>CM046044.1:36512411-37060359 GCA_025215565.1 Flaveria ramosissima | reverse complement strand
CACTCTATAAACATGTACAAACATGAAACACAAGCAAGAGAAAGACCTCACACGCACCCACACGACCTCATGTGTTCGGGTTGAACCCGAACACCCGAATCCCTAGTTTGGACAGCCGTGAATAAGCAAGAAAAGGGACAACCAAGGTCGTCTACCTGCTAGAATAGAGTAGACTAGGCTGTAGATGGAGTTTAGACGACGAAAACGAGACCAAGCGGGTTGGATTTGGTGCTAGTATGAAGGAGATGGTGTAGAGAGAATGAAGAAGATGAAGATGAGTGTTTAGGGCTGGGAAATGGGTTTATATACCCAGCTCAAGTTTGCAAAATGACACGTTTAGTCCCTGCACTTAACCCCCGAGTTGCCCAAATTTGTTCGGTTGAAAAATGACTTTGTTAGGTTAATTATATTAATTATAGAAAGTATTTAGTGATATTTATAGCTTAAAAATGGTTTTATTAGTGACGTTAATTATTTATAAAAATGATATATTTGGTGGTTACGATGATGAAAGTTTTAAAAAGTTTTAAGGTTAACATAAGATTACAACGAAAACACAAGCACAACGATGATAAGGCAAACATGATATCCACATAAAGAGTTAGTAAAGATGAAGAATGATCGATCAAGGAATAGTTAACGGAAAACCACGTTAATTGACGGACCTTAAGGTGACGGATGTCACACTACACTCAAGGAAGTCCTTTCCAAGAGACAAGTTCTTCTCATGCTTTTATCTCTGCTGATGAAACCACAGGCAACTTTCTCTTCATCCTTGAAGACTTGGACTGTATCCATCCAGATGATCTGGAGTACATGGAGATAGTTCAGCAGATGGCTATTCTCACTCATAGAGCCAAGAAGTTCTACAAGAGGATAGGAAGAAAGTTTCCAAGCAATGCAGCAAGTGGAAAGTTTGGGCTGGAGAAAAGCAAAGTAAAATGTTACAGTTGTAACCGAATGGGACACTTTGCAAGGGAGTGTAAGGCACCAAGGACAAATGGTAGCCAAACACAATCCAGACCAAACTACACTGAGAGAGCTCCCCATAATAAGAAGCCAAAGCAGCAAGTTGTAGTTCCTATTGAAGAAGGAGGCTTTGACTGGAGCTTTCAGGTGGAAGATGCATCTCCAAACCAAGCACTCATGGCACACCACGATGAAGCCAAGGTATTGGAACATCTTTGTACTCCTGAATGTATTGCTAAAGTAATATATACGTGTTTCTAACTTAGAAATGAGATCTGATCTTGAGTCCTTATATATCTTAAAAGCTGATTTTAAGAGAGCTGAAAATGATTATAAACTAAAGATAGAGAACTTAGAGAAAACCATTTCAACTCTTAAACATGCACACAAACTACAGGACTCAAATTAATGACCTTATTACGAAGTTAACTGAATGCCAGACTGAGCTTGTGATCAGAAAAGCCAAGGCAGAAAAATGTGTTCTTGAAGAAGAGACCTTCAAGAACCTAATATCCTCATCCTTGCATTCAAAGTTTGTTATCAAAATAAAACAGGGACTGGGATCTAGTGAGATAGCTCCTCCACACACAATCTTGTCGGTAAGATCTCCTAGGTATGGAACTTGTAAAGATGAGCTTCCCCTTATAGACCCCTTGACTAAAGAGGATGAAGAGGAGATGGTGAAGAATGGCTCTGAGAAGAGTGAAAAAGAGCATTCTAAGAAGGGTCACCATCCCTCTAAGGAGAGTAAAGTTGTTGGGATGACCAAGTCCAAGAGAATGAACTTAATCAGGAAGGCCAAAAGAAAGTCCAAGAAGGCTCAAGAGATCAAGGCCACCTTCAACTCTACACAGAAACAAGTCTTTATTTCTGCAGGATTTGAAGTGGTTAAGGCTGAAGACACCAACTTGAACTTCATTAACAAGAGTTCTAGTTCATGTCCAAATCATCCCATCATCAAGAAGAAGGCTGGTAGTTGTGCACCACTGTTGTACAACCTGAACCATTCAGCTCCAAAGGTAGTTCTATCCCTACAAAAATTGCCATAACATCTGCAAAGATGAAGATGGAGAAGGAAAGTGATCAAATTCAGCCTTGTTCACAAAAGAAAACTCGTAGAAGGAAGAAAATGGATTGTGTTATGTGTGGGAGTATCTCTCATCTTGCTAAGGATTGTGTTTACAATCCAAAGAGTACTCTCCACATGACCAAGAAAGAAACTTCTAAGAGTTTTGAGAAGAAGAAGCAAGCTTCGGAAGGAAAATCACTTTCCTTTGGAAGCTCCAAAATGAAGAAGAAGACAAGTGGAAAATTGCCTTCGGAAGAAAATTTGGTCTGAATACTTCCGAAGCACTGAAGCCTGCTGCAGTGAAAGCAAGATCTTTGGAAGGTCCAGTCATCAAAACTTCCGAAGTCAACAAAACTTCCAAAGTATTGAAGGTCAAGTCTAAGCTTCCAAAGGTGGTTTGGAAGACAAAAAAAGACCAAGTGGCTGAACGTTCTTCATCAACTTCAGCAAATGATCCTTCTAGCATGACTATTAGATCAATTACTATTACATTGTCTTCAACTTCTTTTGATGAGCCCAAGACCAATAAGGCTTGGGTTTCCAAATGTAACTAACCATCTCTTTTATGCAGGAACAACTCAAAACAAACAGAAATGTATGGATCATTGACAGTGGCTGTTCTAGGCACATGACAGGCAATAGGTCACTACTCCAAAAGATTGAAAGAATTGAAGGAGGATGAGTTGCTTTTGGAGGAGATGCAGGAGGTTATATTACATGAAGGGGCAAGGTCACAAATGGTAAGCTCAGCATTGAGAAGGTAACTTTATCAAGGAGCTTGGGTATAATCTTCTGAGTGTATCCTATTTTGTGATCAGAGTCATACATGCTCTTTACTGAGCATGAGTGCATTGTTATTGTTCTCAGGCATGGGTGGTCATTCCTCATGAGCACATCCTGCTCAGAGCCCCCAGGAAAGGGACGATGTACAAGATGGATTTGCAAGAAACATTTTCCTCAGGAGAAGTTTCATGCTTTCTATGTAAAGCAATAGCGATGAGTGTTTCCTCTGGCATAAAAGAATGTGCCATGTAAACTTTAAAAATATGAATAAATAAAATAAAAATGTTTTGGTAACTGGGATACCAAAGAAAGAGTTTACAAGTGATGATCACTGTGTTGCATGTCTGAAGGGGAAGCAACACAAGGTATCTCACAAGCCAAATGAAAGAAAATCCATCACTAATCCCCTACACTTATTACATATGGATCTCTTTGACCCCACTAGTGTAATGAGTCTAGGAAGGACCTCTTATTGTTTAGTGATCACAGATGACTTTACAAGATTCACTTGGGTCTTCTTTCTTAGAACTAAGGATGAGACCCTTGAGATTCTAAAGAATTTCATCTTAAAGATTGAGAATCAATGTGATCACAAGGTCAAATCCATAAGATGTGATCAAGGAACAGAATTCAAGAATCAAATCCTTGATACATCTGGTGATGAAAAATGTATTACAAGAAAATATAGTGCTCCCAGGACTCCTCAGGAAAATGGTGTTGTTGAGAGGAGAAACAGGACACTAATTGAAGCTGCAAGAACTATGTTGTCTGACTCTAAACTGCCCATCACCTTTCGGGCAGAGTCAGTGAACACTGCTTGCTATGTGCCAAACAGAGTGTTAGTAGTTAAGACACATGGTAAGCTCCTTATGAACTTTGGCACAAGAGGAAACCTTTCATTGGTTTTCTCAGGTCATTTGGATGTCCTTGTACCATCTTGAATAACAAAGATCAAATTGCCAAGTTTGCTGAGAAATCAGATGATGGACATTTTATTGGATATTCTTCTCAAGCTAAAGCTTATAGAGTATACAATCTCAGAACTAGAGTAGTTGAGGAGTCAGCAAATGTGACTCTCAATGAGCACACTCCCAGTGTGAAGGGCTCTGGTTCAGATTGGCCATTTGATCTTGATTTAGTTACCAACTGTTTTAACAAATCTTGTGAGCATGTTTCAGGGTCCACAAATATACTACCTACAGGTGATCCTGACCCAAGATTTGAGCTAAGAAAGCCTTCAAGCTACACATCTTCAGCCCCAGTGGTAACTAATCCTGCAAATGAAGTTTCTACCAACATATCAATGACAAATCCTGCTGATACCTCTAGGTTGCCTTCAAATTCCATCTTAGAGGCACAAAACTCGGAAGAAGGAGCTTCAAATGTTAGAGAAAATGGTGGTGGTGAAAGTGATCAGGAATTTCTTGATGCTGATAACCACTCCATTGAAGACAACATCAATGATGTCACACACTCATTGGATCAAGTCAATCTTGATAATTGTGTTGATGTGGAGGGTGAATCCTCTTTGCCAAATAAGAATTTCTCAAATTTAGATCTATCTAAGCAACTTGCTGTGATCCCACAACTAAGGATCCACAAGTCTCATCCTACCACAAACATCACTAGAGATGTTGATTCAGGGGTAAGAACAAGAGGACAAACCCATGATGCAAATGTTGTCTTTACTCTTGTTTCTTGTCCCAAATAGAGCCAGAGAAATTAATGAGGCCCTAAAGGATGGAAGTTGGGTTGAAGTTATGCAAGAGGAGCTTCTTTAATTCAAAAGGCAAAAGGTGTGGAACCTATGTCCTCTTCCTCAAGGGAAGACTACCAAAGGAACCAAATGGGTTTTTAGGAATAAGAAGGATGATAAAGGACTTGTCATCAAGAACAAGGCAAGACTAGTTGTTCAAGGGTATACTCAAGAAGAAGGAATTGACTACACATATGCTTTTGCTCCTGTAGCAAGACTTGAAGCTGTCAGGATATTCCTAGCTTTTGCTGCATCCAAGAACTTCAAGGTCTACCAACTTGATGTCAAGTGTGCTTTTCTCTATGGGGTGATTGATGAAGAGGTGTATGTCCGACAACCACCTGGGTGTGCAGTTCCAGATCATCCTGATTATGTCTGCAGGCTTGATAAAGCTCTTTATGGGCTGCACCAAGCACCAAGGAAGTGGTATGAGACTCTATCTTAGTATCTCTGTCAGCATGGCTACA
The DNA here is from genome assembly GCA_025215565.1 of Flaveria ramosissima. Lineage (NCBI taxonomy): Eukaryota > Viridiplantae > Streptophyta > Magnoliopsida > Asterales > Asteraceae > Flaveria > Flaveria ramosissima. Next base: position 37,055,315 of record CM046044.1, on the reverse strand, counting down.
AAAGAGGTACTATTGATGGAACTCTCTTCATCAAAGGAACAAGAAATGACATAATGCTAATTCAAGTATATGTTGATGACATTATCTTTGGGTCAACCAATCCAAAACTCTACAAAGACTTTGAGAAGTTGATGAAGGACAGGTTTGAAATGAGTGCCATGGGGGAACTCAATTTGTTTCTAGGTATTCAAGTGAAGCAAGTTGACAATGACATCTTCATAAGTCAGTCAAAGTATGTACAAGACATACTTAAAAGGTTCAATATGACTGATTGTAAAGTTGCTAAGACACCTATAGCAAGAAACCACTCCCTTGGACATGATATTGAGGGAGAGTGTGTTGATGAGCATCTCTACAGGGCAATGATTGGGTCTCTTATGTACCTCATAGCTAGCAGGCCTGATATCATGTTGGTACTACATTTTTTTGTGCAAGATATCAAGCCAACCCCAAGATGTCACACCTAATCACTATCAAAAGAATTTTAAGATATCTCAAAGGCGCTCCATCACTTGGCCTTTGGGATCCAAAGAATTCTGACTTTAATCTGTATGCTTATACAGATAGTGACTATGGTGGCTGCAACATGACTACAAAGTCTACATCAGGGGGATGTCAATTTCTTGATGGAAGGATAGTCTCTTGGCAATGTAAGAAACAATCATGTATATCTGCATCAACAGCTGAGGCTGAATACATTGGTGCTGCAAGCTGCTGTGCTCAAGTGCTTTGGATTCAAAATCAGATGCTGGACTATGGATTCAACTTCATGGAGACTCCCATCCACATAGACAACAACAATGCTATCTCAATCTCAAAAAGTTCTGTGCAGCACTCAAGGTCAAAGCACATCAATATCAGGTATCATATGATTAGAGATAACTTTGAAAAGGGATTAATCAAACTAGTCAAAGTTAACACAAATGAACAATATGCTGATCTGTTCACCAAAGCTTTTGATGAACAAATATTTAGATATCTTGTATCAGCTATTAGGATGATTAACTTTGAATAGAGTTTTCTTAAAACTTAATCATATTATTTTTTAAAACCTGTGTGTCCTAAGTTGTCTATTTAATCACCTTCATAAGCCCTTGTTCTCTTTAGAAGAAAAAAAAAATTTTAAAGACATTCCTTAGATTTTTGAAAATTTTGATCTCTTTACCCTTCGGAAGATTTAAAATTACCTTCGGAAGAAACTTATGTCTTAGCAAAGAAATAACTACTTCAGTGGTTTTACCTTTGGAAGAAATCTCTGAAATATCTTCCGAAGCTTAAAATCAACTTAAGTAATTTTATATTTTAAAAGAACAATTTTCTTCCGAAATCAATTTACCTTCGGAAGTTTTCATTCTTTTTTAGAATAAAAAACTCTAAGTATTAAATCTCTTCCGAAGCAGAATTCTCAAAAATCTTTGAAATATCTTCCGAAGCCAATTTGCCTTCGGAAGCATTTCTTCAAAAACTTCCGAAGCTAAATAACCTTCGAAAGATTTCTCGACTTTCAAGAAGACTACTTTTTGGGCAAAAGTAAACTACTTTTTCAAAGGTGGGACCGACATCCGGATTTAAAAGTTTATCCTCTTTCATTAACTTTTTCTCAAATCCTTTTCACATAAATACCCAACGATTCCCCCCTCTTTCACTATCTTCTTCATTGCACTATTCCTTAAACCTAAATTCTCCCAAACCGCCTTTCTTCTTCACCTTCCTTCACGTTTAAGCTTCTCAAAATGGCCAATCTAAACCGCAGAAACAACCCTAATTTCTCCATGCAACTTCATAGGCAACACAACCAGGTTGCTCTGTTCAACTCTGAGAAAGATGCTAGTTTCTCACAAGTTTGCCGTTTTCTGGCTTTATCAAACGACTTCACCTCCCTAACCATTGATCCTACTCTCTATGAGGATCATTTGCTTGAATTTTGAAAGACATCCCAAGAGGTCATCATGGATGGGGAGAAGGCACTGTCTGCCACGGTGCAGGGGAGGAAAATCTTTATCACTCCGGCCATCATTAACACTCATCTTCAGCTGGATGATGAAGAAGGTGAGTTGCCTTTCCCAAAGGAAGCTTTTAATCATTCTTTTTTGCAGATGAGCTATGAGGGAGATTTCTTTGTAAAGACCTTCAGGAAAGGGAAGGTCTCATCCCAGTGAAAATACCTGCTCCATGTGGTTATCCACAGCTTGTCAAACACGCATGGAGGGTGGGACTAGATTCCTAAGGAGCTCTCCTTCATAGTGCATGGAATGGTTCAAGGGTCAAGTTCAGGTACTCTCAGTTGTTTACACAAATTTGCTTGCTAACTTTGACTCCTTAGCTAGATATGTTAAATACATTCTCAACTGGTAGTATAGAAGCTCAGCAGATTGATTTTCAGGGGTTGGAGGTTGTTGAAAAAGTTGTATTTACAGTTGATTTGATGATGGAGGATGAATTGGAGAGATTGGTTGAGTGTTTTGACTGGCTGGAGATTGTGGTTAGGGTGATTGAGGTTGTTGGTGAATGGGTGATTGATGAGGTGAAGGTGAGACTTCCTTAGTGTTAGCAGGTGAACTTCCTTGCTGGTCCTCCCATACCAGTTCTTGTGGGATGTTGGCATTGGCATCCACCACATGAGCAAACATTGGCATGTCATCTCCTTGATATTTCCCACTAATCTTGTTCAGTACAGATCTCCCTAGGTGTGCTTGAACAAACACATCACCATCTCTAGCAATACCAGGTAGATCACCATTGATGATTAATTGTAAAAACCTTGGAAACATGAACATTTTGTCATTCTTCTTCACTCTTATTTGGTCACATAAACAGTTAAAGATGTACTTAGAGTAGTTATATATTTTTCCTTCAAAGATTCCTATGATTCCAGAAGAGATGTGCCTTGAGAATCTATCCAGTCCAGATTTCCTATTTGAGATACACTTCAGGTAAGTGTGGCATAGAAACCGGTAGGGCTTGCACAATCTCCCCTTTTTGATTTCTCCTCTATCAAAGTCACCATCATAACCCATCAGTAGAAATATCTTCTCAATGTACTCATGATCAAAGATGTCTGGGTGACCTTTTTCTTGTTCTCCCAATTCTAGTACCCTTCTTATGGTCTGCTCATCTATCCTCAGTCTTTCATTCTTAATCTCATCCATAATCACTTCAGATTCTCCATTTTCCTCAATTCAAGCTGAGTTCCAGAAATTGACTATATGATCTTGATGAATCACAGGCTCTGTTGTTAAAGCATAGAAGAGCCTGGATCGTTGTAAATATCTTATGATGTCTCTGCATCCTTCCGAAATGGGGTCATCTGGATTTAAGAACGCACACACATTGTGCTCCCTTGCAAATCGATTAGCCATCTGTTCATAAGAATGAAGACGATTATGTTAGAACTAGGTCATCATATTTAAGAATACGAAGAGATTAAACGACAATGATGAATCAATCAGTTCATTACTGCTGTTTATGATATGATTTACCTTGAGATTAAGACTCGAAACTAGTTTTAAGCTTTGTTTGATGTATAGGATTTGAGTAATTTTGAAATCAGATAAGGGAGGGATGTGGTTTTGACTAACGAACTTCTAGATCAAAAAGGTTCTGTAAAAGTGAATAATGAATTCCAAGTGAAAAACATCATTTATACTCCCTCGGACACATTTATTTCATTTATTTATTGAAGTGGGTCCCACTTTTCTTATTACTCATCCGAGAAATTTATTTTTTTCGCAGATTTCAGTTCATCCGTAGCACATCTGCGGATGCCTAACTTAAAAAAGTTTAAAATTTTCCACAGGTTACCAATCTACGAAATGAATTATACTTGTAAAATATTAACTCATTCGTAGGATACCAATCTACGGATAGTCATATTTTACTCCCCTTTAAGTTTCGCACTATAGCTTCTGCTGATGTTTACAATGCACTATAGCTTCTGCTGATGCTTAAAATGCCACGATTGAAACTTATTTTATTGTATGGTCCTAATCAACTGATAGAACCATTTATTGCTATTGGACCTTGTTGACTTTGTATTCATGCCAATTGTGTACAAGAAGGTTTATATTTTAAAAACTTCATGTATCCAAAAGCCAAGTTAGTGCTCAGGTTCAGGTTCCAATTCCTTCATATTGATAATTCATTTGACAATTTTATTGTTAACTTATTTTCATAATTCTACTCCCCCTAAATTTTTTATTAATGATGAATGACTGTATTTATCATAAATTTCTAAGAAGAGTATCATGAAAGACACATGTCTGTCCAAACAAAAAGAAATTAAACTAAACAAAATTGAAATGAGGACTATGTACAAGCATATATACACATAGAATGGGATCATACTATAACACTAAGCATCTTTCTAATGAATTAATTTGTTGAAATGATACCTGATCTTAGTTCCGATTGCAAGTATGTTTGTCCACTTAAATCCATACAAGAGTATTGTATCAACTAGGCATGTTGTTTATCATGTTTTCATATTTATTAGAGAGTAACTGTTATGGGCTTCACATTTAAATCACTTAGAGTTTGTCCTCCCTTTGTGAGTTAAATCATCACTTTTTCACACTTAGAAACTATGTACTTTAAGTTATAAGTTCTATCTTGAGATATATTTAACATCTCATTAATGCATTGATGTAAAAGCTTTAGATTTAATATACAATTGATCACAGAGGATTCTTTTGAGAGCTTAGATATGATCATCATCAGGTCACCAGGTCTTTACTTTTGTAAAACAGAGTGCCTTTAACCCAGGTCTTTGTTTACACAAAACAGAAGGATGATGAGGATCATGATCTTTTCACCAGTTGATTACAAATGTATACCATGGTGATCATACACCCAGGTCTTTGTTTACACAAAACAGAGGGAGTATTGCAAAGATAGATATTATAAAGTGTTGGTACATAGTGTGCTTAGATGAGTGATTTGGTCACATCAGAATAAGACTCACTTTCTGTATCCTCAGAATGAAGTTTCCCACAAACAATCACTTTGCATTATGTTTGACATGCTCTTAGTGTAGTTTCCACTCAAGATGAACCTACTCACATATCAAGAAACTTTGAACAAATGTTAATGATATTTAAGAATTCAAGAAGTAAGCAAAGGCATAGTGTACTATCATTTCCCAAACATATGTTATGCGGAATTAAAAGACATAGAGAAAGACAATATTTATTTCAAGCTTCGGAAGATGTTTCAGAAGTTTCTTCCGAAGGTAAATTGCTGTCGGAAGAAAATTTGTACTAAGACATAAATTTCTTCCGAAGGTAATTATAAATCTTCTGAAAAAAATATTATTTTTTTTATTATTATTACTACTATTTACAAGGACAAACACATGTTTTTCTATGTTGATTAATCTAAGCTAATCATTCCAAGAGACTCAATTAGAAAATTAAATCTAACTGAATCAAAGACTTTAGTGAATAAATCAGCAAGCTGATTTGTTGTATCCACTTTGACTAACTTGATCAAACCTTTTTCTGAGCAATCTCTCAGAAAATGGTATCTTATTTCAATATGCTTTGTTTTACTATGTTGCACAGGACTAGCAGTTATAAACATAGCAGCTGAATTGTCAATGTAAATTGGAGTTTGAAGGAAATTATAACCATAATCAAGCAATTGGTTTTGCAACCAAAGAACTTGAGAGCAACCAACTGAAGCAGCTATGTACTCAGCCTCAGCTGTGGATACATATACATTTGTTTGCTTCTTGCACTGCCATGAAACTAGTCTTGGTCCTAAGAATTGACATCCACCAGTTGTGGATTTCCTGTTGTTATTGCATCCTCCAAAGTCACTATCTGAATATGAGTAGGGGTGAAATCACCATCCTTTGGATACCAAAGTCCAAGGGCTGGTTTTCCTTTGAGATATCTGAAAATTCTTTTCACAGCATTCAGATGAGACTCTTTTGGATCTGATTGGTACCTAGCACAAACACACACAGCAAACATAATGTCAGGTCTACTGGAAGTTAAATACATAAGTGATCCTATCATTGATCTATATAGTCTTTGATCAACATTTTTTCCTGTAGGATCAGGTACAATCTTTTCAATTATTGAGGCTGGTGTTTTGCATGAAGATGTATCAGCAAGAATGTACTTCTTCAATATTTGATGTATGTATTTCTCTTGATTGATGAAAATGCCATCTGTCTTCTGATGAACTTGTAGACCAAGGAAGAAAGTTAATTCCCCCATTGAACTCATCTGAAACTCAGATTTCATCAACTCTTCAAAGCTAACACATAATCTCTTGTTAGTTGAGCCAAATATAATGTCATCAACATAAATTTGAACAACTAAGAGATCTTGATGTTCTTGTTTGAGAAATAGAGTCTGATCAATGGTTCCCCTTTTGTATCCATGCTTGAGCAAGAAAGATAATAATGTTTCATACCATTTTCTTGGTGCTTGGTGAAGACCATACAAAGCTTTATCAAGCTTGTATACCCTATGTGGGTAATGAGGATCTTCAAATCCAGGAGGTTGTGATACATAGACTTCTTCATCAATTTTCCCATATAAGAAAGCACACTTGACATCCATTTGATAGACAGTGAACTTCTTATACGATGCCTATGCTAGAAATACTCTTATGGCTTCAATTCTTGCAACTAGTGCAAAAAAATCTTCATCATAGTCTATCCCTTCTTCTTGTGTGTAACCTTGTGCAATCAACCTTGCTTTGTTTCTCACAATTATACCTCTGTCATCTACTTTATTTTTGAAGACCCATCTTGTTCCAATTGGATGTTGGCCTTCAGGTAAATCAACTAGATTCCAGACTTTCTGCTTTATGAATTGTTGAAGCTCTTCTTGCATAGCTTTAATCCAGCTATTGTCCTTTAGAGCAACTATGATGTTTGGAGGAACCACTTGAGAAAGAAAACAAGTGAGAAGACAGATGTTTGCAGCTCCACCTTGGAATTCTTGTAGTTCTTTTATCAAGGTCACCAATAATGTTGTTTACTGGATGAGTCTTATGAATTCTTGATATTGGAGTTGATTCAACTAGAATAGAAGATTCCAAGTTAGTCATATTCATTGATGAATACGGATCCAATCCAGTTAATGAATTAGGAAGTAGTCAAAGTGTTTCTCCAGTTCATCATTGGGTATGGAGTGGTCTTCCTGAGTTTGAACATCAGGAGCATCATTAATATCTTCCGCAGGAACTTCTCCAGAAGCATTTTGTTCCTTCGTAGGAGTTACAGGAACTTCTACGAATGGTATATGAGGACTTGATGAATCATCTCCAATGTTTGTTGTATCTTCTTGAGAACATCGAATAGCTGTTGAGACATTATTCATATCTCCGGATTCACAACGTACATCTGCAGATGCAGAGTCAGCAGCTGCTGATGAAGTGTTTGCCATTTAAGGATGTACATCCATTTTGCTGGACTTGTGCAGCATCATTGTTATTAGTTGTTGCTCCTTGCTCCAAGATACTTGATGTGTGTATTCTTGGAGGATCAGCAGATAATGACACTTCATTCATATTTAGGGGAACAAATGGATAACATGTATCATCAGATCCTGCATTATTCAAATAACCAAAGTTAAATGAGTCTGTTAGTGCATCTATATCAAACAACCATGATGATCCTTTTACTGATTTAGGAAATAAGGATTTATCAAAAGATACATTAGGAGTTTCTTTCATAATGTTATGTTGTGGAATATAGATCCTATAAGATTTAGATATTGAAGAATATCCAACAAAGAAACCATCATAGGCTTTTCTGAAAATTTTCCCAATCGTTCTTTTGTGTTTAAAACAGATACATGACACCCAAAGCTCTAAGATATCCTATGTAAGGTTTTCTTTTAAATAAAAGCTCATAAGGTGTTTTATTATGTTCTTTGATAATCAATGTTCTATTTTGAACATTGCATGTTGTATTCACTGCTTCAGCACAAAAGGTGATTGGCAATTGTGAATCAACTAACATTGTTCTTGCTGCTTCAATAAGTGTTTTGTTTCTTCTTTCAGTAACTCCATTTTGTTGTGGAGTTCTTGGTGCACTGAATTGTCTTGCATTACCTTTATTCCTGCAAAAAGAATCTAAATCAGTATTAACAAATTCAGTCCCATTGTCACTCCTGAAAATTTTAACTTTTAAATCAAGTTGATTCTCAATCTTGATGACAAAGTCCATTAATGTTTCTGATGTTTCATTCTTTTGTTTTAAGAAGAAGACCCATGTGAATCTAGTGAAATCATCAACTATCACCAAACAATATTGCCTCTTTCCAATGCTCATCACATTGGTTGGACCAAACAAATCCATGCGAAGCAATTTGAGTGGTGTAGTGTTTGTATTGATCATTTTGGATTTATGCGACACTCTATGTTGTTTTCCTTTATAACATGAAGGAAAATGATTTGAACAATAAAATTCTTTCTTTGGCAATCCAATGACTAGGTCATTTTTCACCAATTTGTTCATGTTCTTCATGTTAGAATGAACAAGCCTTCTATGCCACAGTTGAGATTCATCTTCTGATGACTTAGATAGGAGGCATGTTTCATGTCTTGTGAGTGAAGTGTTGTTCATATCCAAAACATATGTGTTTCCTTTTCTTGGTGCTTAAGAAGGATCCAATCTTCTGGAACTGAAAAAACTGACTTAAGAATGTAACACTTAGCGTTATCAAATAATGTGGTATAATTTTGATCACAAATTTGAGAACACTCAGTAAATTATATTGCAAATTTTCACAATAGTTTACTTTCTCAAATTTGAGGACACCATTAGTTACCATTCCTTCACCAACTATTTTACCTCCCTTCTTATCCTCACCAAATGCCACATATGAGGCATGTTTATGCCTGAAGTCATGGAGAAGTGAACAATTTCCTGTCATATGCCTGGAACAACCACAGTCAACATACCACTTATTGTCAGCTCTCCAAGATTTTTCCTGCACACAGAAAGAAATCAGTTAGAATTGACAACCCAAGCCTTAATGATCTTGGGTTTGCCAGCAGTGTCTAAAATTGTTACTCCTTCATGAATAAGTCTTGAAGTTTTAGTATTAGTTTAAGTTTTATTTGATTCATTCTGAGTTGTTTCTGGTGAGGATGATTATGTTGAAGATGAGGTTGTTGAACTAGGTCCTGGTTTCTCAATCTCTTCTTCATTCACCTTATTTTTGTTGGTTTGATGCTTTGATAATAAATCTGATTGTTGAAAGTTTCATTATCTTTTGATTTTGAATGAGCTGCATGAGTTCCCTTTTTAAAATTATCAAAGAAAGCATCATCAGCATTTGTTTCTTTTTCAGTCAAATCCACCCTTTTGTGAGGTGTTTTTAATTGCTGAAATGATGTTCTCTTCTTCAAAGGTTGAACATCAGTGGATGTTTTCTCCTTTTGTTTTGGCTTTTTTTTGTTGATGCTTCTTAATTTTTGAATCTTTTTCACAATCAGTAGATTGAGTGTCTGATTCAGCTTTATCAGATTGTTTCTTCTTTGTGCTCTTTGTCTTGTTCTTTTTGTTGAAATAACATTCCTGAGTTGAATGGTTATTTTTGTTACAAATAGCACAACGTTTGTTGAAGTAACAGTAAGATGTCATGTGATTGTTCATATTGCAAATAGAACAATAATTATTAAAGTAACAATCTTCAGTATTGTGGTTTTTCATATCACACCATTTGCAATACATCTCCTATGTTTATTTGTCAGAATCAGTTACTTTCTTCTTCTTTGTCAAATTCTTAGGCTTTGCATCCTTTTCCATTTTTGTAGTTGATTTATCCACTTTCTGATTTTGAGGCTTTGATTTGTTAACTGCTGATTTTGCCTTCCGCAGATCATCTACTGAGTCAGTAGATTTGGTTTTCCGCAGATCTCCTACTAAAGAAGGTTCCTTCTTCCGCTGAGGATCTACTGATTGCTTCTTCTTTCCTTTATTTACTGAAATTGTGTGTACTTACTCGGTAGGTGCACACATTTCAATTTCTTCATTTGAAGATTGTTGTTGCTAAGTTCTTGAAGACCTTCATTTAGCTGAGCTATTCTCTTGCAAATAGTCTTCAGCATGTTTATTTTTTTTGGAGGATATGGCAACTTTGTTTCTTCAATAACTTTGGGAATGATTGTTTCAAAAGCAACATTCTTACCAATGTTCAGTAGATCATCATCATGTACATCAGAATCATCCAAGTCATCATACTCATCAAAGTCAAATTCTGAGTCATTTTGATTAATCTTTTCTGATTCAAAAGACTCAGCTTCATTCACCTTAGTTTTATTATGAATAACTTGTTGATTAGAGTTTGTTTCAAACTTGGTGCTTGGCACAAAATGATTTGACAAGTTATTTGTCATTGATTCAGGTAAAGGTGAGTAATTGTTGTTTATAGGAGGTGCCACGGCATTATATCCTAACCCATACATGTTCTTTGATTCAATATGAGAATTTAATAATTTCTCATACTGCTGAGATGAAAGTTGAAACTTCTGAAGTTTCACTTTTTGTTGATGCATGATCAGCCATGGATTTAGTTAAGGAAGTGGTCAGATGCTTAACTTGTGCTTTTAAACTGTAATTTTCTAAAACAAGTTTATCTAAATCCTTTTGTAAAGATTTAATTTTGATTTGATATAATTTATGTTCTCTTACATGAGATTCATTCAAAATCATTGTTTTTTTAACTTTATCAGCCATATATTGAGCATGGACTCTATATCTTTCAACTTCCTCAACACATATTGATGAACATAACCTATCTCTTACATCTCTAGCCATGGGTGGAACTTTGTTTTCCATGTGAGCCATTAAAGCTTGATTTTCTTTCAAGACTTCCTTCTCATACATACTCCAGTCACAGGTTCCATCTTGAAGTATGATTAGCCCAGTTTCTTTAGAGTTACTTGTTCCTGCTGATGTATTTGTGGCTGATGGCGATGAGTTGGTAAGTTGTGGTTTTCTGTAAGATCTTTGAGATGATGATGGTTGATGAGACTGATGTTGCTGATGTTGTGTCAAGTCAGAATTTAATTGTTGATTACATTCTCTAGAAAAGTGTCCATAGAGATTGCACTTGAAACATCTTACCTTTGACTTATCAACACCAATCTTTGATGATTTACTTGCAGCAGCCAAATTTTATTTCTCCTGAGATATTGTTTGGCTCTATAAGCAATCATTGCCATTTGCCATTGTAGATCCATCTCCTCTACTACATCTGGATGTAGTTCTTCCAAGTCTTGCTGGAAAATGTTGGCAGATGTTAATGAGCTTCCCAGGTAAGCTTGAAAACTTGAACTGAAAGTTGTAAAAGCTGCTTTTTGTTCTTCAAAGTCCAGAATGACAGTGATGGGCTCTGATTGGTTGTTATTTGATGAAGACTTTGTTGATGATGTATCTCTTCGATCATCAGTTCTTCCTTTTCTTTTCTTGACTTACTTTGAGAAGATTTCTTTGAAGGCTTTGATGCATAGAGAAACTTATCTTCATTTCCTTCACTCAAAGTACAAGAGTTATCACTATCATTGTTGGAAAATGAAGGCACTTCCAGCCTTTGTTTCTTTAAAGTGATAGGGTGAGACATGTGTTCTCACACTCTTGTTTCTTGATTTTTCATTCCATTCAAGAGCCTCAACTTTAGCTACCAACGTATCTAAACCAGTTGTTTTGAGGTCAATGGTTGTTCTTGAACATGGACACAGTTCCTTCCAACTTTCAGGCCAAAGTATGGGCAATCTTCTTGTTTAATTCCTCATTTGTATATTTCAACTCCAAGATGTTCATCTATGTTACAAGTTGCAAAATATATGGAGTTGTGAGGAATTGATTCACCCTCAATATGATGAAAGGTTTCATATTGTGAACGAAGGGTGTCCTTCCTAATGCTTCTTGATTCATCACTCCCTTCACAGAGGGGTGAAGAATCTTCCACAAAGAATTTGATGTTTTATAATTCTCACATCTGATTAATATTTCTTCAGCTAAAGCCATACTAAGCAAGTTGTATGCCTTAATATCAACTTTAACCTTCTTAATATCATCAGGTGACAGATCCTTTGTACTTATGGGTTGACTATTGTGATTATAATCTGGCCCAAGAGTGGGTGGAATATAAGGACCTTCAGTTATTGACACCCATAAGTCAGAATCTGCATAATTCACATGATTCCTGAACTTGATTTTCCAGGGTTTAAAATCTTATTTTGTTTCCAACTTTGGAGGTTGGTATGATGATCCATCAAAGTTACTCATGTTTTGATTTGTTAAATCAAAGATTTTATTAAGGTATTTGTTCAAATAAACTCAAACAATTGATGAATATAAATCAATAACCTAGATCTACTATTAAATTGATTTGAATATTGATCCAAGTTAACCAAGCAATGAAACAGTACTTGCTGAAAGACAATTCACTCATTTAGTCAATTCACACAAAAACGATTTGCTTATAAACAGTAGATCTAATTAGCAAAAAAACTGACAAATCTAGAGAAACAAGCAAACAATTAAACACTATTAACACTAATAGGTCAATTTATCTAAATCAATGAGAACTTGGCTCTAATACCATCTGTGAATCCAAGGATCGCAATCAGGAATTATCGGTGTTAATAGGGAATCAAGTTAATGTTTATGGAATCAACATTAACCTTGTTTAATTCTTTCAATAAATAAATATCAAATATACTGATTAATGATTATGACGAACACAATGAGAAGAACACAATTAATAAGCAAAAAGGATTTTATTCAAATGTATTTCATTAAAATTGATTAATGATTACAGATGAATAAATAATTAACAATAACTGCTTCAAATGTGTTGAAGTTGATGTGACGGCTGCTTGGGTTTATGTTTGTATGAATTGATGTGATGTTTTGGTTTGCCATTTGGTTGCTTAGGTGTTCATGTTGTGTCGTCTGTTGATGTGAAACCTAAGATCCATATTTCTAGGCACATGTGTTTGAGTTAAGGAAACACCGGATCTCTTGGGATTTGCACAACTGTCTTGTTGACTTGTTGACTTGTTGACTTGTTGACTTGTTGACTTGTAACACTTGTATTATTTAAATACAAGTGTTTGGACTCCGCAGCTACATCCGCAGTTATATAGTCTTCCGAAGGTACTTTGTTCTTCCAAAGGTATTTGCTTATCCTCAGGAGTTTGCTCATCCGCAGGAGTCTTCACTTATTGACTTCACTTGAACTCCAGAGCTGATTGTTCATCCGCAGATGATCTTCAGATGTATGTTACTTGTAACAAATATATCTACGGAAGAACAAAATGTTCTTCCGTAGATGTTTCTTACACTTAGTCAATTTCAGTAATTGACCAAGTATAATGTTTGTACCTACAACCATACACAGATCAACACACATATGGGTTAACCTATATACACAATGCATACATCAAAATAATGAATTACAATCATTCATTACAAGTATTGATTAAAGTTCTAAGCCTATAAAAAATGATCTAGATCTATTGTTCCTAGATCTAACATATTATCTAAGATATGGTAGTCATGACATATTCATGACTTACCTTTTGTCACCAACTAAAGTTGGCAACTGTACTAACTGATAAAGGTAAACAGTGGAATAAAATATGGTCAACTACATGTCTTTTGAGAAAACACCATGCAGTATATCAAAGGTCTGCAGCGGAGTGTTAGAGAGACCATACTTAAGTCCACTAGTTCATAGTAGTGTCTTCCGAAGGTTAGTTGGCTTCGGAAGAACACATTCTTCCGAAGCCACTTATACTTCGGAATAGGCTACTTCTTCCGAGGCTTGAGGACTTCTTCATATCTTCATACTTTGGAAGTTGACTTCTTATCTTTTTTTCTAAGTCTTGAACTTCGAAAGTGAATACTTTATCTTCGGAAGTTAGAGTTTTCCTTCGGAAGATGATCTTGCACTTTTTCTTCGGAAGAAATCCATTTCCTTCGGAAGTTCCACACTTATATTCAGAAGTCCTTTATTAGTTGCACCCAAAAATAGTCTAAGTGATTTGGTTTTGGTTGCACCAGCCTTTCTAGATCCAACAAAGTGGCTCCTCTTGCATCTGAGAGACCCATCTTATCCTTGACCTTCACAACTAATCCAGAGAGATGGCATGTGATCAGAGATCAAGGTGGTGAAGATGTCTACACATGGCAAGACCTATTCAACCTACCTCTGCACGATCTCTTTGAGATGAAAAGATACTATGAGAGTCTGAGTGATCCTGACCATCTAATGAAGATGGGCATGGTCATCATCATAATGAGGACTGTCAACAGCTGAAGATCTTCAAATGTTTTGGTAGCATCAGCCTAGGGTGAGTTTGTAAGGATTCCTATAAGTCTGATGCAGCCAAAACATCCAAAGTCTCTCTGCATACATGCACTGAAAAACAGAAGTAGAAATGCTTCGGAAGTTTTACACCTTGCACTAGAAAAATATTCTAAGTGTAAAATCTTCCGAAGCCAAGACCAACATCTTCCGAAGCCAAAAGTGGAGTGTTCCAAAGCTTCAAAGACAAATTCTTCCGAAGCCAAAGAGCGAAGATAGATTTCTTCTGAAGACTTTTATGTACATGCTTTTATCTAATGTACTTTACCATAAAGCTGGACCACCTTTCCGCTGCAACTCTGTTTAGTCACCAACTTACATGAGTTGGTGAAAAGGTCCATACTTTTGGTAACTGTACATTAAGGTCTTGAGTCAGAGCTTTCTACTTTATGTACTTTTATCCTTTTTGTAATATATTAGGATGTGAGCTATGGCATGTCATAGTCACAAGTCGAAAGGAAAATCTGCCTTTTGACTCTACATTTGATTTTGTTGTTGTCTAGTCTTATGTATCCAGCTGGCCTTCACAGTATGGTCGGCTGTAGGATGTAGTATAAAGTATCTCAAGTACTTGTAACTTTGAATCTATGCTTTGTAACATTTGTAAAAGAACTTGAGAAGCAATATACAGCATTCTTTAAAACCAAATACTTGTGTTGTTAGCTATCTTGTTCTGTTTCTTATTTTACTTGTGTTCTTAGCATCTTTCACATAAGTAACCAGTTCTCTATTTGATCTGTTAAGTGTTCTATGAAACTCTCCAAATTGTGTTGTTGTGTTGTAAGTGCATACCCTTCACCGGTCCTGCAAAATATATTTTGCCTAAAAAGGCTTTATATTTTTAGTTAATGGCTAAAATAATAATGTTGTATAGAAAAATGTGAAAGAGTATTTTTGGTATGTAACAACTTCTGTTGATTTTTTTGAGTTTTCTCCAATTTTTTAAACGTTTATAACTTTTTCATGCTAGATTATTTTTCAAAACAAAATTGAACCATATAATAAGCAGTTTTTCCTCTTTTAATTGAGGATAGTATTGTTATTTTTTTACAAAAAAAACAAATTATATTAAATTGGGTTGCATAATAATTTTTTGTGATATATTTCATAAAAACAATGATAGGATCAACGATCACAAGTTTGAAGTATAATAGTGTAATGCAGCGGAATGAAGAGATGAATTAGTCAAGTTATAGCAAGAAAGTGTTATTTGTAACAAATGCGAGAGAATATTTTCTGTGATTTGGAATGTTTCAATAATGCTCAATATTATTGCTCAATCATTCATTCTTTTACAATAAGGTTGGCACTCCTTATATAGAGTGCAATCACTGCTGTAATCACGGGGTGGTGATTACTAGCAGATCTAGTACAAAAATAACTACTTCTTAACAAACTACTGAAATGTTCACAACTACTGAGAACATGTCAGAGTGTTAAGTGTAAAACTTGAAACAACTGAAAAAGAAAACTACTGATGCTACAACGACTGAAGAACAAACTCTTCAGTCGTTTTACAAAACTACTGAAAATAGAAAATATAAAACTACTGAAAGCAAACCGTCACAACTACTGAAGAAGTCCTCTTCAGCTGTTGTGACAACATCTTCAGACTTTGTCTTCAGCACTTGTGTCTTCAGACTTTGTCTTCAGCACTTGTGTCTTCAGACTTTGTCTTCAGTACTTGTGTCTTCAGACTTTGTCTTCAGCACTTGTGTCTTCAGACTTTGTCTTCAGCACTTGTGTCTTCAGACTTTTTCTTCAGTTGTTGTCTTCAGCTGATGTGGACTTCAGTAGTTGTTGTGACGTCTGTGGGACTTAAAGGTTTTCTGATCCGGCTCATTGGTTCTTTTGGTCCAACAAACTCCCCCTGAACCAATGCAGCCAAAACCTTTAACTTTATTGAGGTCCCACTTATTGTTGGCAAAATGGATGGTCTTTTTCCTTCTTGATCAGTTGAGAAGATGACCCATATAAGCACCGGCCTGGAAGTAGGTTTCTGATAATTTGGTTGGCAAAGTGTAGATGGGAGCTCTGTATTGGGGAATTGGACACTGAGCTGTTCCCCCATCTATGAAACTTACTTCCCATGTATGAGCCTGTAGGATTCTCTGGTGTATGCTCTGAGAAACATGATTTGTTCTTCCATAGTGAGATTCTCTGGTTCACCATCGAATAATCCTTCACGCCCATACAGCTCTGAGATGTATTTGGCCTGTTTGCCATTTTTGAGCTCAACAGTTGTGATCTGTCTGTAGGCAAACTCATCAGGATGGTTACCTTCGAGTAACAGACTGAGCTCATTCTGTTTGAAGTTCTCAAGCTTCTTGTAGACTAACCCCTTCTTGATCACTCTGTTCTCTAACATCTTTTGGGGAGGCTGTTTAGTCTCATAAGCTTTCTTGAAGTCTTCTACAATCTCCCAGGGTGATACTACAAGGACCACTGTGATCTCTTCATCTACGATCCTCTTTATCTGGCCCTTGTATCGTGCAGGAATATCCTTCTTCACAATTCTGTGAGCCACCCTAGGATCAGGCCACATCCTCACCTTTTCTTTCTGATATTGAAATGTGTTGGCGAGGGTGTACAGTCTCAGAGCTTCTTTCTTCATACTTATTATTGATGAGGAGGCAGCATAAGTTTTATCTATACTTTTTAGCATCTCCTCATCATGAAGCCTTTGCATTTGCTCTTCTTCAATCTTTACCCTCACAGTTTCCATCTGTGAGGTGGGAGTGATGGGCATAGGTTTGGCTTTGGGTAAGGTTAGGACTGCAGAAAGAGGCAGCCTATCTTCCTCCTCATCATCCTCTTCTTCTTCTTCTTCTAGCCTCAACATCCTTCTCTTCTTCTTCTTGGATGCATCATCGGCTGTTGGTTTTGAGGGTAAAGGAGTTGGTTTAATGGGTTGTGGTAGTGGTGATTTTGAAGTTGTGGGTTTTGCAGGTTGTTCTAGCATTTTTGTAATGAGTGAGGCTTTGGAGTATTTTGCTAGTTCATTTCTTTTTCCAGCACCTGCTTCATTTAAGGCTTCAATCACTAATCCCTTTGTATATGCTTCAGACGTACAGATCTTGGTGGTTATAGCCAAGATACTGTCCCTGGTCCATGACTTAATCTCTATCAATGATCTTCCAAGATACTTAGCAATAAATCTGATCATGATCTCCAGTCTTTCTCTTTCTAGCACATCATAGCTTGCCCATCTTGAGTTAATTTCTTCAACTTCAAGTCTTCTAATCTCTGAGTCAAGCTGTGCAGTGTCAAACCCTTGTCTGTATAGTTGGTCAATAATGGAGTCCATAGATTTGCTATGTGTAGCATCCGCCATTTTGACCATCTCATCAAGCTGGAGTTCTTTCTTCTTTTCTTTCCATCTTCCTCTTCTTGTATGTGATGTGAAAGTCTTTGTGACTTTCACTCACTTGATCAGTGTCAGCTCCCTTCACATACTCTTTCTCCTTCTCAGTCTCTTTCTCAACAACCTCTTCTTCCTCCTGGTCTCTCTCTATCAGTATGCGCTTCCCTTTGTCTTTCACTGACTGACTCTCCCCCTTTTTGGTTGCATTGGTTGCAAGGGTTTGAGTAGTAGAAAGCCTTGTGCTCACAATTCCTCCACTAGTGGCTGTAGAATTGAGGGAAGTTTGTCATCCAAGGTTTTGATCACAATGTCGGTGATCATTGGGGTGATGAGAGGTAGGGATTTTTGGAATATAGCAGCTGTTTGCTCAGAGGGGTTCTGTCCCTGAGAAACAGTGCCAGAAGTAGAGGCTGGTGGATTGAATGTTTGTAGTGGCTGAGTGTTTAGGAGACCTTCAGGTGAAGGTGCCATCTGTGGGTGTATGGTGGTATCAGATGGACTTGCTTCTTGAGAGAATTGGTCAAGTAGTCTTTGTAGTCTACTGACTTCTTCCTCAAGAATTGTGTTCTGGGCTAGAACATCATAAAAGAAGCCCAGGTCATCATCAGCAGATGCTGAATCACCTGACCTCTTGCTAGTAGCAAGATGTACATGCTCTGGGTGTAGACCAGATGTAGCATGTGCCCCTTTTTCTTGGAACTGGGGACTTCCAGCCTCAGGACGATGTCCTTCATCAGCTGTTGCCTCTAATGAGGTCTTAGCCATGTTACCAGCCTCAGTCTGATCATGTGCTGATGCAGAAGAGGTGGCAGCCTCATCAGATATTCTTGTCTCCGTATCTACACTAGGAGACTGAACATTTAAACCCCTGTGCTGTGGGTTGTCAGAAGCATGTTGATCCTCTTCCTCAATATCTGTGGTTTTCCCTTTAGATAGTTGTTTGGGAGGAGGAGAGGCATGCAGCTGAGTCAGCACATTTGCAATTATAAGTGTTGGACTTTGGGGGGCATTTTCATTGGGAGATGGGGTATTATGCACCTGGGGAGAATGGTGAGTTTCAATGGCAATCTCCTCAAATGAGGAAGATTCCAGATTTGTGGGTACCCCTTTATTGGTTGCTTCAGGTTCCTTTTGAGAGGAATCCTGAGCGGCTGTGGCTGGGTGAGTCTCTGATACTACTGGGGGGTTAACACCAGTGAGTATATCCTGTCTTTGTGGTACAGGAGCATCTTCAGGTGACTCATCTTCCTGAATAGCTGTTTTGGTTCGTTTTGTTTTTGGTTTGGTGGGGACTTTGGATTTTGTGGTGGTGGCTGTGGGTTCCAGCTGCGTGGGTTTGCGCAGCTTGGCAGCCATTTTGAGTGATTGGTCAGAGTTGTGCCGGGAGTATACTTCAGGCAATACAGCCATAGCAGGGACTCCCAGGCCAACAAGTCCCTCAGCTTGAAGCTGGTTTTCAATTATGGCCATTATAAACCGAGGATATAGTATCCAACGGTTAGAAAGTTGTTTTTGGGCCATATCCTTGAGCTCTAAGAATAATATTTCAGAAAAATTTAAAGGTTGTTGCTCAAGGATAGAGTACAATACCTGTTGCCACCTTGTGGACATTTGATCCCATGATGAAGTCTTTGGAGCCAGGCAAACATTTACCATATGAAAGATAAGCCGTTCAGCATCCTGGAAATGTTTCTTCAATATGGTAGAGGCACTCAGATTGCCTTCATATCCATGGTGGGCAAAGGATAGATCAGTGGTGCCCTTTGGATAGCTGGTTGGGAAAGTGGCATCATCCAGGTTGAGGGTTTGGCGAAGAATCTCTGGATTGATAACCACCTTTTGGCTATGGACGAACGAATGAAGTGACTCTGTGTCATTCTCCTCAGAGACAAGAGTGACGTTCGTCCAGAATTGGCTAAGGGATTCGGCATATATGGTGGGGTTTATCAGGAAGGCTGTTTGGTAAGGTGACTGGACCATTAAATCAATGGCGTTGTGAAACTTGGTCCAGAATGGTGATTTAGTAAGGTGAGCGACACAGTTGTGTCGAGGTTTTAGTTGCATGGTCGCCATGGATGAAGAGAGGGTACAGAGTTTTTGAACGTTAGGTTTGAGAGTGAAGGTGAGAAAAACTCTGGTGAGATAAGGGATTTATAGGGTAGGGTTATGAACCGACTGAAGGTTTTGGTGAGTCATCATTTGCTGAAACTGATGACGTGGCATTAACTTTTTGAGGTTGAAATGACTGACCGTATTGGTGTGATCATCAGTTGTTATAAAACAACTGAAGACTTGGTTTTAACTGTCAGACATTGAAACAGCTGAAGTCTTTGATTTAGTCTTCAGTAGTTATAAAACTACTGAGGACAATTTCGACTTCAGGTGGTGAAACAACTGAGGACATGGTGTTTGTCATCAGTAGTTGTGTAACTACTGAAGACAGTGGTTTTGTCATCAGTTGATGTAAACAGCTGAAGACTTAGCGGTAGTCTTCAGTAGTTGTAAACTACTGAAGACATAGCTGTGGCTTCAGTTGTTTAGAAACAGCAGTTGGAAAAACAACTGAAGAGGAATTGCTCATCAGCTGTTGTCGTCAATTCTTAGCTTTTCAGCTGTTTCAGTCTGACCTCCACATTAAAATGTTTCATTGGTCATCAGTACTTATCTGCATTTCTGACATCAGCAGTTGTAGTTACATCAGCTGTTGTGATTTCATCAGCTGTTATAACTACATCAGCTGTTTTAACAAATGAAGTACTTATATATGACATGGTTACCAATGATCATCAGTATTTATTACTGAGATTATCGGTAGTTGTCACTTATTCTAGCTGCAGCATACCAAGCCTTAACACCAGGTTGTGGAAGGTTGAACTATCCAAAGGCTTAGTAAAAATGTCTGCAAGCTCATCAGCACTAGGAACAAATTTTGGATCAATCAGACCTTTTTCAAAACAATCTCTAATAAAGTGATGTCTGATTTCAATATGTTTAGTCCTAGAGTGCTGGACAGGATTCTTGACAATACAAAGAGCTGAAGAACTGTCCATTAACAATGGAGTCTTAGTCTCAGTTATGCCATAATCCAATAATTGGTTTTGAAGCCATAATACCTGAGATGTACAACTTGCAGCAGCATGTACTCGGCTTCAGCAGTTGATGTAGCAACTGAAGTTTGTTTCTTACTCTGCCAAGAAATCAAACAGTTGCCTAGGAATTGGCATCCACCAGAAGTTGATTTCCTGGTCAATTTACACCCTGCATAGTCACTGTCAGAAAAAGCAACTAATTTACCAGAATGTCTAGTAGAATACCATAAACCTAGAGATGGAGTGCCTTGCAAATATCTAAAGATCCTCTTGACTGCAATCAAATGAGACTCCTTAGGTGCAGCCTGAAATCTAGCACAAACACATGTAGCAAACATAATATCTGGTCTAGAAGCTGTTAGGTACATCAAGGACCCAATCATACATCTGTAAAGTGTTTCATCAACCACTTTACCTTTCTGATCTGTATCCAGTTGTGTGGTGTTGCACATGGGAGTAGAACAGGGTTTACAATTTTGCAAATCAAATTTTTCCAAAAGATTTTTTGTATATTTGGACTGATGAATGAAAATTCCATCAGCCTTTTGTTTGATTTGCAAACCCAGAAAAAATTGTAATTCCCCCATTGCACTCATTTCAAACTTTTGTTGCATCAGCTTTGTAAAGTCATCACACAACTGTGGATCAGAGGATGCAAAAATAATATCATCTACATAAATTTGAACAAGTAGATTATGCTGCCCTGCTTTCTTAATGAACAAAGTTTTATCTATGGTGCCTCTAGTAAAATTATTTTCAAGAAGAAAGTTTGATAATGTCTCATACCAGGCCCTAGGAGCTTGTTTCAACCCATAAAGAGCCTTATCAAGCTTATACACCCAATTAGGATGTTTGTTGTCCTCAAAACCTGGTGGTTGACATACATAAACCTCTTCTTTAATTTTCCCATATAAAAATGCACTTTTGACATCCATTTGAAAAACTTTAAGATTTTGATAAGCAGCATAAGCTAAAAACAATCGAATTGCTTCCAGTCTGGCTACAGGAGCAAAGGTTTCATCATAATCAATACCTTCTTCTTGTGCAAACCCCTGAACCACCAGTCTGGCCTTGTTCTTAACAATAAGCCCATTTTCATCAGTCTTATTCCTAAACACCCATTTAGTGCCTATTGCACACTTACCTGGAGGTAGAGGAACAAGTTCCCACACTTGCTGTTTCTTGAACTGAAGAAGCTCAAGCTGCATGGCATCAACCCATCCATTGTCTTTTAATGCAATGTGATAATTCTTTGGCTCTTGCTGACTGATGAAGAGAGCATAGAAGCAGAAATTTGACAATTGACTTCTTGTTGATACACCAGCAGTGATATCACCAATGATTTGAGACATAGGGTGATTCTTCAGATCTTGATACACAATGAGATCAGTGCAAGTGTTTGTAGCAGGCTCAGCAGCAACAGATGGTGATGGTGAAGAATTTCCTTGAAACCAATCAGTTGATGGTAGTTCAAAGGAAGTTGAAGTTGTAGAAATCTCATCAGCATTTGTTGTGGATTGTGCTGCTGGAGCTACAGGAACATCAGGTCTAGCTGAATCAGGCAGTTGATCAGTAAATCTGAAGAGGTGAGTACTGCTATCATCATCATCAGCACTAGCAGTACCACCAGGTGGAGAACTGTTGACATGAGCAACAGCTGGAGTTTGATGAGGAGCATATTGCAGTATGTCCAAATCAAATATCTCCACAGGATTTTGTGGAATCTTGTCCTTTGGAGATTCATTAAACTTAACATGTAGAGTCTCTTCAACTATCTTTGTTCTACAGTTGAAGACTCTGTATGCTTTGCAAGTTGATGAATAACCAACAAAATATCCTGCATCCACCTTAGAATCAAATTTCTGGAGTTGATCCCTTGTGTTGAGAATGAAACAAGGACATCCAAAAGCTCTAAAGAATGAAATTAGAGGGGCCAAATGATGAAGAACTTCATATGGAGTTTTCATCAACCTCTTATTCACTAGAGCTCTATTTTGGACATAACAAGCGGTATTGATAGCTTCAGCCCAAAAAGTCATTGGCAATCCAGAGTCAGCCAACATGGACCTTGCAGCTTCAATAAGGGTCCTGTTCTTTCTCTCCACTACTCCATTTTGTTCAGGAGTTCTTGGAATGCTAAAATGCCTCTTGATTCCCTTTGAGAGGAAGAACTCATCAAGTGTGTTGTTTCTAAACTCAGTTCCATTATCACTTCTAACACACTTGACTGAGAGGGAATACTGCTTCTCAACATACAACACAAAGTTGATAATCTGAGGTGCTTCATCCTTTGAATGCAAGAAGAAAGTCCATACAAATCTAGAGTAATCATCCACAATTACTAGACAGTATTTCTTCTTAGCCATACTCATCACTCTCACAGGACCAAAGAGATCCATGTGAAGAAGTTGTAAGCAGGCTGTGGACTTAGGTTCTTCTATGGAAGGAAATGAAACTTTGTGCTGTTTTCCTTTTAGACAAGCAGTGCAGTCATCTTCACATTTGAACTCCTTCATGGGCAATCCCCTTACTAAACCATGGGTAATCAGCTGATTTATGTTTTTGAGATTAACATGACTCAGCCTTCTATGCCATAGTGTAGATTCTTGAGGGGAAGCCTTGGAAAATAGGCAAGGATGGCCTTTGAGATCTATTTTCTTAGAAAGATCTAAGGCATACACTCTACCTGTCCTGTTGGCCTTAAGGAGAGTGTGTTTATCAAACACTTGTCAATCAAACTCAGAACTTTGGATGACAGAATCCGGCAGTTCTGACTTGTGAAAAGAGCAACATGGCCTTTGTCACACATTTGACTGACACAAGAGGTTTGTACTTGAGATTTTCCACATGGTTAACATCATCAAACTTTATTTCCCCATTGGAAACAAAGCCTTTGCCGATGATGTAACCCTTTGCATCATTGCCAAAAGATACAAATCCCTTCTTTCCTTGAGAGTAGTCATTAAGAAGTGATCTGTTTCCTGTCATATGCATGGATCCTCCACTGTCTACATACCAGATGCCTCTGTGGCATGTTGAAGAACCCTGCAGAACAAAGCAAATTAGTTAGATTTTGAGACCCAAAACCTTTTTGGTTTTGGGCCTATTCACATCAACAGATGGTGGACTAACAAGTTTGCTAGAAATAACAGCTTGAGAGGAAGAAGATGGTGGAAAAGAGGAATCCTTTGGCTTGGACCTCCTTTTCTGTGGATTCAACATAGGGCATCTAATTGGTTGACTCTTCCCAATAGATGTTGAACCATCATAACCAGCTGTGTCTGATTTTGTGATAAGAGCTTTCAGCTCTCAGACACTAGGACTGGAGTTTGATAAGTTTTTATGTTGCACCTTCTTCTTTGAGCAACCTCAGCTGTTACCTGTTTAACCCTTCCTTTTTGGATTTCTTTTGGACTTAGGGTTACAGGATTTGATGTTGCTGGTACAAAATGTGGCTTTCAACTCATTTTTCATTTTTACCCCATTTCTCTTTAATTTAATTTCATCTTATTTTTGAGTTTGGATCCTCTTTTGTACCAACAATCATCAGTGAGATGATTAAACAAACCACATACTTCACATGGTTTGTTTTTCATCTTTGTTGATCATCAACTAAAGAGGATGAAACTACTGAAGACTTGCTCTTCAGTACTTTGGAAAAACATATTTGCTTTCTTGGCTCCTCTTTAGTAGTCTTCAAACTCTTTCTACTGACAGTTTTCTTCTTTCAGTGCTGTCAGTAGTTGGAGCTTGAACTTCAGGAGTTAAATCTTGCTCTCCAGTCCTTTGGACTTTCTGACATAACTCCTGAGTTGACCAACTCTTTGATCATGTGAGTGTCAGCAATTGAACTATCAATATTAGCTGATAAGTTCTGAGAGGGCTTATTGCTGACTTCAACTTTTGATGATGCTTTATCAAAAAGTGAATCACATGATGAGGTGGATTGGTTATTGCTTTCTCCATCAGATTTCACCTCTACTCTTGGAGCAAAATCTGTAGGAGGAGCAGTGTGATTATAACCAATGCCAAACTTCACATTGGAAGCTGATTGCTTACTAAGAAGCATCTCAAAACCTTTGCATGATTTCACCCATCGATCACACTCTACTTGGGTGACTGCAAGGGTTTCTTTAAGACTTTTCTGGTCCTCCAGAATAACCTCTAGCTTAGCCTTTTCATCATTTAATTGGCATTTAAGCTTATAAATCTCATCATTTTTATTATTAAAACAGACTCATACTCAGCTTGTCTTTTGGAAATAGTTTTCTCAAACTCAAGTTTTCATTTATTAATGCTACATTTGCCTCTCTAATAGAGACAAAAGCAGCAATGCAAGATTCAGAACATAACTTGGCTTTGGCCTCTGAAGATACCTGAGTTACCTGTGAAGATGATGCAGTTGAGCAGGAACCCTCAGTTGATTCCAGAGCCATAAGTGCCAGATTTCCAAAAGGACTATCACCACCATGTTGATCAGCACTTGTGAACATTGTTCATGACCAGACATGTCATCTGGCAAGCTACTCCAATCAACAACTTCTGGGGAAGAAGCTGTGTTGTTGAGGTTGAGGGGGTTGATGAGATGGTTGAGGTTCTGGAAGTGCATGAGGTTGTGGTACCATAGGAGCTTGAACTTGACTGGTTTGTGGCATGTAATAACACGGGTAAGGATAAGGCATTTGACCCTGAGGAACAAAATATGCAGGAGATTGTAGTTGAGACTGATGACTAGAATTGACAGGATGTTGCCCTTTGTTTTGTTGACTATTGCTAGGAAAAGTCACAAAAGGTGCAGAGGAATTAGATCCAGATGATCTACATTCTCTAGCAAAGTGTCCAAGCCTTTGGCATCTGTGACACCTCAACTTACTCTTGTCAAAACCAACTTTGGTTTTGCCAGAGAGTCCTGGGAACTTTCTTCCAGTTCTTTTATAGAACTTCTGAGATCTGATATTTATCAAGGCCATTTGGCTCAAAATATCCATCTCTTCTAAGTCATCATCAGCAATCCCCTTGAGATCATCCATGATGAAGCATAGATTGTCATTATTACACCCAGAAAATTGACTATCAACACTCACAAATGCTGAATCAGAAATATTTGAAGAGAAATCAATATGCTCATCATACTGGCATTCAGATGAAGCATATTCTGACTCATGACTAACCAGAGCAGTATTGCCTGGTACAAAGTCCTCAGTGAGCTTACCAGATGAAGACAGTTTTCTCTCTTTGTTCTATCTCTCTCTCAAATGTGAGTAGTTTCCCATGAAGTTGGGTGAGAGATAGTTTGTCCAAATTTGCACTGGAGCGTAGGACAATGGTATATGTGTCCCATCTCTCAGGCAGTGATCTGAGAAATCTGTTATTCATCTGAACATTAGTGTACTCATGTTTGACCATTTTCAATTCAGAGATCAAACAAGAGAACCGCTCAAACTGTTGAGTCAGTGTCTCACCCTTCCTATGAGAGAATGTCTCATATTGTTGGGCAAGGATCTCTCTATTATTTGCCAAGACCTCATCTGTTCCTCCAAATTGTTCTTTCAAGGCATTCCAGAGGTCATGGGCAGATTCATAGTGCATTAACCCAGAATAAATTTCATTTGGTAGCGCCATGGCTAGAATTCCATGAGCTTTTGCATCTATCTCAAATAATTTCTTATCTTCATCTGAGTATTGATCCTTCCTCTTCGGAACCATTTGATTGGTTTCCGGGTTATTCACCATAGGCTTGTGTGGACCATGTACCACTGATGTCCAACAACCTGAACTGTTAACAGACAGGTGATGGAGCATACGACGTTGCCATATGTTATACTCATTCCTAACCAGCATTGGAGGCTTGGTTGAGGAACCAGTATTGTGAGGATCATTGGAAGGAGTAGTCATTTTGAAACCAAAAACAATTTTATTCAAGCAAAATTTACACACCACAACAAACTCAATGAAAACCGAGAATAAGTCTCAGGATGAATGATTAAAACACAGAAAATTCACTCTCTTTAACAGTTTCTTGCAAAAGGATACTAATTCACTCAAACTTGGATCTTGAAGAGCAGTTTCAATGATCAATTATTAGATCGATCAATGATTAACCTGCTCTGATACCATTTGACAGGATCAACGATCACAAGTTTGAAGTATAAGAGTGTAATGCAGCGGAATGAAGAGATGAATTAGTCAAGTTATAGCAAGAGAGTGTTATTTGTAACAAATGCGAGAGAATATTTTCTGTGATTTGGAATGTTTCAATAATGCTCAATATTATTGCTCAATCATTCATCTTTACAATAAGGTTGGCACTCCTTATATAGAGTGCAATCACTGCTGTAATCACGGGGTGGTGATTACTAGCAGATCTAGTACAAAAATAACTACTTCTTAACAAACTACTGAAATGTTCACAACTACTGAGAACATGTCAGAGTGTTAAGTATAAAACATGAAACACTGAAAAAGAAAACTACTGATGCTACAACGACTGAAGAACAAACTCTTCAGTCGTTTTACAAAACTACTGAAAAAGAAAATATAAAACTACTGAAAGCAAACCGTCACAACTACTGAAGAAGTCCTCTTCAGCTGTTGTGACAACATCTTCAGACTTTGTCTTCAGCACTTGTGTCTTCAGACTTTGTCTTCAGCACTTGTGTCTTCAGACTTTGTCTTCAGCACTTGTGTCTTCAGACTTTGTCTTCAGCACTTGTGTCTTCAGACTTTGTCTTCAGCACTTGTGTCTTCAGACTTTCTTCAGTTGTTGTCTTCAGCTTGTGGACTTCAGTAGTTGTTGTGACGTCTGTGGGACTTAAAGGTTTTCTGATCCGGCTCATTGGTTCTTTTGGTCCAACCTGAAGCGTGACCCCCAAGGGACTGGAGTTTTTATCCTAGGTTTGTCAATCACATCATGTATAGGGAACGCGTGCCCGAGCCGAGACCCAGAACGAGAGGTAACTCTGATCAAGCAGTGCCTTCACTTCCCCGGACGGTGCAGTCCAACGAGCAGTTGATTGCTGCATTGGTGGCAGCACTAGATACAGAGCAGCATCGAGTCAGGCGACTCATTAGCGACGTTTGTACACTACAGACTGAGGTGTACAACCTAAGGCATAAGGTGGATGAACTCGAGGGGCGCCATGGAAAGACCCTAGACGAGTGTTACCAAATGGAAGATGGGATCGTAGCACTCAGTGGACGCGTGGCAGCTCGCGAGCAGAGGGATGCAGTGGCTGATGATAGGATTGCTACTTTGGAGGCACAGCTAGCAGCACTCCAGATTGCTATAGCTCCTGCTCCTGCGGTCGAACCTGAGGAGGAGGAACCTGAGGAGGAGGAACCTGAGGAGGAGGAACCCGAGGAGGAGGAGGATGAGAGTGATGGATCTGATATTGTCGATTGAATTTCTTACATGACTTAGACTACGTAGTGTTTTCTTTGAAACCTATGTGGGAAGGGTTGTTTCCCCACTCGAACGACAAACTTAAATTTTGACATTGATGAATACATTGTGACTCATTTGCAATTTATTTACTTTGGTTATTATTTTTGTTATAAATGTTGTGGTTGTGATAATTTATTATTTCTTTATTGTTTACTGTACTTCAATGAGATAAATGTGTTTGATGTTACTCATTATTGTATTTGTGGATGTAAAGTGAACAATGGACGCACGTGGACGTGGTCGTGGACGTGGCCGTGGGCGCGGTCATAGGCGTGGCGCCGGAGACCATGGCGTCGGAGATCATGGCGCTGGTGTCGTGAACATGACTCCTGCCGAAATAGCTGCCCTGATTCAGGCAGCGGTGGCTGTTGTCCAAGCGGGACAGCCAGCAGGTAAACAATGATTGAAAGTTAAACCGAATGTCCTGTATAACCGTATAGGTTGTCTGATCAATAATTGTTGTGTTAAAGCAGGACCACCGGCATGTACTTATAAGTCCTTCATGGACTGTAAGCCCCATACCTACAGCGGTACTGAAGGTGCTGTGGGACTAGTACGCTGGTTCGAGAAGACGGAGTCCGTATTCTCCAAGTGCAACTGTCCACCTGCTGATCAGGTGAAATATGCCACCGGGACCCTGGAGGGTGCCGTCTTATCCTGGTGGAATGCACAAGTCCATATGTTGGGGCGAGCACTGGCTAATGGACTGTCGTGGGCTGAGTTTAAAACCATGATGACCGAGGAGTACTATCCTCGCAATGAGGTGCAGAAGTTGGAGATAGAGTTTTGGCAACTGAAAATGCAGGGCTCAGAAATCGAGGCTTACACACTAGAACTCACGAGCTAGCAACACTATGCCCGGGAATGGTGAATAAGATGCATAAAAGGATCGAGCATTACATACGGGGACTTGTACCCGAAATTCAGAGTATGGTAACTGCTTCTAATCCAACCACCATACAGCAAGCCATTCAGTTAGCGAATAAGCTAACTGACCAAGCCGTGGAACAAGGACGTCTACCCAAGCGGGGCGCCGTGGCAAGCGTGCCCG
Organism: Flaveria ramosissima; assembly: GCA_025215565.1. Classification (NCBI taxonomy): domain Eukaryota; kingdom Viridiplantae; phylum Streptophyta; class Magnoliopsida; order Asterales; family Asteraceae; genus Flaveria; species Flaveria ramosissima. Next base: position 37,026,025 of record CM046044.1, on the reverse strand, counting down.
ATAACAAAAGAAAGTGGGATAGTACTAGCAACACCAAAGCATCATCATCTTCTGGCGGTCAACCTCAACCTCAGCAGCAACAACAACCGGTCCAACAACAACGGAGGTTCGACAACAATCGTAACTTCCACCAAACGACTGCAACTAATCAAGGACCCAGTGGTTACGGTGGTAGACACCCGAAGTGCAACCGGTGCAACTATCATCATGTGGGACGATGTGATAGCTTCAAATGCCAGCGTTGTGGTAAAATTGGACACGCCGCGAAGGATTGCCGTGGTGAGCTGGTTAGGAGGACACAACAACCTCAGGAAACTCCTAAGGGTTGTTTGGAATGTGGAAAAGAGGGGCACTACAAGCGAAATTGCCCACAACTAAGGAGAAATGGAAATGGCAACAATGGAAATGGACACAACAACAACAACAATAACAACAACAACAATGGTAACAACAACGGTGGGAATGGCAATGGTAATGGCGGTAATAAGGATGGAGCAAAAGGGAGAGCCTTCGTCATTGGCTCAGGTGAGGCTCTAAATGATCCTACAACTGTTACTGGTAGATTCTCTGTTAATGGTTGCTTTGCTACGGTACTATTCGATACTGGAGCTGATAGGAGTTTCGTGTCCTTAAAATTTTGTAGTCTTTTAAGTGATATACCCTCCGCCCTAGAATCTAAATACACCGTAGAATTGGCTGACGGTAAACAGATTCATGTAACGCATATCCTTAAAGACTGTAAGATAGAGCTTGCTGGTCATACTTTCGCTATAGATCTTATGCCTGTTACGCTGGGGAGTTTGATAGGCATGGATTGGCTTTCTAGCAAGCAAGCGAAAGTTATATGTCATGAGAAGATCATACGAATTCCTGTTGATGACAAAATTCTGACAGTCCGAGGTGATAGAAGTGGTGCTGTGATAGGCATAATCTCGTTCATGAAAGCCCAAAAGTTACTACGAAATGGTCGTGTGGCTATTCTAGCACTTGTAACTGATAAGCAAGCGAAGGAAAGGAGAATGGAGGATATTCCCATAGTGCGCGACTTTCCAGAGGTGTTTCCAGATGATCTTCCTGGATTACCACCTCATCGTCAAGTGGAATTCCAAATTGAGCTAACTCCCGGCGCAGCCCCGATTGCTAGAGCACCTTATCGATTAGCACCGAACGAACTACAGGAGTTGTCGTCACAACTCCAGGAGCTATTAGATAAGGGCTTTATTCACCCTAGTACATCACCCTGGGGAGCCCCTGTTCTGTTTGTTAAGAAGAAGGATGGCACGTTTCGGATGTGTATTGACTATAGGGAGCTAAATAAAGTAACAGTCAAGAACCGATACCCTCTACTCCGTATCGATGACTTGTTTGACCAATTCCAGGGATCAAGTTACTATTCAAAGATTGACTTGAGATCTGGCTATCATCAACTCAGAGTCCGCGAAGAAGACATTTCCAAAACCGCGTTTCGTACCCGCTACGGTCATTATGAGTTCTTGGTCATGCCTTTTGGGTTGACAAATGCACCCGCTGTGTTCATGGACCTCATGAACCGTGTGTGCAAACCCTACCTCGATCAGTTTGTCATTGTGTTTATCGATGATATACTGATATATTCCAGGACCAAGGAAGACCATGAGGAGCATTTGCGAATGATCTTAGAGCTACTAAAAAGGGAACAGCTGTACGCCAAATTCTCTAAGTGTGACTTTTGGATACGAGAAGTACAATTCCTAGGTCATATTGTTAATGAGAAATGGATACATGTTGATCCTGCCAAAATTAAGGCGATCAAGAATTGGACCACACCTAAAACGCCGAGTGAAATAAGACAATTCTTGGGATTAGCAGGTTACAATCGACGATTCATAGAGGGATTCTCTAAGATCGCACAACCTCTCACAGCTTTGACTCACAAAGGGACTACATACAAATGGGGTGAAAGCCAAGAATCGGCTTTTCAATCGTTAAAGCAGAAACTCTGTACCGCGCCGATACTAGCACTGCCAGAGGGGACGGATGACTTCGTGGTGTATTGTGATGCATCCATTCAAGGATTGGGTTGTGTCTTAATGCAGCGAGACAAGGTGATAGCTTACGCCTCGAGACAATTAAAAGTTCATGAGAAGAACTATACTACTCATGACTTAGAGTTGGGTGCAGTAGTCTTTGCCTTAAAGATTTGGAGACATTACTTGTACGGTACCAAGTGCACTATCTACACCGATCACAAGAGTCTTCAACATATCTTTGAGCAAAAGGAATTGAATATGAGGCAACGACGTTGGGTGGAACTGCTAAACGACTATGATTGCGCTATTAAATACCATCCGGGAAAGGCGAATGTGGTTGCTGATGCCTTAAGCCGGAAGGAAACAGCTAAACCCAGACGGGTGCGAGCCTTACAGCTTACCATCAGTACTCAACTGCCTGAACAAGTTAAGGAGGCACAGATAGAAGCTTTAAAAGCAGAAAATATGGGTTCTGAGTCGTTGAGAGGAATGGATAAACAGCTGGTGATGAAGGAGGATGGAATTCGGTATTTCATGGATAGACTTTGGGTGCCTGCCTATGGAAATCTGAGAGACCTGGTTATGAGTGAAGCAAACAAATCTAAGTATTCTATACATCCTGGATCCGAAAAAATGTATCATGATCTGAAGGCGCACTATTGGTGGCCTAATATGAAAGCGGATGTGGCTACATATGTGAGCAAGTGCTTGACCTGCTCGAAGGTAAAGGTGGAATATCAAAAACCATCCGGACTATTGCAGCAACCCGAGATACCGATGTGGAAATGGGAACAAATCTCCATGGATTTTATTACCAAGCTACCCAGGACTAGTACTGGTTGTGATACGATATGGGTTATTGTGGATCGATTGACAAAATCTGCTCATTTTCTTGCAATAAAGGAAACTGACAAGATGAAGAAGTTAACCCGCCTGTACCTCAAGGAGATCGTTTCCAGACACGGTGTACAGATCTCAATTATCTCTGACCGCGACGCTCGTTTCACGTCACACTTCTGGCAATCATTGCAGAAATCTTTGGGTACAAGATTAGATATGAGTACTGCTTATCACCCGCAAACAGATGGCCAGAGTGAGCGTACCATACAGACGTTGGAAGATATGCTACGTGCTTGTGTAATTGATTTCGGGAATAACTGGGAAATTCACCTGCCATTGGTGGAGTTTTCTTATAACAACAGTTATCATACTAGCATACAAGCAGCACCTTTCGAAGCGTTGTATGGGAGAAAATGTAGATCACCGGTTTGCTAGGCAGAAATTGGGGATAGTCAGCTAACAGGTCCCGAGTTAATTCATGAGACAACCGAGAAGATCGTACAGATACGGAACCGTATGGCAGCAGCGCGAGACCGACAAAAGAGTTATGCTGATAAGAGACGGAAACCTTTAGAGTTTCAGGTTGGTGACAAGGTTTTGTTGAAAGTTTCACCATGGAAAGGTGTAGTTCGGTTTGGCAAGCGAGGGAAGCTAAACCCGAGGTACGTTGGACCATTTGAAATAGTGGAAAGAATAGGTCCAGTGGCCTATCGTCTAGCCCTACCTGATTCGCTAAGTGGAATCCATGATGTATTTCACGTATCAAACTTAAAGAAATGCATAACTGATGAAATGATGGTCGTACCACTAGAAGAGGTTCAAGTGGATGAGCAACTACGTTTTATTGAAGAACCAGTTGAGGTGATGGACCGTGAGGTAAAAACACTTAAGCAAAGCAAGATACCTATTGTCAAAATCCGTTGGAATTCGCGACGTGGACCGGAATTCACATGGGAGCGAGAAGATCAAATGAAGCTTAAGTACCCTCATCTATTCGAGAAGACAATGCCAGCAGACGAAGGTATTGATTTAAATTTCGAGACGAAATTCCTTTCAACATGGGGATGATGTGACAACTCATCCAAAACTCACTCGATTTCGATTTCTGCGTGCCAATGCAGTAGACCAGTGATGGAACACTCTCACCATGTAACGCAATTTTCGGGACGAAAATTCTTTCAACATGGGGATAATGTGACATCCGGTAAATTTCCGTTACCAAACTCCGTTAGTTTCGATAAGTCTTGCATACACGTGTCGTGAACACACACACTAGTTGTCATTTAACGTTGGTGACCTAATAATAATTAATAATGTTACATTATTGATAATCTAATTGATTATGTGATTATTGTATTATGTTTATGTGCTTGCATGTTTTTATATGTTAATTGGGAATTAATCGCGTAACGTGGAAACGTGTGTATAAATTCGTATGTTTGTGTTTTATAAAAATAAAACATATAATTGTTACCATGAGTTATATGTTTAGTGTGTAGTTAAAAATCATTTAAAAGTATTTAAAAGAGTGCCTTTTTAATAAAATGCAAAACACAAGGGTTTAAGTTGTCATTATGCAAAGTTAAACTAAACAAAACATCTCTAACCCTAGCCCCCACCCCTAATCGACCGTAACCCCTTCTCAACCTCTCTTCATTCGAAATCAGCCAAGAACAAGCATATACTTGCGGTTGTGATTCGGTTTCAAGCTATAAAACAAGTTAACAACATCAAAGTCGTGTTCTTTGGCAAGAATCAAGGTTAGTTTTGGTATTTTTATGATTTTCTTGTTAGGGTCGGACCCTAATTCGACTTTGTATCATCATGGGGTCGATTTGGATGTTGTTTGATGTTGTTAATACGTTAGTTAGATTGTATACATGTTAGTTAACGTGGATTATGCATGAATTGTGTAGTTTTAGAGGATTAATCATGAACTATGGCTTGAAACAAACCCTAATTCGAAAATTAGTAGAATTATGGATGAATTATGATTGTTTGATGAATGTTTGATGTTTAATGGATTGTATAGATGCTAGATTACATTGATTGTGCAAGAGATTGGTGAATTGATGTTGATGTTCATAGGTTACTAAGAATAGTAACTTTATTTTGCATGTAATGTTGAATTGGTGATGAATTGATGTTATGGATATGTTCATGGTGATGATTAGATGTTAGATTGTTGTTGTGAGCATTGAGAATTCAAGAACACATGCTATAGTTCATACCTTACTAAAGATAGTAACTTTTTAGGATATGAATTGATGAATTATGATGTTTGGATGTTGTTGATCATGCTTAGATGTTGATATGAGCTTGAATTGGTATATTGTTAATGAATCCATGAATGTATAGGATGTTTGATAGGTTTTGGGATGTGCTTTCCTAAAAGGGAAACTTTATTTTTGCAACATGTGAAAGATGATGGTTTGATCATGTTTGAGATGCTAGGAGCATGTTAGTAAGTTCATAGATGAATTCTAATGTGGTTGGAACATGTTAATATTGTTGTATGAGATGTTTGGTTAATCATGAGTGGTGTTAGTACCTTGATGAGCATGTATAATGTTGATGTGGATTAGTAGTAAGATATCATGCTTGGGATTGGAAATTGATTGTTGTGATGTATGTTGAATGTATGAAATGGTTAGTGAATGTGAATGTGATCATCATACACGCGTGCGAATCTGAGGCCCCTACTTAGTAGGATTGGCAGGCTTTAGGGTGTGAAGTCGTGAGTGGCTTCACATGGCATGTGGTGCGTGATTTGATCCTTGTGTGACATGTTAATTATGTTGTAATTAGTGGATATGTTAATGTTTAGATTCGCATGACTTGTATGATACTTGGTTGTATGATGATTTATGTGATACACCTGGATGATGTAATATACTCATGAACCATTTGAATGTTAAACTTGTATGATATATGTGTATGGTTGTTTAAATGGGTTAAAACACATAAAGTCACCAACGGGTCAAACGGGTCAACTGAGTCAAATGTATTATTTTCTGAAACCTGAGTCTTTGGTTGTAGTGTACTTAGGGTTTCACATATTCTCTGTTGCACGTACTCATATACTTATATGATCTAGGTAACCTCTGAGGGTTGTCTGTTCACTCTGTCAGTCAAGTCAAACTCTAAGTATCTATACGCATATCAGGTGAGTTCATGCCCCACTCTTTACATAATCTCTTTTGGGGGAGATAGCATACTGGTAAAACTACAAACGCTTTATGTATATTTTTAGTTGTGCATAATATTAATATAGTGTTGTTTATCATGGGAAAGTCCTCACACTTTCGAATTGTTAATATTGAATAGCGGGGAAATTTGGGTAGTACTACTGGGTCTGACGAGCCCCACCTGTGTGACTCGAGGTCAACCGGGTGCAACTTGTCCTATTGAACATTGTCACGACCTGTTGAGTCGTGACAGGAGGCAACAACGTAACACAGTCAGCTTCAATTGCGAAATCACTATGCATTAATATTTATTTGTTAATAGACTAGCTATCTATTGCAATGCACTACTAGTATATCTCGATTATTAAACTGTTTATGTTTGAAAATTAACTCTTGAACTCACCAACCATTGTGTTGACATTTTAGTATTCTATTCTCAGGTCATTAGCTGCTTGCCTCTATGAGCACTCCACGGTTCACTTGCATACTAAGACTCGGTTTTCAAGACATTTAGCATTTTAATGATTATGGTTTACTCTTTTGGGTTGGCACATGTTTTGCCATAGTTATACTTTTATTTATTTGAGTTGTTTTCAAAACGCTTCCGCACAATTTAAAGTTGAACTTTGGTTGTTTTATTTTAATCATGGCATATAGAGTCGTTCTGAGTAACTATTGACTGTGATCCTGGTTTGTTCACACGCCTCGCGGTAAAACTCCGCGCGTGAATTTTGAGGGTGTGACACCAGATATTTCCTATGCCGTGCAACAATTGTGTTTATTCATGCATGCTCCAAGGGATGCTCACTTCACAAGCTTAAAGCGCGTGCTTCGCTACATACAAGGAACTCTACATTTCGGTCTTCGTTTATCAGCATCCCCTAGTCATTCTCTAGTTGCCTACTCGGACGCCGATTGGGGGGGGATGTCCAGACACACAAAGGTCCACTTCAGGCTACTGTATTTTTCTAGGTGACAATCTGATTTCTTGGTCTTCCAAACGCCAACCGACAATCTCTAGATCCAGTGCGGAAGCGGAGTACCGAGGTGTTGCCAATGCCGTCGCAGAAGTAACTTGGATTCGCAATCTTCTTCTCGAACTGCGAGCTCCAATTCAGCAAGCCTCTCTGGTATATTGTGACAACATCTCTGCTATTTATCTATCAGGGAATCCAGTTCAACATCAGAGAACGAAGCATGTGGAAATGGACATCCACTTTGTAAGGGAGAAGGTTCAAATTGGTCAAGTTCGTGTTCTTCATGTCCCTTCCGCCTTACAGTATGCGGATATATTTACCAAAGGCCTCCCAAGATATTTGTTTGAGTCATTTCGCTCCAGTTTGAACGTTACTCCATACCAACGTTCCAACTGAGGGGGAATATTAGAAGCAATATATTTCATATTATATTAGTTTGATTTGTATTGATCTCATACCTAAAATAGAGGATATGTTTGTTAGAGTTAGGAGGCTATATATGTTGTCTTATGGTTATTGAAAGATTTATCAAAGAATAACAGGTTTCTTCAATATACAGACATGGTTCTAGTATAAACGAGTTTGATTGGCTGCGGGTCAAACCCACAGATGCATTTAGCTAAATGAACCGTGTGCTAGTCAATCCAGCTTTCGCGAGTTGACTAGTTTCATCCGTTTATTTTTTATTATACTTTTTGAAATGTGTTTTATGTCATAAGTCAGGTTAGTGAGTATTTTAATGACAAACTTCAAAAATTACAAGTGAAATCAAAATAAGAGTCTATTTAAAATGTAATTGTTTTATATACATTTGTAATTATCGTTGTACACTTATAATTTTTAAGTAAATAAGAAATAATAAAAACTCAAGTTGAACAGGTCGTGTTCACTTCACCATGCAAATATACTTGTGGTGTTTCGGTTCATATTCCTCACATAATTTCCGGGTTCTTGTTGTGTACAGGCTTGTGTTAAATTTTCATGGTCATGTTGAGTTGGACCTTTAAACCCGTAAACACGACCCATTTAACACTCCTATCAGCTAACGACTAGGTATCCCTGTGCGTTTCCACCGATACACTATAACTTGGAGAGCCGTATCGAGTATATGAACCAGTAGTCCAGTATGATCGATCATCTTTGAGTTTGGGACTTAGCTAAAGAAGTCGTCACCCAAAAGTTATATACTTTTGGTTTTAATTTCCTCTTAGGATACAATATACATAAACATTCATATAAACGTTCATAGCCCAGTGATAAAACTCAAGCCCGCTTAGACGACTGATCTGGCCCAGTTTAGATTTGGCCCATATTACTCAGGCCTTTTCTTTTGCTTTTTTTTTTGTCAGCAACTTCATTTCTTTATAATTGTTTAAATTAATTTATTTTAATATTTATAATTACTTTTAAGCATATATGGTTTTGTCTTGTATTTTTTAGTATAATATTTTTTAAAATTCAGAATATAGTATTAAGACGTGCTTATTTTATATTGTTTTATGAAATTACGAATATACCATTACTCATGTTTATTTTATCAATGTTTTAAAATAAATTTATTTCAAGTTACTATTGCAAATATAATTTATTTCTTACTTTTTTTTATTTTTACATATGTTTTACAAGTTTTTAAGATCGTCAATATTAATGTTGTCATGTTCAAAACAACATATATGCCCTAACTCCAGGTGCACTAATTTCAAAGGCAATCTACATAACGCCAACAAATGAGCAACTACAACGCTTACATGGTTCACTAGTTACATAATCGAGTATCCAACGGCTGTCTAAAAAGCACTTTCTAACAGATGCGCAACAAGCTTTAACCAACAACATATGTTTTTTCGTTTGTCTGGTATCGATGAAGACCTCACCAAAGGAAAATATCTCTTAAAGTTCAACGCATATCTTCACGACAACGTAACTTTATAACTTGTAATTTTATCTGTGATTACACAACTAATGTAATTAGGCGTAATACTACCATTAACAATAGCACATGTCTTTTATGCATATATACAATTTCCAGCTGAGAGGAATTCTACCAACATAAAATTAATTTGTTCTTTTAACTGTATGTATTACATATGCATGACCAATCTAACCAGATACTGATCTATATATAGTCATTATAGGCTATTTTATTTGTGGAATAAATGACACTTAAACCAATCAATTTTATACATATAAGTTAAACTTCTTTGCATTCTGAATCACTTTTAATATCTGAATGCCTACCAACTCAATATTCCACTATCTTTCCCCACTTAAAATTCTCTTATTCCTCCATGATCCAAAGTGCTTTCAACCTAACATGCACATATATTTTGTAAATCCATTATCAATTTTATTAACCGAAGTTTCTAAACTACATGTACACCTGTCTGTTTAACAAGTTTGATATTTTAAGTTAGATAGAAACTTAAAAAAAAAAAAAGACTGTATGGTGACTAGACATATAGCGACGACATCATGTAGTCGCTATAGGTCACTCTAAGGTGACGACATGGCGTCGTCACAGGTCTAGTATAACTAAAAAGCAAACTGACCCTATGACGACAACATGTTTGTGGCGAGTAGGGTTTTGGCGATGACTAAAAAATGAGCTATATCGACAAGTCTGTGACGACTAGGTCTGTGGTGATGACATGTCGTCGCCATAACCTATGACGACGACAAACCAACCCTATCGCGATGACAAATGTCGTCGCCATAGCTCTGGTTTCTTGCAGTGAGAACTCACAAGATATAAAAATACACCATGCATTAACACAATTTAATACTACAATTATCATGCTCCAACCATTAATCAACTTGGCTAGATACATCTATAGTTTAGAACACTTTAACAATTCTACTTATTACATATGACATTAATACATATATCTAATGTAAATCTACTATAATTATTGGTAGCATGAATACTAGGGTACTACTTTAACTTAGCTATTTTTGTCATAGATCTCATTGTAAAACACTAACAACACTATCTTGTTTCTAGTTTCATGTGACAATAGTGTTTGTCCCTTGTTACGGCCTTGGAGTGTGTCGGTTGTTCGCGCCAGATCCTGGATAGTCGTTCACTTCTAGATTCATCCGTTCTGTCACGCTCTCGGTAACTTCCCAACTTTCCTTCACACTCTCCTGAAAAACAATGGAAACAATATTAAGGTTTGCTTTTAAGGGGTTCAAATCACATACAAAGAGGTTCTTTTGGTTGTAAATTGTATGGTCAATTACTAATAAAGATACACTTAAAGACTGATAAAACTGTTACTATTATCTAGTTTGTTATGATGATCTCTTCTGTATATAAAAGTTGTTTTTTATTGATTTTTTATGTATTTATCTTCGATTGTAACCTTATATATAATGATCAATAAGACGTTATTCGCATATGTTAATCTTAAAGGACAAATTATATATTTACCTGGTGGATATTGTTTAGATCAATCAGATGCTCTGGTGCTTCATCCATAAGGTTCATACTTCCTGTGAAAACATATGCATTAGAAAAGAACCCTTTAATGTTCTCATTAAACATACACAAAACCCTAATGTAGTATTGTCATAAAAAAGAACCCTTAATGGTTTCTTTAGATGCACACAAAACCCTACAAGTTTGGGTAACATAACCATGAAATGAACTCTATACAAAACCATAATTGAACTTCTAGGAATCTAAGGTTTCGACTCGAAAAAGTTTCTAATAAGTGAAATAAACCATGTGTGTGTGCATGAGTGCCTGTGTTTTTTGCCAACAACACAGGCACTTACGCACATATATTTGTAGGAACTAACAAATGGGTTGCTTACTTGACATTGGAACTGCATTTGAGGTGGAGGAAAGGAGAAGAAGAAGCATCAAAAGAGTTGCAGAAAACGAAAGAAAGCTTGTGGTTGTTGCCATGGCTTCTGATAAAAGACAAACTTTTGTAGGTGTAAAGTGTAAATCAATTATGTTGGTGATAAGTGCCTCTCCCATTTGCTTTATATACTACTCTACTCCATCCTTATTTGACAACAAAATTGGAAAAAAAAATTATGAAAGAAAAAGGAAGAAAATGTTAGGCACTTTTCTCAAAATTACAATGTTTTAGTTTTTAACATAACTTAAATTTTAATAATTCAAACTTTAAAACTATCATTCTATGAAAGTGTCAAGAATAATCTCTCTTACATAATAATCATAGTGATATTTACAATTGATCTATACTGCTTGAAGGAATTTTACATTAAGGGAAAACGATTAGATAAGTGAGATTGCTTTTAACAATAAAAATGAAAGAGGGGAGTGTTATTGATCAAATTACTAGTATGATCAATTATTATATACCAACTATCCATAGTTTGGATATTAAATTGTAATTTGTATATTTGAAATTCATGTGAATTTTTATTCTGATTGTATTTTTTCCTCAAATGTCATTCACCATTTTAGTAATGGCTAAACTAAACCATTTGTAAAATCGACTATAGCATATGTTCTTTTACTAAAGTTATACGTGTTAATGAAGAGAATTGAGCTATATATTAAATGAATACTAAAGAAATTATAAAATATAAAACCCACGTTGTATGTTGTTTCTTGGTAATGTTGGGTATCGCAATTACATCTCAAAAGTCAATGAAGTTGCATCTTTGTTTCCCACTATAAAACTTTTGTCAAAAGTGAACCAAAATGCAATGAATTTTCTGTTGTTACATATAAAACTTATTGTAGTGCTTCACGCATACTATCATGTTATTTTGGCATAAACTATAAAGAAACGTTTCATCAATAAAAGTATTATTTACAATATAACAAACAATGAAAGAAAAGTCTTGTTAGGAAATAATTAACAACTTAATGTTTATGGTAAATAAAAAAGACAACCCTAAATTGAAAAGAAGAAAAAATTGTTAAACCGAAGGCAATATAATTTTTAATGTTAAAGGCTTTTAAGCGCATGTTGTCATCGTTGTAAGTGGACTGACGACATTACATTGGTGCTATAAGATTTTTTGTTTTATATATACGGAAATATATTTACAATGATTAAAAAATATCATTAAAAAAATCTAAAACTAAACTACGTGTCAATTTAAAACTTTAACAAATTAATGAATATATATTACTAGGATAAGATACACAGGGCCGGTCCCGAGAATTTTAATGCCCTGAACGAGCCGGAAAAAAAGGCCAATGAGCCCTAACGACTTAAATTATATAAAGTAGTTTTTTTTAATGAAAAGAAAAGTTTTAGCAATAAACATAACAATATCATAGTATTACAATTACATACCGTAATAGTTAACCAATAACTCGTAAGTCTCTCCTAACATTCTTGATAGCAAATTGGTTTATAACATATTCGTAGTTTATAGTCTCTAATATTTTGATTTCGATAGCTATTATCGTCAATCCGCTAAGTATTTCTTGGGACACCATGGATTGTAGGTAAGATTTCAAGTTTGAATAGAACAAAATTTATGGTATAAATTAGTTTGTGGACTTTAATTACAATCAAAGTTTAAATATTTTAGTGGGCTATTAGTTGAGTAATTGGGTTAAAATAAATGGGCTCAAAAAATTTGATTTAAAACATAATTGGGTTAAGTTTTTAGTTGTATTATATCTTATAATTATTTTTTTATAATTATATATATATAAAATTGAAAAATTTTGTGCCCCCTGAACGAGTGGGCCCTGGACGGAGGTCCATTCCGCCCCTCCTCAGGGCCGGCAGTGAAGATACATTAACTCTATGTCCCAATAACTCTATTGAATAATACAAAACACCATCAGCTTTGCCACAGGAAAAAAGTTTTTTCTGTAAATGCCCTCTAGTATGCGAATAAGTTACGAGATCAAATCGTAAATGATAAGTGATCGAGAGAGAATTAGTAGACAGATAATTATGAGAGAGTGAAATACTGAATTATCTGATTTCACTTGCTTCTAAACTAGATATTATTATTTGTTGCTTTCATGTTATAATTGTATTTTTATAAAGATAAGAGATTACGTCAACATACACTCTACATCGCTTACGGGTGAAACACAGTAAGTTTACCCAAAACATAAAGGATCCGATTAGATCCGAATAACATGGGTTGAATTGACACAGAGAGTTCAACATCATAACTATTCAAGCCTCCTTAGTCTAGCATCAGCTTAGAATTTCAGCTTGGGTTTTACTCACTCATTTGACACATTTAAGTCAAACCTAAATTTAATATATACTAATTACTAAGTTGGTTATGCATCATGGGTTGTACATTGTGTTTAGTTGGGTTGTACTCACCTTTTGTCTTTTTTTTCTTTCTTTAATCTTTAACTTTTTTATTTTAACCAAATACTTTTACATATTTTACAATTTAATCTCAACATGTTTTTACTTTCAACTTTAATGTCCTATACTTTTTATAATTTTACAAATTTTTCATTTTACGTTTCGGTATAAAATTTGCGAGTTAATACATCGCAGCGTCGTTTGTGTTTCAACGTTTTTAAGCTCATTTTTCCCCGTTCAACGGCACCGTCGCAATGCACTGGTCCTAGGTAGACTTATTGTTTTATATGTTTTACGTTTCGCATACGTGGTTTAATGTGTTTAACAAATTATAACAAATGAGTTGAGCCGGCTAACAAATCGAGCCAACTAACGAGCCAAATGCGGTTTTTATCTGACTTGATTCGTTTACGCCCCTAAATTGAAACGTAATTTACGAGTGGCTGCTGCGTGAAAGTCATGTAATATAGAAGAAGGTGCGTGGAAAAGAGTTAGGTCCCGCGTGACAAAAGTTGATCAAAAGTGGGATCGCGAGTGGTCCAGAAAGATATGAATAAGTCAATACAAATGTCAACTCTTGGCCACTCATGTCTTTGTTACTTTATGGAATTAATTAAAATATATATGTGTTTTGTGACATTTACACTTGAGATGCACTTTAAACAAAATCATTGTGTTTATTTTCAATCCTCCATAATATTTTTATGAGGATACTTTCGTTAAGGCAGCTATACATTTTATTAAACACACTAAATTTCTCGTAAGATTGAAATTGCATTATCAATCCTGCTGTAGAGGCTCACTGATGTGGGTCCAAGTGTGGATAAACAAGCTTTATCCTTTTTGAAGGCCCAAGATCGCTTATCAAAAAAGGTTTCACTGAAATGACCATAACTTGGGCTAGAAGTCTCCGTCTTGGGCCTGCGACCAGTCAAAACGACCGTTGGACCGTAGGCGGTTTGGGTCATCGTTTCGGCCCAAAAATGGCTTATTTTAGGAGTTATTTCAATTTTTGTCTTATTTTTACATTTTGTTGGACTTTACATTTGGCCCAGTTTTTGGCCCGTTTATGTTTTGTGGCCCATTCGACTTTGGTTTTGTTTCTTTATATGGTTGTAAGAGATGGGTGAAATATTATTGAAGTTTATGAAAAATTTCTGTTTTTCTCTCTATCACTGTGTGTGTTAGTGTAAACCCTGATTATCAGTATTCTTTGTGAATCAACGATAGTTAGAAGAATTGTTCCTGGTATTCTCGTTGAATCAACAGGTTCAATTATCTATCTTTCTGTTTCCGACTGCATCACTCACCCACCTCACCTTTAATATATAGTTTCTTGCCATCTATCTGACTTACCATTTTGATTAATTTATTTTAAACATGCATATATAATTTGCGAATGGCAATTTTTATTAAATTTACCTATATTAAGTATAAAATCTTTATATATACATAATAAAAAATTGTGTTTTTCAACTCATTGTGTTTTCAAGATCGTTATCTTGTTTTTCCTACGCATTATTATGTTGTTCAAAACAACAATGTGTTTTCAAAAATTATGATTTCTGAAAAACATAATGATGAAACAGCATTGTTTTATATTTTTAATATGTAAAATACAATGATAAAATAACAAAAAATTAATCCGATGCATAAAAAGCATCAACAAAATATTACGAAATTATCTAAAACGTAAAACAAAATAATGAATACATATAACACAATGACCTAAAAAAATATTGACATGAAGAACTAATTTAATCACCAAAATTTTTCTTATTTTAAAAACAATAAAAAAACACATGTCAAACTAAGAAGTTTTCTAGGCTTTCTAGACTTATAGTTCTTTTTATTTCAACCTAATTAAGTTCATTTATTAGCAACATAGTTTACGTTTATCTCAAAGATGTGGATGTACCCATTTAATATTAGAATGAAACACATCACTTTTAAAATTCATTTCATAATTGATTAGTTGACATGACACTGAAGAACCATGGTATGGCTTGATCATTAGGTAACAATTAATTAGGTGGCTATTTAATATCAAACTTTATGTATCATTCTTTCTTGTATGAAAATTATATATGCATCACAATAAGGACAAAAATATATAAACAAGTATTTATTTAACAGACGTACTTAACCCAAAAGCTTTTTGAATAACCACAATGATAATGTCAAGCATCAAAATCTAGAGGTGTTCAAACCGGTTTTTTGTTCAAACCGGTTCGGGTTCAAAACCGAACCGGTTTTTTTTTGTAGTGGGGTCAAACCAGTTTTTCTTCAAAGCGGTTCGGGTTACAAACCGGTTTGGCACACTGAAAACTCAAACCTATCAAACCGGTTCGGACCGGTTCGAAACCGGTTTTTTTACTTTAACCGGTTTTTCTTACCGGTTTAACCGGTTTTTAACTTTTAAACCGGTTTATAAACCGGTTTTTCTTACCGGTTTAACCGGTTTTTAACTTTTAAACCGGTTTATAAACCAGTTTTGAGTGCGTGGCTACCAAACCGTATAGAAACCAGCGGTTTGGATCGGTTCGGGACCGGTTTGGGCCAAAACTGGTTTTCTTTGAAACCGGTTCCGGTATTTTTTGATGAACCGGTTCTCGAACTGGTTTTTTTTTCATCCCTATCAAAATCCCTTAATATTTAGGACTTTATCCTCCGTGGCCCACCAAATAGGCATGTGTATGTAGATGAACCACAAATGGTTATTTCCTCACAACATGAAAAAGCTTTAACAAATTCTTTTATATATTTCCAAAGATAAATAAAAAAAACTTGTGTAGAAGCATGATATGTTATGACTCATGAAGGAAGAATCGTATGATGTTCATCTAGATACACATGAAGAGCCTAAGTAATGCAATGCCAAAAGTGATTGCAACAAAAGGTTGGCTTCTATGAAAATTAGGGCTCGTTTAAGCACATATCGATGTCTAATGTCCTCATGAGAGTAAAGAAGATGATCCGGGAGAATGCGGTCTTTTGTTATCTTCATTTATGAAGTGACCATTAGAATGAAGAAATGAAGACGGATCTGAGAAGGAGACAACTATCACCATCATATACAAATGTTGTAATAGGTAAAAAGCGATCTCATTTTCTGCTTAATTTAGCTTTGCTTTATCCGTCATCGTCCTTTCAGTTCTTTTATTTGCTAATAAAAAATAAAAAATAAAAATAAAAGAGGTATCAACTTAAGAAGAATAAGAAAAAGAGAGAAGCATAGCATGAATAGGAAAAACTTAAAACAATATGTTGAGTTGTTTCTCAAACATATTAAACATCGTACTATGCATTCAAAATAGGTCTAGTTTTTGTTTGAGGTTGTTTTTGTCGCAAAAAAATATTCCCTTATCGCTAGGAAATTTGTTGTTGTGGCGAGAAACAATTTTAAAAAAATAGCTTTATTTGAACCAAAACCTATAGTTTACATTTAAATGTGTTTAGGACATTCTCCATACAACGTACACAATGTTTAATTTTGCCATAAAACATATTGACATATAAAACTATCAAACTTTTGTTATAAACTCGAGTGAAGTTTGATAAACTTTAACCAAATACGATATATTTTGATCTTATAACTAAACTTCGACTTGATAAGAGCTCCAATCAATTGCTAGAAACATTACTGCAAAACACATATGTTTTTTTGTTTTATTTACCTACGATTCAGTTTTATGATAAAGTAGGTTCCAGAACATTTCTGTGTGCTCAAGAAAGAAAAACCCAATGAATCTGCTGATTCACCAATAATACAAGGAATAATTTTTCTAACTATTATTGATTCTCGAAAAATGCCGATAATCAGAGTTTTCACATACTAACACACATAGTGATAGAGAGAAAATTATTTTTCATACACTTCAAAAACTAATCATCTCCATTATTTACATGAATATAAAAAGCAAGCTAAAATTTGAATGGGCCACAATACATAAACAGACTAAAAACTTGATCATAAATAAAGCCCAAAAAAAGCTAGAAATAATACAAAAAGTAAAATAAGTTATTTTTGGGCCGGAAAGATGACCTAATCTGCCTATGGCATTTGTAGAAACGTGTTCCTCGGTCCAATGGTCGTTTTGACTGGTCGCGGCCTAAAACAAAGACTTATAGCCCAAGTTATGATCATTTTAATGAAACCTCTTACGATCATCCAAATACAAAATGACCTATTCTTCCACACCGGACTAGCACCAGTTTTCCAAATAAATGGGTTTTATAACTTGATGGGACCGTCTTTAAGTATAAAACACTTTTATATATACTTGAAATATAGCTCGATTAATTACATAAAACAGGACAACCTGGTTCTACATCATTAAATACAATCATACATCATTATATACAATCATTTTAATTTGTTGATATTGATTGGATTTCATTTGTCATCTGGAAAATATCTAAGCAATAGACCTCGATTGTCTAGTATCAACCGGGTTCCATTTACCCGCCCAATAAATGGGCTGGTCAAAAGGACTTAGAAGTTAAAACCTAGCATTTCTATTACTAACCGGACGCTTCTACCTTCTCTAAACCTTAAAGTTATGTTATCGTATTTACTTTTCTCACATCTCCTTTACCTTCTCATATGCTTCTTGTAAAACACATACATTTTTCTTTGTGTGATTCATATATGTACTAAAAGCCAAGTTTTGATGTGTATCCGGCCATACGTATGATAACTTTTAAGATACATGCGCGCATATAAATACATTCATACATGCATACTGTATACAAATACGAGCTCTCGAAGGGCTCGACTCTTTCAAAACTCGACTCTATTTATATTCTCTAAATAAAATGTAATAACTAAAAACCACAAAAGTTTTGTTGAAAAACAAATCTCGTAACCTAGGGCCCAATAATAAAGGCCAATTTAAATGCAAGGTTATAACCTTTATAATGTAATATAAAGCCCATGAACAAAAACTCACCCCAGTCCCCAAGGCCCAAACTAGTTGCTTTATATATGCCCATGAATGAAAATTACACCCAAGGCCCAAACCAGTTTCCTTTATGTATCATCAATCATGTCACATGTGTGACGTATGTCAGTACATGTATGGATAATTAGTCTAAATATTCTCTAAATTAAAGAAGGGTCCCAATATACAGACACTCACTCAGATAAATTGACACCCCTTATACGTCGCGTATAGGTCCATACGCGGCGTATTACGCGGCGTATAGGGTCGAATACACTGAAAACGAGTAAAACTCAAGGGGGCTGTCAGAGAGCTATACGTTCCATATAGGCCTATACGACCCCCTTATATAACACATATAGTGTTATACGACGCGTAGGGCAAATTTCGACACTGTCTACGAGAAAAAATTCAGGGGCTGTCAGAGGGGTTATACGCACCGTATAAGGCTATATGACCCCCCTATACGTCGCGTATGAGGTTATACGACCCATATAGAATTTTTGGGGTGTTAATTTATTATTTTGGGTCTTTATCAAATCAATTTAATGTTGGAAATTACTTGGTAGCAATTTCATAATGAAGACAAAGTTACAAATGACTAGAAGGGGTAAAACTGAAAATTCGTCTTCATATTAGACTTTTTGCATTAAATTCTTGTTCTCAAATAACATTTACATACTTTATCATTTTTAAAAGTTATATTATAAAAATAAAAGTTTTATACCGTTTAATTTGAGTAAGTATTGTAATACTTTAATAAAAAACTAATTTGATAGATGACATTGCACTAGACGACTATTACATCCAAAATTTTAAATGAAATATTTTTTGTGAAAAAGTTATGTTGACGAACCTGGTAAGCTTTGGAGTTAAAATTGTTTCAAATACGAAGTTAAATAAATAATACCTGAGAAATGATGTCCTAAAATCAGTATTAAGACATGGTCGACATTTTCAAAGGGAACAAAAAGTTGGGCGTGAAATGCGAGTGTTGTTGACGAGTTATGAAAAGAAAACTCACAAATGAGATTCTTGCGATCCTTAAGTTATTTCAAACCTTAAGTTCATATGACAGTTTCAAGTAGATATTTGCTTATGCATGTGGTTAAATCGGTTGTTAAAGTTTATTGTGGCATTATTAGTCAAGAATCATCACATGTTGCAAGTGATTTTATTTGAAAAAAGAAAAAAATTATTGATTCTAAGAAAATAGTTAGAAAATGAGGTTCTATTAAGTGTTTTTTAATATAAAAAATATACTGTTTTCTTGAAAAGATATTAGACCACCCGTAACAATTTTCTCAAATCTGAGTTTATGTGAACAATTTTGTATACTTTTCTAACTTATTGAGCATAAAACTAAAATTATAGGAACATATGTAAATTTTCAATAACTATAGGTGGCAAAATAAAAATAACCAAAATAAATCTTCTTCCTCACCTAGTCACGTGTTTCATAACCATGACTCATTTCTTTGACCAATTTTGAAAGATAATCAACGTATATGACATCATAAACACTTTTCTTTATTTATGTAGAAAAATCGACCAAAATTACAAATTTAACAGTTTTTGTCATCTTTGTGACCAAAAGAAAACGAAGATTTTGAACAACGGATGAAAATTGGATGAGTACTAGTAATGTTGAATATATATGATCGTAAAATCATGTCTCATATTTATTTTCGTATTCGTCAATATTAATTTACTTATTACTATCCGGGAATCAAGTATATAAGATAGTTTGTTTCTTTTAGCAACACGTTAGTTTGCTCAACATTATTTGTAGTGATTCCCAAGTACATATTTCTTAATATTTTATCACGGAATTAAAAATATAAAAGCTAAAAACTTCACAAATAAGTACACTTTACCATATTATCAAAATACAAAACTACAAAGAAATAAAAGTAAAAAAGAAAATACTTACAAATATAATCAGGTAAATAAATATACATGTTTCACATAATCAAATAGAGTATAACCTAATACCTCGTATTCGTAGATATTTTAAACCAATCTAGTCTTGTACTTAAACACTCATCTCGTTATATGTCTACACATGTTCATCCTTTGCCTATATTAAAATTTTAAAAGCTATTTAAATTACCATTTTGAGGAGTAAGAGCATTCACAATTCGTTCCTCACTTTTATGTGAGTGGATGCTCAGTATTATAAGAGATGGTTGTATCGGTACAACCCCTATAAAGTTTTTAATATTTTTAAAAATGATTATGAGTGAATGAGATAAAAAATAATGATAAAAATATAAAAAATATCATTTAACTAAAAATGAAAGACAGAAAATATATATTTTTAATATAATTATAAGAATTCGAAAAATAAACTATGAACGGTCTAAATTAACATTTTAATTGGTTTGCACATTGTGCGATGAAAGTTGTACCAAACACTAAATTTGATATCAGAATTTTTAGTGGTGATGTACAACTGAAAGTACGATTTTATCCTTAGAAGCACCTACAACTTTGTGACACCTTGATTGAAAGAATAAAAAGTGGACCTTTTTGCCCTTTACAGTTAACACCTAATATTTGGGTGTACCCACTTTCCATACAAATTTAAGGTATCCTTAACCTTCGCTAAAAGAAATCTTATTGGCTAATAATATCAAACGCCACTACAACCTTGTGGTTCACAATTTACTTCACTGCTGACGTGGCGACCACTTATTTGGTCGTAAAGTTTTTTTTTTTTATCATTAGGTTTGAAAATGAATCGGTTTAATCTCATACTTCGATTATAAAGTTACATTTTTTAATCTTATTTCAACGACTATCCAACTTTATTAGCCCCTTAATTAGATTCTTAAGTTTTCCTGTAAAAAAGTAATAATGATTGTTTATATTTGACTAGAATGTTCGTATTTGAAATCCCATCTTAAAACTTATCGTAAAAATTGATTGAAAATATCTAGAGGTCAAGTGTAATTCTACAAATATCAAACCATTAACAAATTTTGTGTTTACATTTTACAATGATTTCAACATATGATAAGCTAGACTTACATGCCATGATCATCGATTCATAAAAAGAAAAATAATAATAAGTTTGTTTGAACTCAACATAAAGTCGAAAATTATATCTCATATATAAACTCAAAGATAACACACATGACTCAATAACATCAAACAACAACTAAAAGCAATGACAATATCCAAATAAAAATAAATACAGAATCACACATGTCTCAAAAATATCAAATAATTTTGAAAGTAAGTAATAACATCAAGTTTAAAGACCATTAGATGATTAGAAAAATAAATTAAAAAAATGTTTATCACCTCGTGACATATGATGATGGCCCTAAAAATTAGTGTGTTCGAAATCAAAGTGTAAGTGATAAGTGACATCTAATAGTAATTTGTGTAAGTTGATAAGTGATATTTATTAGGAAAAGTTATTGTTAAGAAAAAGATTTTTATAATGGGAAATAAATGCAAGCTTTAAAACACCCATCCTCAAATTATGTTCTTAAGATCACCAACACTAATTTTTATATACATTAAAAACCAAACACAACACCCTTAATTCATGAGGTACTAACTTAACATGCATGAAGCTTTTATGTGTTTGACTTTGTTCGATGCTTTATTTTTAAAGTTATAAATTTATTAATATGATTAGTATTTATTGTATTTAATTAAAATCTTATAACTTTAAAATGTTTTTTTAAAGTTCCGGTTACACCTCTATGTTTAGGTGTAATTTCGTTCGAAACCGATAAAGGTCAAATATAATATTTATATTAATTTTAAAAAGGGTAATGGTTTAATTCTAAAGATATGTTTCGACATAATTATCTCTATGTATATTTTGATATAAATTTTATTTAAAACAAATAATAACAACATAAGACCTAACCCCCCATCTGAGTATTTTTAGTTCTTTTTAAAGCATCGTAATTGTTTTCTATATTCAGAATATTCTGTTATGATATATTTATTTTCACCTATGTTTCGATATAAATTTTATTTGAATTGGCACAACGCGCGGTCAAAGTAGTAGTTCATAATATTCATGTAAGGCCCCGTTCCCGGGACGCTTACAGCTGGTCATTCATCGCACTCAAAACATAATTTTCGTCATCTTACATAAAAACGTCGCAGCGGAAACATTTAAAACAATATCTCATTTAAATATAATAGCTTTTGCAAACAATACTTCATTATCAAATTACAAAATTCATGATACATTTCATTACAAAAGCCTTATAATAATGGATGCCATTCCAAAAGAACTGAGTAGTCGCCCCGTGCCATCCTCAGCAACATACCTGCCAACTGGAAACACATCAAAGTCAGCGTTGCTGAGTGAGTTCTAGTTTTATAATAAAACATACTTTTCTTTCATAAAACCGTTCTTTACTTTCTTTCAAAATCATACAGTACTTTACATTCGTTCGTGATCATACATCATACGTACACATAGATAATATCATTATTATCTTCATCATTCGTTCATACCGTTCTAGATCTAGTCAGACTTTACCCTCTTCGTGGCACTCAGCCACGATTACTGAGGTCGAATGACAGAGATCCCGTTTAGTACATTATTAAGATATTTCGTTAACGTTCATTCTTTCATACATTCTTACTTTCATTCGTTCATTCATTACTTCCAGTGACATGTACATTACCCCGAACATTGTGCACGAAGCGGGTAACTGGGCCTGAGGTCTTTCATAGACCTCGAACATTGGGCACGGAGCTGACTCCAGTACCTAGGGCAAGTACATTCACCATTTATCTTTTCTCATACATCAACTCACGCCATACTCCCGACTCATGTCCGAAGACTGGTACTGTGTCGGGGTCTGTACACAAACCCCCGACTCATGTCCGAAGACTAACACAGCACCGGAGTACGCGATTCGTTTCTCTTTCATCTCATCTCAGTCTCACGCACTACTCCCGACTCATGTCCGAAGACTGATACTGTGCCGGGGCCTATACACAAACCCCCGACTCATGTCCGAAGACTGACACAGTACCGGAGTACGCGATCCTCTTCTCATTCATCCGGATCCTATCTCATGCAATACCTCCGACTCATGTCCGAAGACTGATACTGTGCCGGGGCCTGTACACAAACCCCCGACTCATGTCCGAAGACTGACACAGTACCGGAGTACGCGACAAGGACCTCTTTCGAGTCTGTTGCGACACAGAGTCGCTCACCTCATACATATGCTTGCAAGCCTTTCATTCGTTCATTCATTCATTTATGCATGCATTCATTCATTACGTTCCTCTTTTCATTATCTTCCACTTTACGTTACATAATACTTTCATTTCATTCATTAACATTCAACGCAAAGCCATGGAAAGATAAACATACATAATAAGGAACATAAACATAATCATAAACATACAGCATCACCATACAGGCATCATCATACATACATAACATGCATCATGCATAAACATGCAACATCGTCGTCATTATGCCCTACATGTTCTCTAAGGCCTCAATCGTCACCTTACATGAACTTACGGGAACCTTTACGTCAAAACTTACATCTGTACTTTCTCCCGAAAGTCAGAAGTTAAACTACACTTCTCCTCGGGTGCAACAGCCCTATTTGGGCGTATGGACACTCTCCAGTCGCATGGCCTCCATGCGACTGGCCCTTCATTCGGGTGACTGGCCCTTCATTCGGGTGACTGGCCCTTCATTCGGGTGACTGGCCCTTCATTCGGGTGACTGGCCCTTCATTCGGGTGACTGGCCCTTCATTCGGGTGACTGGACCTTCATTCGGGTGACTGGACCTTCATTCGGGTGACTGGCCCTTCATTCGGGTGACTGGACCTTCATTCGGGTGACTGGCCCTTCATTCGGGTGACTGGACCTTCATTCGGGTGACTGGACCTTCATTCTCCCTCTAGTCGGCCGAATGGCCTTCATTCTCCCTCCAGTCGGCCGAATGGCCTTCATTCTCCCTGCCGGATGGCCTTCATTCTCCCTCCAGTCGGCCGAATGGCCTTCATTCTCCCTCCTGTCGGTCACCTAGGCCTAGCTAATGCAGAATGCAGTTCATCCCGACTGCAGCCAAGGGTTTTCGGCCTCCAAACTCATCTAAACCCATTTTGAGCCCAAATCAACCATCCTAAACCTTAGGGATGCATACCACAACACCATTCAAGCACACACAAGCTCACAATCAAGACTCAAACGCATCATACACACACATACTCATACACAAACGGGTCAAGCATACACACACACGAAAACCCGATTTCAGATGTGTTCCAGCCCTAAAATCGTTTGAAAACAAGTAAAAGAGGGGTCCTAGAACTCACACAAACGACCACGACGAGAAGAGCTTCGATTTGACTCGCTTCTCAACGATTTTGGCTACTCGAACCAACCCGAACCAACACTTTTCCTCTTTTCTCTTCTTTCTCTCTTCTCTTCTTGATGGCTGACTTTAGTGAGTGTGGGGAGAGGGTAAGGGTTGCCCTCTCCCTTAAATACTCCCACTCACCCGTCTTTTTTTCGTTGGGAGTTTGGTCCCTCGACTTTGGACTTTATTTCTTTTTTCTTCCTTCGTCTTCCAAATAAATAAATAACCGGGTGTTACAATTGGTCAACAATTCACCATCCATAGGCATTTACACATTTCTTCTTTCTAAAATTATTAATTAAATATTTACCAAAATTAAAAAAATCAATTACATATATTTCTTTTTTAAAACATACATATTATATATTTATCTATTGTATTAAAATTATTTATTGAATGATTATTTTACTCGTATTTTTACTAAAATATTTTTTTACATCTTATTTCTTAATATTATCAATTACATATTACCTTAAGTTTGAGTCTTCTGCATAAATAGAAGTGACAAAATTACATCTCGTTTAGCACTTCATTTCAAAACAACAATAACCGATAATCAAGTTATATCTTCAAATGCAAAACATAATTGTCATAAGTTTTAAATAATTATAATAATAAAACATCAATATCTAAATATTCTTTAACTAAAACAAACTAAAATAGTTATTTAATAGGTTGATTTTCATGATAAATCTATACTATCTAATAAAATATGTTTTTAAATGTACACGTGTCAACTTCTCATGAAACTTAAGCTTTTGTCTCTCGCATCTTTCTTTTATTAAATAAAATTAAAAATTGAAAAAGCAAAAAATCCAACAAACTAATATTATATTGTTAAAATTTTAATTTAATTGACAAGTAATATTATAGTAAATTACAATGATAATAGATTTTAAAAAGCACATTTTCAAAGAAAAATAGGGGTGAAATTAATTATAACAAGATTTAATTAAATAATAACCACTGCATTAGTGACATGATCTTGGTTGCAACCTAGGTAAGCTCACCAACCTATGTTGATAACAAGATTTAATTAACGCTGAGGTTTGACGAAAATCACTGTTTCAGTCTAATAGTTTATTTATTACACTGACTGTCCAATAGTTTTAACATTTGTTTCAATTAAACCCAAACCACTAACATCGTTAAAAATATTCTGTTAACTTAATAGGAAATAACAACATTACTGATCGATGTCGTGTGGTCGGTCAAAAATATATATTAAAGAGTACCTAATCACCCTTAATAGTAAAGGGTAAGCAGGGTGTCGAATCCACAGGGAATCACAGGAAAGTGCTAGCAACGATTAAACTAAAAGAATTAAACATTGAAAAGTAACTTGAATTATTAATTAAATTAAGAAAGAATCAAATTAACGAACTAAAAGTTTAGGTTTTTGACAATCTTGGTGAAAAAGCAATCCACTTCAGGATTCAAGTTTGGTAAAGTTCTATTTTTTCTTGAATGAAACCTAGTGAGAAGTCATTAATGGTGACTTATACATGATATGATTTAAGTGATAATCATGGATTAGAGTTTAAAGGATCTTATTCACACAATTACCAATTTGAATAATGAAACCTTAATTTTAATACTCAATCACATAATGATTAAAGACAACCAAAATCATAGAATATCAACATTAGGTTTAAACATAATCAAACCGTTTAAATAATCAAATCATAAATTGAATCCAAAAGAACTTAAATGGTTCAAGATCCAATCTCAAATCTAGATTACAACTAAGAAAAATAGAAACTTGCACAAACCCGTCCCCCGAAGTGAATCCCAATTGATTTAGCCTTGCATCATCATCGATTCTTCAACAAAATTGTAATTGATCATGTTAATCCGAATGAATTTGATGTTGGAAGACCTTTGGAATGATGAAATATGGTTAATTTTCATCCAAGATTGATGTGTCAAGATGTAATTTTCGTCCTAGGGTTTAATCCCCTTTAAAACCCTTCAAATTAGGTCAAATCTCAACAAACTCGGACACCAGCGTCAGGCTAGGCGTCAGAAGAGGCGTCAGTCAGAAGGTTTTGGGTTTACTGACGCCAATGGCGTCGGTGGCGCCAGAATGACGTCGGTGGCGCCACCCCCTGCACAAAGTTGATTTTCATGTGCAACTTTTCGAGACCTTTCCGTTGATAGGTCGTGGGTCCCGTAACTCTTTTCCTAGCTCAAGTTATGCCCGTTTTAAGATACCGTTGTCGTGCAACTTCGGTTTATCATATCTTTACTTCTTGAGCTCCGATTCTCGTCCCGTTTCTTCCAATTTCTTCGTATTCTTCATGTTTAACCTACAACCACAAAATAATCCCAAAAGTAACTCTATTTCTCATAAATTTACATGTAAACCATGAAAATAAAGTCGTTAAACATTGAACTTTCACCACCCGATCACAATCCTCACACTTATCTTTTGCTTGTCCTCAACCAAAGCTCAATTTTTGTTTATAAAACCATTATTGAAAATATACATCACTAGTCACTTTTTTTAAAAATCAATTAAGGTCCAAGGTCATGCCCTTATATATAAGATTTATATCGTTCAATAAATTTACATTCTAGCAAGTCAATTATATGCAAAATAAGACATCACCCAACTAAGATTAACATGATTTTGATTTTTAGTCTCATGTACACACCCCTCACAATAATTCACTCTTCTCGGCTTATATTTGGACTAGTAAAATATGTACTAGTGTAATCGCTCAATAACCCAATATACCATCTTGTCCACATAAGCTTGTATAGCAATCATACCTCCACCACTTGCATAGATCTTGCACACATCTAAAGGACTTACAGGTTTTTGGGCTTAGGTACGGGTAGGAAATTTTTGGCTTTTAAAAGTGACTACCGCAACCATAGATATAAACCAAATCGTTAAACCATCCTTATCAACTTGACTCACAGAGCTAAATCACTTTGATCCTTTTTGAACAATACTTTTTCTCATTTTTTTTTCTTTTTTTTCACTATTTTTTCAATTTTTTATAAGCTTGACTTCAGACGCTCTTTTACTTTGAACGGCTTAACAATCGGTTATCAACTAACAACTTAGGCTTTATGCATCGGTTTTAACAAACGAATGGCTTAAGGCTCAACATGGCTACTAAAGGCTAGGATGGATAACAATAACAAACGATAATAAGTAAATGGGTTCCTAAATTACCTTTGTCATTTATGTGCAAACATCTTGCTTATGGTCTTCGTATGCATCAAACAATACAAGTTCTGTAACAAACGTAGTATATGGCCTACTCTCAACAAATAAATATATAATTGTGTTTTAAGTAATAGGCTCAAAATCTCACCAAGTAGGAATTTAGGCTACCGATATGCACCAGAGTTTATTATATCAAAATCTTGTTAACACTAACCAGACATCTGTCACATTTGCAAAAAGAACCTGCTAGAAAATTTTTTCCCGAAATTTAAAAATATGGCCATGACCTAAGATCTATACCAATCTTCTCATAAACAACAAGTGACGTATACTGAACATTCTGGTTTTATAAAAATATTAAACTTTATAAGAAAACTTTTGCAAAAATTGAAGCTTGATAGGATGTTAATTTTTTTTCTCTCCATAACTCCCCTCATCCCCACACTTAAGATGTACATTGCCCCCAATATACTAACCAAAATGTTACTATTAGTGTGAGAACAAGAGAATTTAAGATCAAACCCAATCTTATCACATTCTCAACTCATTTACAATCAGTCGGGGACTCACCATCAATAACCAAAAATTAAAACTAACTACAAATTAACTATTTTTAACAATTAATAAGGGAAACAAATGCACCTGATTATATCTTTATGGCAAGATCTTCAATTGTACTAGTGATCTTCAACATCTCGTCCACTAATCTACAAAACATACTAAAACTCGTGTAGAACCGAAGTTCTCACTCCATGATTAGCACCTCACATTTAAATCAATAATGCATCCACTTCCCACCACTTAAAGCATTGCATTGTCCTTAATGCAACTTTTAAGGGGAAATTTGATTAAAAATAGTTAACTTTTTAAATAAATATAAAAAATCACTTTAATGATAAAAAAATCCTAAACTCACTTTCGTAGGAATCACGGTTGCATTTAGCATATGCAACAAGCCTTTTAAACCATCCGGTAGACCCGGGTGGACGAGTGTAGTCTCGTGAGGGTTTCTAGTGAACACACCCACAAAGTTTTTAAAATAAAATAAAATCATAAATAAACTATAAAAGACTAAAAAACACAAAATACCTTGGGTTGCCTCCCAAGTAGCGCTAAGTTTTAGGTCTTCAGCCAGACCGTACCTGTCAACACTCATGGTGGTCGAATTGGGTGCTTTCCTCCGAAATTTCCTAAGTAAATTTTCTTTAAATGATCCGGTAGGTTTTCTAAGTCATTCCATTTTCTTCCAAACACCATCTCCATAACTCGAACATTCACAGGATCAGGTGGATCATCCGTTTTTTTCTTCCTTTTTGGTTTATCATTAATAGTGTCCACCTTCTTCACCAACTCTTTATTTTTCCTTAGATCTACAAGCTTAGCCCTGTCATGTTTAAAACCAATCTCGAAAGTGGTGTCCTTACTTATATGTGGAATATAATGAGGAACACACTCATTAGCAATACCCGCCTCACTAGGTTCATCATTAACAAAATAATTGATAGACTTGGAAAATACATCAAAACGCAACTTACGGGTTTCCAAAGTCATATCAATTGTTCCATCTCGACAGTTAATTTGAGCATTTGCAGTTGCTAAAAATGGTCTACCCAATATGACTTGAGGTTGCCCCCACATCCTTAAGTATGCATAATCAAGTACCATAAAATCCACGGGGTAGTAAAATTCTCCCACTTTGATTACTACATCTTTCACTATCCCCCGAGGATGTTTATGAGTTGAGTCAGCTAACACCACGGTGGTGTCAACTTCTTTGAGAGGGCCAAACTCATATTGATCATACAACGTACCTGGCAAGATGCTAACACCAGCTCCATAGTCCAAAAGAGCCCTACTAATTTTAAATTTCTCGACTTTGATTGGAATAATGGGTGCTCCTTGGTCATTCTCCTCAACTTTCTTATTTTTTTCTACTTCATCAGCCTCTTTTTCCTTAAATTCAATAACTTGACTACAACTTGAGATGGTACTTACTGCATTGATCTGCACACTCTTTGTGTTCTTTATACTGGAGGTTTGATGTTGAGGATTTAAGGTAGTGTCGCTAGGTAATGTTCCTGGATTTCTTCTCAATTGTGACATCTCTTCTGCTATTTGCCCAACTTGCTTAGCTAATGCCTTCACTGTTTTGTCTCGTACCTCATTGTCCTTCTTAATCTCTCTGAGGAAGTCCATTATTTCTGATGAGTTGTTTGAGCCTCCTTGGTCAACACTAGTTTGATCATTTCCTTGATAATTGTTGTACCCCCCTTGATTATAGTTTTGGTTGTTATACGTCGGCTGTCGATTCTGATACGGTTGACCTCCTTGATTTGGTACCTGAAAATAAGGATTAGATTGGTTAAGCATGTTACCATACTTAAAATTGGAATGATTATGCAAACCTGGATGATATGTATTAGAATTCATATCATAATGCTTTCGATCACCGTATACTTGGTTGGCCTCTTCCTCCGCTCGGGCTACTTGCATTGGGCAATCCCTAATAGCATGTCCCAAGTCACCACATCCTTCACATACCGGAAAAACTAGACCGCCTTGAGGTTTCACATTTCCTCCATTAAGATTCAAACTCGCCAATTGACGTTCCAGCATTTGATTGGCTTTCTCCAATTGTTCTAATCTTTCATTTACGTTAGTAGTACCCGCGGATCTAGCAATGGCATATTTCTTCTTCCTATTAGACTGAGCTTGCCTTTTTGAGTTCACCGCCATCTTCTCTAAAAATTCCCAATCCACCTCGACATGATTGGAAAGAAATGTTCCTCCCGTAGTGGAATTCACATCCCGGATGTCATCGGTGGATAAGCCATCATAGAATGCATTGATCAACTCCCATTGTGGAATACCATGATGAGGACAATTCCTTAACAATTGCTTAAATCTTTTCCACACTTCATAGAAAAGCTCACCCGGTTGTTGTTGGAAGTTCTGAATATTAGCTCTTGCATCACTTGTTCGTTGAGGTGTGTAATACTCTTCTAAGAATTGTTATTGCATATCCTCCCACGTGAAGATGCTTGCGGATGGCAAGGATAGAAACCATTGTTTTGCGGCATCCTTCAATGTGAATTGAAACAATACTAGCTTAACTTGGTTCGGTGTAAACCCTTGTCCTCCAATTGTGCCACACACCGCTTCAAATTCAGAAATATGAAGGTAAGGTTCCTCAGTTCCTTTACCATAAAAAGATGGCAACATGTTCAAGCCTTGGGGTCTCACTTCAAAGGATCTACCATGTGCAACATGGCTTACTATTAGAGATGAGTTGACTGCAATTTGAGGTCTGAAGTGGCTTTCAACTCCTCGGATTGGGGCACGGGGATGGACTTGTGGCAGACCATCATGATGTTGAGGAAAACCCGGTTGAGGATGTTGATTCATTGGTTTCCTCATGCCTCTTGGAGGACCTTGATTAGCCATTTGAAAGATTGGGTTAAAGTGATTATTATATCCTCCCGGATGTTGATATCCATAGTTAAACCCAACTCCATCTTCATCTCCCCCTCTATAACCAACATTTGAATTTTCATGTTCGATTCCATCATCCCAATTCGATACCCGATCCCTTATGTCTTCATCACCGTGAACACCATCATTCCGACTAGAATTTGATTGATTGAACTGAACTGAAGGATTTCTTGGAGCCTCATAGTTTCTAGCCGGTTCTTGCTGAATGGGTGGATTGGGTTGTGGGTAAACACGAGTATTTTCACCCATTTGGAATTGTGGTGGTTGAGGTATAGGGTTTCCTTGAACTGGGTTAAATGGTGGGACTTGTTGCTGAGTTGGTGGAGCATTATGTGGCGGGAACAGTGGGGGAGGAATATCTCCTAAAGGTTGTTCCCTTTGTGGCGGAGGTTGGTTGGACGAAGCACCTTGATTACCCGAGTTATTCATATTGTTGAATGGATTGCTTTCTGGTGTCTTGGAAAGTCTTCGTAAAATTTGACTAGCTTTGGCAGACGAAGTTCCTTCTTCAGACCAAGTACTTATGGAATAGGAACTGTCGAAGGATTTGCTTTGTGAAAGACTCGGTTGTCTCGTGCTGTTTTCTCAATCTCAGGATCAAAAAGCAACGGTGAAGTTCTTCCGGAACGTCTCGTATGCATAAGAGTCTTGAACTACCTACACACAAGAAACAAATACCCGTGTAATTCCGAACGACAAAAAGAACAAATAAACTAAAACAAAACAAGAAAAAGAAAATCTTTTTGTTTTTTATGGATTTTTAAGAAAACAAATAACTATTACTAACACTAAGCGCAACGATTCCCCAGCAACGGCGCCAT
This sequence comes from Flaveria ramosissima, assembly GCA_025215565.1. Lineage (NCBI taxonomy): Eukaryota > Viridiplantae > Streptophyta > Magnoliopsida > Asterales > Asteraceae > Flaveria > Flaveria ramosissima. The sequence continues at coordinate 36,993,927 of CM046044.1, read as the reverse complement.
TTTGATCGATGTCGTGTGGTCGGTCAAAAATATATATTAAAGAGTACCTAATCACCCTTAATAGTAAAGGGTAAGCAGGGTGTCGAATCCACAGGGAATCACAGGAAAGTGCTAGCAACGATTAAACTAAAAGAATTAAACATTGAAAAGTAACTTGAATTATTAATTAAATTAAGAAAAATCAAATTAACGAACTAAAAGTTTAGGTTTTTGACAATCTTGGTGAAAAAGCAATCCACTTCAGGATTCAAGTTTGGCAAAGTTTTATTTTTTCTTGAATGAAACCTAGTGAGAAGTCATTAATGGTGACTTATACAGATTTAAGTGATAATCATGGATTAGAGTTTAAAGGACCTTATTCACACAATTACCAATTTGAATAATGAAACCTTAATTTTAATACTCAATCACATAATGATTAAAGATAACCAAAATCATAGAATATCAACATTAGGTTTAAACATAATCAAACCGTTTAAATAATCAAATCATAAATTGAATCCAAAAGAACTTAAATGGTTCAAGATCCAATCTCAAAGCTAGATTACAACTAAGAAAAATAGAAACTTGCACAAACCCGTCCCCCGAAGTGAATCCCAATTGATTTAGCCTTGCATCATCATCGATTCTTCAACAAAATTGTAATTGATCATGTTAATCCGAATGAATTTGATGTTGGAAGACCTTTGGAATGATGAAATATGGTTAATTTTCATCCAAGATTGATGTGTCAAGATGTAATTTTCGTCCTAGGGTTTAATCCCCTTTAAAACCCTTCAAATTAGGTCAAATCTCAATGAACTCGGACACCAGCGTCAGGCTAGTCGTCAGAAGAGGCGTAAGGTTTTGGGTTTACTGATGCCAATGGCGTCGGTGGCGCCAGAATGACATCGGTGGCGCCACCCCCTGCACAAAGTTGATTTTCATGTGCAACTTTTCGAGACCTTTCCGTTGATAGGTCGTGGGTCCCGTAACTCTTTTCCTAGCTCAAGTTATGCCCGTTTTAAGATACCGTTGTCGTGCAACTTCGGTTTATCATATCTTTACTTTTTGAGCTCCGATTCTCGTCCCGTTTCTTCCAATTTCTTTGTATTCTTCATGTTTAACCTACAATCACAAAATAATCCCAAAATTAAATCTATTTCTCATAAATTTACATGTAAACCATGGAAATAAAGCCGTTAAACATTGAACTTTCACCACCCGATCAATTACCCCCGTGAATAACCAATAATAAAAAATAAATTACTATTTTACTCCAATAAAAAAAACAAATTAAACAACACACCCACTTTCTCCTCCTCCTCTCTCTCTCTCTCTCTCATCTCAATAACCACCAGCCACCACCTCCGGCCCTTCTTTCCGGTGCCATATCAGTAGCTTCTCCGACCACCACTCTGGCGTCCACCCCCAAACCACCGCCTCCCCCACTACATTCCATCCCTAAACTAGATTAATTCTTATAGATCTAATACCCGAGATATTAGAAACAGGTCTGAGAACCATAAGATAATGATAGTGCGACGGTGATGGCTGTAGGAAGTGGTGATGCATGTGGTCTTCAGTGGTGGTGGGTGGTGGCGGGTGATTCAAGTGGTGGCTGGAGGGTTTTAGGATGACGGTGTAGAGCCTTACGGAATAAAGCCTCTTGTATAAGCACAGTCATGACGGAGTTAAATGATCGAACAGTTGGTCTGCATTGGTAGTGAGCCCACATTTGATGAAACAAGTGTAAGGCTTTTTGGGGTTGGTTTGCTTTCCGATAAGCTTTAAAGGCTTGAATAAAATTGGGCTCTATAAAGACTCTTCTTTCATGCTTCATTTTTTGGGGTTGGTGAGCAATGGGTTTAATTTGGTCTTCGGTGGTGATGGGTGGTTGCCGACGGTTCAAATGGTGGGTTGGGGTGATGGTGCTGGTTTTGGTAGAATACGATGGGAGGAGGGAGAGAGAGGTGGGGTGATGGCGTTACCAGATTTGGTGGCGGGCGGCGGACAGTGGCGGATGTGGTCGTCGGAGGTGACGGTGGTGCCGGAATCCCAATAGACAGTAGTGTGTGTGTGTGTGTGGGTGTGTGTGTGTGTGTGTGTGAAGAAAGAGAGAGATAGAAGAGACATGGAAGGGGGTGGGGATATGGGAGGGTATTTTAAGAAATTCAGGGGCATAAAAGTCTTTTTATATGATTTAACTAAACAAAAATTAACGCTGTTAACGGTTCAGGTTTAATTGAAACAAATGCTAAAACTATTGGACTGTCAATGTAATAAATAAACTATTCGACTGAAACCGTTATTTTCGTCAAACCTCGGGGACGAAAATAGTAATTTACTCTATATTTAATTAGATCTTGATACGGTAAGAAGTAAATTGATAAACATCCAATATTAATTTTTGTAGCTTCATTAATAAGTGTCATTTGTCAAGAATTATTAAACTAAAAGATGTAAAAGGTAAACACCATTTGCAATTTACATAATTACAATGTGTTCTTAAACGTCTAATTTGTAGGGTATGAATCCAGAACTTTCGTATAATATTTATACATGTTTTTACTGTAATGCATAAAAATGTTATGTAACTGTTTTCCCTACTCCTCCCCTCCCTCTCGTTGTATTTCGTAAACATTACGTACAAGTGAATTATACGATTCTAACTATTCCTAGCTTAAAACTACCTCGGTACATGACCTAGTTATTAATAGATGTAAAACTTATTGTTTTGATCATCTCACAAACTTAATAGTTACACCTAAATAGATGTAGTTACATAAAAGAATTTTCTAAAATACTTTACATTGACAAATACTATAGATATGTTTAGATCACCTTGTTGGGACAAAAGGTTAACATTTTCTAACTCACCCAAACATATCCTCTTTATAACATCAACAAATATTATATAATCCTGAAATGATACTTTGATGGAAGTATTTATTCTTTTGAACACTTCTACCATTTGACAACATCCCTTCATCCATACTGAAACCACCGGCAACCGCCACCAGCAACCGCCACCTGTCATCGGAAACAAAAGTGATGGAGGACCCTGGTATCAAGTTGTTTGGGAAGAAGATTGTGCTGCCTGCAGTCAGTAAGAATATTAATCCTCCGGTCATCTCCGCCGTCGCCGGAGAGGAGCCCACCGGTGGTGGTGGTAAAGACAGCGGTTCTGATAACACTAGTGGCAATAGATGTTTGGAAGATAAGGGTGAAAACAGAGTAGCTGCAGAGAAGGTACACAGTTCATCTATTTACAGATGATATATGAACACACAGTGTAAATACCTTGTGTATGTGTTTGCAGTTCATAATTTGCAAATATGAAAGTGACCCAATTGATAAAATGATTAAAGATTAATGGGTTGGTTTTGGTTTCCATTTTAGTGATGTTTTAGTGGTTCAAGATTGGAAATTGAATCAAGATGAACAATTGAGCATGATGCCATTGATGTTCTAAACCTAGGGTTTGATAGTGATTTCAAGTTTTTGATACCAATTATGCTTCAATTCAATTAAAGAAATGCATTTTGTTGGAGGATTAATGAAAGAACCATAAACTGTTGTATCTTTGATAACTTGATATTATGGTCAAAGTGTCAAACTTTCAATTCAAATGCAAAATCCAGATTGATAAACTTTTCTTTCTGCTCAAAATTTGGTTTTTTATTGTAGTGTAGGCTTGTAAATATTATTGCAGTAATCAGATTTTTAAGGATGACATAACTGGTATTATTGGAATATGAAGTTCAAAACTAATCCATTTGACTTTAGAAAGTCAAACTGCATATTCTTGATGTTCTTGCATTAGTGACTGATAATCTGATGTTTCTAGGATCAACTAAAGGCAAATTGCAGTGAGATTAAAACAGAATCAGACAACCCTAAAACTCCATCCATCGATGAAGAAACGAAATATGAATCTTCAAACGCCCAACCTAAAACCATCAAGAAACCGGACAAGATTCTCCCATGCCCCCGGTGCACCAGCATGGACACAAAGTTCTGTTACTATAACAACTACAACGTTAATCAGCCTCGACACTTTTGCAAGAGCTGCCAACGGTACTGGACCGCTGGAGGCGCCATGAGAAACATGGCAGTCGGTGCAGGCCGAAGGAAAAACAAGAATTCAGCGTCTCATTCCCGTTACATAACTGTCTCCCAAGAAACTGTCACAACTTCTGAATCAGTACCCGAAAATCTTCAAGATAAAAACGGACTCCATTCCAAAGTTCATTGTATTCCTGGGGTCTCTTGGCCTTACATTCCAGTTCCAGCCATTTTGCCTTCAATGCCAATCTACCCATCAACCTATTGGAACTGTATTCCATTCCTACCTCCATCAACTCCTACAATAACTGATTCAATCTTGGGCAAACGTCCAAGAGACGGGTCGTTGATGAAGTCTAATGATTGTGATGACGAATCCAAGAAACCAAAGAACATTCTGATTCCCAAGACTCTGCGAATCGATGATCCAGATGAAGCTGCAAGGAGTTCTATATGGGCAACACTAGGGATCAAAAATGAAAACTTTAAGGCGTTTCAGGACAAGAGTAAAGATACCAAGAAACGTCAAGAAACTACAACGTCTCCTGCGCTTCAAGCGAACCCTGCTGCTTTGTCTAGATCAATCTGTTTTCAAGAAACAGCATAAAAATGGTTGCTTTTTAGTTAGATTCATAAGATGAATGCTTTGTTTTGTGTTGTGGTTTACTGTAGATAGATTGTATACTTTAAATGTTCCAATTTTCAAGTTTCTTTAAACGTTCGCGATATATGCATCAACAAGTTATAATCTTTTCATGTGCCCGTGAATCTTTAACTCGAATAAGAAAACGAGCATATCCAAGGCCTGACTCTAGGCTCACTTGAATTCGCGCGTTACACTACAACCCTATAATACAGATACAGATGACTATGACATGGTCCAACATTCCCCAAAATCTTAATCTTGGTTCTAAGATACCAGAAATTCCTCAAATCTTTTTCATCAGATACCAGACATGGTGATATGGATCATATGGGCCACAAATTAAAACTCTTTTTTGCCATGAAAAGACAACAGTTGTTCATATCATCTTGTGGGACCCACATGGAGATATTTCAAGCCCTAGGCAAATTCTGACCATATTTTAGATACATAATGAGTTGTTATGTGGACCTAAAATGCCATGTCTCTATCTGTTGCCTTTTTCTTTCTTGTTTTTCCTTTTTTGCACACATGAATTTAAACCTCATTGGCACTTATGTTGGGTTCATTTATGGTCAAGCCGAGTATCGGGCCGGCTGATTCGGGCCTCTCGTTAGAGAAAATATCTCTGAAAGTTAATATTATTCCCGAAAAATGCCCGTCGGGTTTGGTATCATGTGGGCATGCCTAAATGGGAAGGTAGTCCATGGCTCTCTCTAAGGGTTCCTATCAAGTATCATAAATTATAACAAACCAAAAGGGTCACATCTTTAAAGAATTTATCCCAAAAAAATCTCTACAAAAATTACACTAACCTAATAATTCTTATGAAAAATCTTGACTGTTTGGTCCTTCTTGAAGCCTGCTTACACTGCCAAAAATAATAATCTTGACTTTAGTGTAGGTCAACTCATCTTGTTTTAACACTGCTTAAAAGTTAAACTTTCGACCTAAACCTGTTTTAAGTCGTTGCTAGACTGATTTGACCCGTTTTGTTTGTCAACTACACGAAAAGTCACCATCTTTTAATGTAAAGTTCAACAATGAAGTTGACAAATGCATAATTTAGAAGTAGAAAGTCAAAATTCCACTTGTGATAAATATCTTATGCTTAGTGCTTCTTAGGTCTTGAATTGTTGAAGTGGAAATGATGTGGGAAACCATCATGCAATAAAAAGATTATAAGGTCGTAGTGCACTTGAAAACTGGTTAAACTGACATGAATGGGAATGAAAAAAAGTCAAAATCACTCTTTAATCATGATAAGCATTGATGTAGAGTTTATGAGAGACTAATCTTTTAGTTTTGCAAAATTTTGACTCGCAGTTTAGAGTTTGAAAGATAGTGATTACTTAAATACCCTTTAATTAATCTTGTTTCTTCTTTAGAGTTTTATTAGTAGTTGATTATGTTTTTATTTGGAGTTTTATTTATTTGTATTTTTTTGAAAAATTTTCTGTCCTACCTCAACTCTAACTCTTGATATTATGAGTTTTGATCCAGGTTATCAAATACTTACGGATCATTATGTTATGAGTTAATTTCATTTTTGTTTTCGAAGATTTTATAAAATTAACTATTTTCCTCTAAAATATTAAAAAACATCAATCTCTAAAAATTTTATAAGTTATTTCAATTTCAGTCTAAAAGTTTATTATCTTGAATTCAAGTTGAAACAATTGATGAAACTTTTGAACGAAACTAAAACAAGTTATGAAACTTTAAAAGGTAAATTTTTAATCTTTTGAATGAAATTGATTATTTTTATTAAAATTAAGAGAGCAAAATTAAACTTAACTCTCTATCATTGAAGTGTACCATCATCTTTTATTATATGTCATATCACCTTTACACATTAGTAACACTTTCATTATTCGTCTAACGATTTTCCCAAGCAATCCTTCATCCACTCATCGTTTCCTTTTTCACATTAACATCATCTTTTACTTTTATTTTTTATAACTAAACTAATTTTTATAAGCAACTCTTTATTTTTATATAAACTATGTTTAAATATTATATAAATAAAAAAATAATAGACTGAATTATATTTAAATATTATATAATCAAAGAAACTTTTAAATTTAAATTTCAAATATATGTGGGGAATCAACCCTATTTGAAAATATATGTATTGGGAGGTATCTAGAGAACACATAGTTATGTGAAACCAGAGAAACCAATAAAACTGGTTACATAAAATATAGATTTTTTATCACTAGCATGTATATATATGTGTGTATATATAAATATGGGTAGAGATAAAATGAAAACTGTAACATGGTTTTACATATACTTAAATACGTATATGTAATAATTTTTCATTGACATAGTGTTACTTATACGTAGCACTTTTTATTTTCGTACCTATAATCAACATACATGTAATGGATACTTAAATACCATTTTAATATTTAAATGAACAAAAAGGTTATAAATTATGCCATTGGTTTTCGTGATTTTTTTTGTTTTCGTATAACTATTAGATTTATTAGAAATCATCCCCTGTATGTGTACAAGCTTTTATAAACATATCCTATTTAGTAAAATTCAATTACTTAGAATGTAATTAGAGAGCTGAGATTTGATACATGCTTCATACTCTATGTTATGTCTATGGATTCGTGAATTTTTTGGTTTTGGTTTACATCTGATGTTCATAATTGTTCTTCCGCATTTACTTAAAGGGTGTTTGTTTTCTAAAAAAAAACTCTTTTTGATCTCTTCTGCTTGCGTCGTGCAGACCACATGCAGACGTTGAAGTCTGCATAGTGTTTGTTTTTTGGAAATCTTTTCATTGAAAAAGGTTTGCGCGAGGTCTGCATGGTGCAGACTTGACACAATCACTTTTAAAATCTTCTAAAGTCTGGAGAGGATTAAACACCATTACCCACCACCACCATGTCCACCACCATCGTCAACCTCCACCAACACCGTCCGCCTCCACCACCGTCCACCACCACCCACCATCTGCCATCACCACCATCTTCCAGCACCGTCGTATACCACCACCAGTTTTTTATTGAACGACGACAATGAATAAATTTTATTCAAAAAAGCTAGCAGGGAACTAGCACAAAAGAGTATCCCAAAAGAAACATTACAAACACCAAGATGAGCTTTAAACAACCATAAAGATAAGATAACAAAACGATTACAACAATTTAGCTACATCATCGGTACTTTGCTTTACCACCACCAGTAGATTTTAGCAGTATGTATACGTTAAAAAACAGACACATTTCTTGTTGCAGACTGCAAAGGTTTGGTCCACATATTCTCCTGTAGATGTCTGCAGATGTGATTCGCAGACTGTAGACATTTTGCTGCAGAAAAAACAAACAAAACCTTAGAGTTTTTTGACATACATTCTTATGCTTCTTTTTTTTTGACAACGTATTCTTAAGTTTTATTAATAATTTTACGACATAAATCAATAATTATTTTACTATTTTTATTAAGTTTATACATTTTTTAATACATACAAAGTTTATCTAATGTTATTTTTGTATTAATCCTATTATATATGAAAATCAACGGAATATTTATTAATTTAACCTAATTATATATGTAAAGTGAAACGAGACTATTATCCAACATTCAGTGTGAGTTTAGTAAAGTTAAATTGATATGTAAACTGTTAACACTCTCTTGTCATATAATCTCAAACTGTTTTATATTTATAATATGTTAATTATGACTTTTTTGGTCTATCAATTCTAAACCACTACTAAAAGTAAAGATTAAATTGGAGACTCAAATAATATCACAAAATCAAAATCTTAATTTTTGTTCATTGGTAAATTTGGAAAGTAAAATGCAAAAAGTTGTCACCCACTAAAGTGATTTTTGGCATTGAAGATAATTTAAAAGACATAAAGTCAAACCAAAAGCTGTGATGTGTTGGATTACCATATGACGATGTTATCAAATCACATTTTTAATATGTCAAAATGTCACATGAAACACTTTTAAAGTGGTACCATTATATATCCATTGTTAAATAAATTCCATCTTTTGATTGTTTTGCTTCCAAAGTTCTAAAACAAAACAAAAAAGTTTGGGATCATACAATGACTTATCACTTATTGTACTTTCGAAATATCTATCTAAATTATTGAGTAAACTTTTTGATTAATTAGGTTATTTTTGGTATAACTAATTATTAATGATTCTAAACATTTATAAAATATATATTTTGGTCCCTTTCAATCAGCCAACAGTTTATTCTTTAATGTTTATTTATGTTATTGTGCTTATTACTTTACATTAATAACAAGGAAAAAATCACTTGTTCAATAGATATTAAATGTTATAATATTGAAACATATTATAGAAGTACAGTATTTTTTTAATGGTTGAGTCACTTCAATGAGACATTGTAAAAATATAGTTATTATTAGGTGAGTGAAATTAGCTAAAGTTTTTTAAAACAATATCTGCTTATACTTTTCAGAACTATATTTTTAAATTAGGTTTTCTAAAAAGTGCGTTTTAAGTTTAGGAACTTATATATAAATAATTGTATAAAATATCATTTTTAATTATTAATTACTATATTAACTTTTTAAATTTTTTATTCTTGAATTATTCAAGATATTCGATAGTTTCTTAGTTTTCAAGAATATGTAATACCACAGTTGCTAACCTTTTTAATTTATTTCCCCTGTAACATAATCATCACATCATTACTCCTCTATTTCGAGAAAAGGTAATTTAAAAAATATAAATTTCAATCTAAATAAGAGTTTTAGTTTCGTCTTTGACCCCTTCGGTACGTATTAGTAGGACGTTTGCAAAGTCCCGTGAGTTTTCCAAAAAAAAGAAAAAAAAATTGCTTAAAACCTTACAAATCATATCCCAATAGAATATTATTATATGCTAAATCATCTAAGTGATAAATTCTAGAGCTTAACTACCTAAGTGAGCTCAAGACAATTATATTAACCGAAGCATACACATACAATTATACAAATATACATATGCACAAACATAAAAGCATGCATATATACATATGTATATAACACATGTTTGTAAACGAGGCATGTGTATTTGTGTTAGTGTATTTAACTAGAGTGATAATTATTGTTTATGTTTGTTTTCTTGTAGAACGGTTCACTGAATGTTTTATTTACATAGAACCCTAGTGATAGACGTAAAAAATGGTATTTTCCGCAACACTTGGTTACTAAAATAAGTTAAATGTAAGTTATACAAGATTAGATAATATTTCTAAGAGAGAAAATATTATTTTTTGTCAAAAATTTTGGTAATTTTGTAAATAGCCTATTTTTAGTTGAATAAAAATCTTATCTACAAGTAGAAATTATATGAAGTTTGTTGGTTACCATGTGCATTTTGCACAACGGTATATACATTTATGTTTGTTGTGTAAGCCTAACAAATTAGTGAACCAAACTTATTATGATTAACTTTAGAGGAAATATTTAAATAGAAAGTCTTTTAAAACTAAAAAGTATAAAAATGATTAAGATTTTGACATGTGTTTTTTTATCAAAATTAGATTGGGAGCAAAATTAATAATGTTCCCACTTCTCAAGTTCCACCTTTTAAACATTTATAATTTTATATACGATATTATTTTTTAATTACACTAGCGTATATTGTTGATGTAAAAAACAAAGTTTATTGAACTCATTGTATAATTTCGTTAGATCATTGTGTAATCTTCGAATTGATGAAGATTACACAATCATTTGATGATGAATACACAATGAACTTAAAACATAAAAGTTTAGATTTATAATTATTGTGTTATTAAAAAATCATTACTTTATAAAACACAATGCATAACGCAAAGGTCAAAATTAGACATAATAGGTAATACAATGACCAACATTAGACTCGATGATTAGCAATAGACATGATGAGCTGCTTTAACGAGAATTACAAATGACATGATCAGAATTATATAGTAATCTGAAAAATATAAAAAAATTTTACATTTTAACCATTGGATATTTGAGAATCATTATGTTCAAAAACACAATACATAACACAATAGTCAACGATAGACACAATAGGTAACACAATGACTAACACAGACATAATAAGCTGATTGATAAGAATTACACAATGAGCTGATCAGAATTACACAATGAACTGGAAAAAACGTAAAAGAATTATATTTTTAGCATTGTGTTATTTAAAAATCACCATTTTAAAAACACGATGGTTAACATTAGACACAATGGGTAACATAATGACTAGCACTAGACTCGATTATTAGCAATAGACATAATGAGCTGCTTGATAAGGATTACATAATGATCTGACCAGGATTAGAAAATAAACTGAAAACGTAAAAAAATACATTTTTAGCATATTGTTATTTGAATATCATCATTTTAAAAAACATAGTGAATAATAAAATGGTCAATATTAGCCACAATAATCTAATTAATATTACATAATGACCTGATATTACACAATTACCTGAAATTTTGTTAAAAAACTTCGTTTTTTATGCATCAAAATTCTAGTCATTTTAAATATAAAAAAACACTTGCTTTTATGATGTAATTTCTTTTAAAAAAATAATGTTGTATGTAAAAGTTAATAACGTTTAAAGAAAAAGATGAAACTTGAAAATGTGATTAATACTAAAATACCATTGTCCTACCATTTAAGTTTCAATTATTCAAAATTATGTCATCGGATTTTCTTATCCCTTGGATCTAAGATATAATGTATAATAATCATTCTCACACTTCTTTAGTTTTTTTCTCTTTTTACAATAACTCTACCCTAATTTTAGAGTATGATTAATAATCATAACTAATTAGAGGAAGGCCATAAATTTTAATACAGTCGCAAAATTAAACAATTTAGTTAACGCTTGTGAGTAGGATCGATATTGATTTTTTTTGGTTGGTTATATGTTATTCCAAAATGTGAAAATTGCATCAAATTAAATGGGCCCAAAACAAAAAAAAAAGTGAACGTAGTTTGGGCCAAACCCATTTCTTAATAGGACACGCTTTTCCTTAGTGGACTTGGACTATTAATATAGTATTATAGTCCAGGAGGTGCACTGTGCACATATCGGGTTTTGGTCCAATCCATAATGAAACCGGTTCGGATCGGATCATAGATGGTTGAACCAGTTTTTTCAGGCATTTAAAACATGTTATTTACGATGGACAACGCGATGCATATTTAGTTACAGGTCCGGGTATATATGAGATTGATTGTAAATAACTCTCACACGCTGCTCGTTCCTATATTCAGGTTGTCGCCCATATTGAAATACTAGCATGGAATCTCCTATTTACAAAGCTTCTTTTCCTGCTACATTGAAACTGATTTTAATATCAAAACGAATTGGTTAAAGAATATGATGTTAGATGCTCAAGGCGCACTTAAGGCATGATTGGTGAGCCTGTCTCCTAGATGCAAGCGCACCCTCGAGACAAGCAAAGCACACGTCTAGTCTAGTTCATTTTTATCTGTTTTAACAATATTTTACTGGTTTTGACTGGCTTTTTGCTTGTTGAGACTGGTATAGGCTGTTTGAAACTAACTTTGGGTGGTTCAAACCAGGTTTTTTTTTTTTCTGCTTTAGTGTACATGTGCACTTTACCACACTCAAGACGATTTTGATGAGCCTCAACAAATATGAAAACTAATGCCCAACATATTATTAATTATGTTGAACTTTTCAATGTAACAATAAAATGATTTATGGTTTAGTTGACAATGGAAGCAAACATGTTTTATAAGAGTCCGTTTTGTTTTCGATTAATAAGAAGTTAAATAGTTGGCCTCTATGTTGTATTCTTATTTAAAGACACTTGTGTAAACCATGAACTCAAAAGACTTACCTAATTCATCAAATTCTTTTATGGTTATTGGTTAAAACCATAAAGGCACTAGGTGTGCTAGTGGAAGTAAAAGAAATAACAACAAATACGGTATACCTTGTTCGCGATATGTCATATTAAGAATATCTTCTTTTTTCAATCATAGCTAATAACCTAAACGAAAATTAATCTTAAATTAAACCAGTATGCTTCTGATCAAATAAGTCATCCAGTCTAGCCTTCTAGACCATGGTAATCACTCGTCTCCTTAGCCAGCTAGCGCAATATCCATATCAAATAAAACTAGCAACATATCTCAGGCGTCGAGCGGTTCTCAAGAAACAAATATGCTAGCCATATCAAACTCGCTCCTGATTAGTGTAAGACCACTAAACACAAAAGATAAATGGTTCGACATCAAATCAATACCGCAAAAAACATTCACATCCAGGATTTTCGACCAGATTCGAATAAAGGACCCAATACGAAACACTTAAAGAAAACAAAGGATCACATTGCCATATAATAATAATATTCATTCACTCACCGCCTAATTCAAACGTCAGAAAACCCGCAAACACGATACCATTTTCTGACAAGTATCCGCTTCTACCGCTAATCGGTGACGAATGACGATCGCAACCTCCGTAATCACCGCACAACTCTAACCCCTTTCCCCCAATTTCTCTCTTCTCTCTCATCATCCTCTGATCTTCTTCATTCAATTCATATCATTAACTCCATTTCTCAACAATCCCACCTCCAATCACACCAATTTCACCCTTTTTGCCTTCAATTCCCCCAATTTCGTGCTCTATACCCATGTTTACCATCTGGGTTTCCCGTTTCTGATCATCTTAGGGCATAAAGATTCTTCATTTCGTTGTTTTCAGGTCACAAGATCATAACTTGTTAGGTATGTTGCTGTTTTGTTTGATTTCTGAAATGTTTTTAGGGATAGATTGGAATTTGGATTTGGTTAAGATGTTGTTTTGGGGTTTTTTTATTGGTTTGATTGATTGCAGTATGGGGAGAGTGAAGCTGAAAATTAAGAGATTAGAGAACATTAGCAATAGGCAAGTGACATTTTCGAAACGAAGGAATGGGATCTTGAAGAAAGCTAAGGAGTTATCGGTGTTGTGTGATATTGATATTATTCTTCTGTTGTTTTCTCCAACTGGAAAGCCTACATTATTCACCGGACAACGCAGGTGATTATCTGTTAAATCATGTTAAGATACTTTAGATGTTAATGTTGATTGTTTGAAACTTCAAACTATGTTCATAGTGGATTATTTGCTTATGTTTGTCGTTGCTTATGTTTATCGCGATTTAGTTGGATGTAAATAGTCCATTATGGTTATACATAACATATCATAGTAGTACACAAGTGACTGAAAAGTTGTTAATATGCCATTTCTTATTTCAGCAACATTGATGAGGTTATTGCAAAGTTTGCTAGATTAACACCACAAGAAAGAGCAAAAAGGTGTGCAATTGATTCCTTGCTTTTGATCCCTACTTGTGTGTTGATTCTGAATTTGAATTTCAGACGATATTATGACTAATTCATCCTCATTCGTCTAAAACAGGAAGTTGGAGAGCCTTGAAGTAAGACTGATTCCTGAACTCCATCGTATTAAGTAATTTGTTTTATAACATTGATTGTTGATTGTTTGAGCATATATAGGCTTTGAAGAAAACGTTCAAGAAGCTTGACCATGATGTAAATATACAAGACTTTGCGGGCGCAAGGTTATTTATCATTCTTGTTAGTTTTCTACATTTGCTTTTCCTGTTGTGATTCAACGTCTAATCTAGGTTTCTTTTGGTTTTGTTCTGTTGCAGCAGTCAATCAGCCGAGGTCACAAGATACTTATCTCAAACTTATTCATATCTTGTAATTGCATTAGAATTTGAATTAAAAAATATATGTTAACAGTTCATAATGTTTTCAGGATTTAAGCAACCATGCAATGATGTTGCGATCGCAACTTGACGACTTACATAAGCGACTAAGGTACCATTGAAACCTTTATATGATTGTTGGATGTCAATTATCCAATGTACATAACACGTTCCAGAAAGTTTAGTGTATGCCTTTAATATGATTCTTATTTCCCTACAATTTTGGCTGCGTCTTCTTGGTTAGTTATTGGAGTAATCCAGACAAGATTGAGAATATCGAACACCTTAAGCAAATGGAAGATTCCTTAAGGGAATCACTTGACCGCATTCGTATACACAAGGTATTATATGTACTCTGTGTGAACAATTTGGTATCATTTGTAGAGGTAGAACAAAAGGGATGGGGGTGGATAGCGCCACAACACATTTTTCCCAGTTTTTTGTAAATAATTTATGTGTTAGATGTTGTATGTACTTGGATTACTAATCTGGTTTTTGTGAAACAAAAAAATCATAGGTCATATGCAATGAAAATAGATTTTGAGGACTTTCGACCCAATTGACTTGTTTTTGTTAACTAGTTCTTTTATTTTACCTATTTGGACCTTTGGAAATCAAAACACCACTAACATCAACTTGTTCATATGTTAATGTGTTGAAATTGTTGTCTCTAATCACTAGTAAAGATTGTTCACAAAGCGCTTTATTTAGTTCGTATCTAATGATCCTCTTGGATGTCTTAGGCATATGAAGTGCCAAAAGTTGTATAATTTGTTTGATACTCAGCCAATAGTTAGTAATAGTGGCTCTTGGCAGGAAACTTTTGGGCAGCAAAAGCTTATGCCGATAGATTGCACTAGCCAGGTAATGTAACTTTGTGAAACTTTTTTAGGGCAACACATCATAATTTCAGAAGATTTCATTTACAGAAATATTCCATTACAGTTCCCGAATGGGTTGCATCTACCTCTTATGATGGGCAATACCCTAGAGGATCAGACCTTATCATGGCTTCCAGATAATGATAATCAGAATTTAATACTACCCGAGAAACAAGGTTACATTCCTCAAAGGTCAGTGAACTTCTTACCTGAATCTCTTGCCATTTAGATTAATTGCTATTATAGTTATCTACTTTCACTTTGTTGACATATTACAATGTTACTTGTAACCCAGAACGTGCTGTCTTGGCTTCATTTTGTTGTGTGTACCCAGTTAGCATACGTGCATATAAAATTTCCATTTACAACTCGTCTTAATTTTTCAAATTTTGAACTTTTGGCAGATTAATCTTACGCAAATAGTTTCGTTGATTTCTTTCTTTTTTTGTCAGATTAAATTTTACACAAATCAAGTTCGTTGATTTTTCTTTCTTTTTTTGCACACATTATATTCTTAAAGTGCTCTTCCTATGTTTGGCTTAAAAAAGTAGCAAAATGCCTTAAATGTTTATGATGCATCATTTTTTTCTTATAAAACTATCATCGCCACATCAGCAAGCATCATTTTTTTCTTATAAAACTATCATCGCCACATCAGCAATCTTGTCACCTCTGCGGTTGGGGACCTGGTGTACCTCGTCATCCATTTAAATAATAATACTTTTACTACCCAAATTGACAAACAAGTGAATTACATGACTGTAACAGTCAATTTTTAATGACTAAAAGATTGGGGATGAATCATCTAACTTGAAGGATGTATACTGTTATGTTGGATTAGTATTGTTGATAGCAAAAGAGTGAAGTATAAGACCATCCCTGCTTCTGTACGGGTTGAAATTGGTCACGCCGCTTTGGGTTGGCATGAAACACCTTCTTTTCAAAAAATTAATGCATTCCTAAATAATTAATGTGTCAAATATGTACACTAATCAATTAATCTAATCTTAAGTAAATTAATTTAGGTCTGCTTTCTTTCTAATATTCCTTTTAATTTACCTGTTTGACCTGATAGAGATCAAGTGAACACCGAATCAACCCATTCATAAGTAACTGAATCAAAATTGCTCTATAACATTTCAATGTTCACATTTTGTTATCAATTCACATATTAATATTCTCTATAGGGTGATTCTGGGAATATAATAATTCTTTTGTTCTAATTACAGAGACGGGGAGTGTTCTGGTGTACCTATTCCAAACTATGGTTTATTTGGTACCGGCAAACAGCTAGATTTAGAAGTCTCGGGAAAAGTTGACCGGTCAACACAGGACAGTTTGACTGAACTATGTAGCACTTCTAACTTAAGACCACAATTCAGTGACCAATTCTTATTCCATCCATATAGTAATCTCAGTTTTGCACAACCAAAAGATATGAAGCCCGAAACATCAACAAGTTTGCAAGGATTTCTAGATTATTCCATGAATTGCAACTTTGAGATGCCTAGGCCCGTCTACAGCGATAACATGTGTCATGGCTGGAACCCTGAACCCGGCCAGTGCCCTCTTTCCATGATCGATACAAGTTCGTATCCTCAACCACAGGTAACATCTTCAGAATCATTTGTGCTTAAAGTTTAATATTTTTCTAATTCAAAAAAGAAGTTTTATGATTTAAGGTTTTGACTCCTTGCAGCCACCAGATCATCTGATGACAAACAACCAAAGTTGAAGATTCATATGCTGATTTCACACATACGTATACTGACCGCGAAAGATCGACACAGGTTTCCTCGAGTTTGTTTAAGATATATACGTTAAGCAATGTTTTTGAGTTGTATAGTATGAATCAATAAGTTGAAATAAATCATAAAATTACCATCTCATATTCCACTGTACATTAACAAAAGAAAGCTTAGATCTTGGCCTGGGTCACACAGCCCATTGTTCATAGAAAGTCCAAAACAACATAATTTCTTTTTCTTTTTTTTTTCTTTAAGTTTTCAAGATTTCTTAGTTCCCTGACAATGTTTGGACTATGGTGTTGTGCCATGGGTCTGATAGGTGCTGCAATAAGTTGTCGAATGGCCCTTTTCCGGTCACATTGTGCTGAACTATGAACCCCAAGAACGCCAACATCGCCAACCTCCCTGTAATTGTAATAACAAAATGTTAATAATTTAAGTTATGTAGCAATCTGGACTCGTTTAACTCGTTTATTTTATGAATGAATTATGGATATTCATGAGCTGGTTTTGTCGGTTTTTATGAAAATTCTAGGCGGAATTACTGGCTATAGTTTTAAGAAACGACAAACCAAACTGGCTAGGTTGGTTGATTGGTTTGAGTAGACCAACCGGTTTATCAATGTGTTTATTTTCTTTCAACATTGTTAGCTTGTATTAGTATTTTTTAAAATGATAAATATGTTATGCTAATATGTTACATGTATATAATCGCATATAGTTTAGACTGTTTGATCAGTAATACTTCATAACATGATTTTGAAGTCATATTTTACGTATAAAAAATATTAAAAAATGCAAGTAAAATCATGAACGACTAGTTGTATAAGGGTAAAATGATCATTTTACCGTTAGCAAGCTCTTTCTCTTTAGCCTCAGCGGTTGGTGCAAAGTTGAGGGGATTGAATATGCCACCCGGGTACCCGACTTCATTTGGAGGCAAACTGTAGTTTTTAAAGATCGGATCTTGATTGACACTTCCCGGGTTCTTGATATCTTGCCATCTTCTGATCTCGACATAGTGGAACAAAATGAACTCGATCACAAACAGGGTTGACGACGATGCAAAATATTCAGATTTCCCAGCATCATACCACTTAGGGACATTGAGTACGCCTATGCTTGTGAAAACCTCCGGCAATAACATCCCAGCGACACCCAACATGGCCCACCGCCCGTTTACGAGCTCAGCTTGAACGAACCACTTCAGGTTTTCTGGGTCTTCCGCTAGTCCCAATGGGTCGAATCCATTGTCACCTGGAAGACTAAAACGACAAAAGCCGTTCATTTTTAGTTAATGCATTAAGATGTACAATTTCCAATCTATGGAGCCGTTCATGAGCTACTCAAGAGCGGTTCCCTAGAAGTTTGGGTCAAGTCGAGTTTAAACCGTTCGAATCTATATTGAAGCTTATTTAATAAACGATCTTGAGCCTAAGTTTCACATATCAAGACTGACTTGGTAAACTAAAAAAACTTGTCAAGTATATAATAATTACTTTTATTTTCATTATACTTTTTTTATATAAAAATTATGATAAAATAACTAAAAAGGTCAGTTACAAATTATAGTTATATAAGTATATATAAAATAATTATAAATATATAAAAGATAATTAAATAATAAAGCAATAACAAATAACCGATTGTGAGCTTAAAAAACTACATGGCCTTAGCACAAACTTTAAAAATAAAGCTCGAAGCGAGTCAAGCTCAAACTTTCATAAGTTAAATAAACCAAGCTTAAGTTTAGACGCTGTTAATGGATATTTACCTTCCGTTGAGGTAACCGGGTGAGGCCAACCCAGGTAGCCATTCGCCCTTTTTCGCTTCGATCTTAAAAGAACCCAATGAAATAGTGTTGGCCGGTTTGACCGACACTTCTCTGTTTAACTTCCCCGATGATCCGGTTAAGAAGCGGGTTCGTGAGGCACTCGGCCGGTAAACCGCAACCGCAGCTTGTGTGACAGCGGCCATTCTTTTCGGAGATCGTAAAAGGTTGAGAGTTAGATGAAGGTGAAGGGGGTTGGAGATATGAGTTGTGAATGAATAATGTGTGTTCTATCATTTTTGTAATGTTGATTTGAGTAATGATCTTGTGGCTGTGGTTTAGGGTTTGATATTTTTGTTAGATATTCAAGAGATTGATTGGAAACTGACCAATGAGGAGCAATATGTTGTTATCCTTATCTCAAGTGTTATATCCATAAAATCTTTTACATTGTTCTTGTTCTTCACAAGTGTCTTGGTGGACCCACTTCTTGCCACGCTGGAATTTTTTTAGCCAATAAGTTATGACATGTGTTATTATAATTTGAAACAATCATTCAAATTAAATGGCGAATAACTTATGTGGGAAAGTTCTTCTGATCTCGATTTAACATAAAAAACATGAGTTAGCGGTTAGTGGGTTCAATGTAGAATTTGTTACGGATTGTATTATAAGAAATTTTTAAAATGAGAAATGAAAGAATCTTTGTGTACAATTTGCGTATCATTTATGTTTTGAAACGAGTAGTTCAGATAGAACCAAACTTTTGATTGACATCGATGCTTTGGAGCCCGTGGATGAAGACACGATCTTTCTAGATCCCATCGAATTCACTCCGAAGAGAAGCCCTAAAAATATCATACTGATTAAAGAATTACACGATTAACCGACTTAAAACAAACATAGAGCAACTAGACGTTTCCCTATGAATATTAGGTCGATATAGTTGGTTCTTTACATCTAGTTTTGGTGACACAACTATATTTCGATTTATCCTCTTTTTTTTTTAAGATTTCATACCTAGCTATTGAAACTCCTCTATATGATGGGAGTAACCCAGATTTAATCGCTTTCTCCTTTTAGTTAACACTCATATAGTCATATATAAATTATAATTAAAGGGTTGGTTTATACATTATATATGCTTAATGCTTTTATAGTGTCTAAAAGCCCAAAAAGGTGACATAATTATGTGTAGTTGGGCTTGGGCAATTCAGTTTCATATTTGGGCTTTTAACACCTTTCTATGAAGGCCCAAAGTACACCCAACTACCCAAGTTGAACATAGTCCATTGTCGATTGTTGCATAAGGACAAGAGGTATGACATAAATCACCAACTTAGAAAATCATAAAATGAGTGTTTGTTCTGTTTCTTTAAGACAACTAATAGTGGTGCATTGTTGGTTTATGCTAAATCAGTATTACTTTGATTTCTTTAGAGTTACGCGATCCATAAGACATGAACAAAAACGTCTTACTGAGCTTTGCGTGTAGATAACCATCTAAAGACGGTTTAACCAGGACCGAATACCAAATTCATTTATCTGTATCCCTGGTTTTAAGTTTTAAGGCTTTTTAGTTTTCCAGCTCTTGTTTGACTTATACTCTTATTACTTCTTGTTTTGTTAATTTTAATCTTCAAAATTTTTTCTTACATGCCAAATTAAAACCTTGATATAATAGGTGTGATATGAATTAAAAAAAAGGTTTTATAACAGGACTTACTGATCCACTGGTTGGACCAGTTAGTCCGGTCTGGTATAAAAACCAAGTGACACTACTATTTAACAAATAAAACGATGTGTGTATAACTAATTTAAAACAATACTAAACAACTTCTTGTTGTTATATAATTTACGCACTTACAACTAGTATATTACTAGGACTATATGAATAACATATGAAATCTAACTGGTAAACGAGTCGATAAATGATATTTTGAAGATAAAAAGTAAAAATAACAACACTGTCTTGTTCAACCGGTCCAACTGTTAACTGACTGGTTCACACAGGGATAATTAAAATATACTCAACCAGAACAATTCTACAGCCGGTTCCTGACTTCGTGGCACGAGTAGCTAGTCAGTCTTGAAACATAGGTTTTAAAGCATTTAAAAATAGAACTACTCTCCTGTATCAATTTTATGTTACACCTGAGGATGAAATTTATGTCATGGATAAGAAAACAGAAGCACTAAATTTCATTAATCACAAATTACAATATCTAATGACAAACTGAACAATATCAAACAAGTAGGGCTTGTCCATCAGCTAAAAAAACAGCAAGCCCCTTTGAAGGTCCACTAACCCGACCCATCTTGGTGTCCATCAACCCGACTCATTAGGGTTCGGGTCGACTAATCTAAACCTATTAAAGAAGCATATTCTTGCAAAGAAACTGTTTTTATGACTTGAATCATGTCAAACTAGCATCTAAGACCCCTATGCAAGAAGCAAATTATTGCTTGATGTATTCAACTCTTTAAGAAGCAAATCATCCTCAGTTGACTTTACTGGCAAATTATATGAAATTTGACCAATTGAAGCTAAAGTCAACAGCTCAGACTCCTCTAATCCTTTAGCTGGACCATGATTACACCCATCTGGCTTATACTTTGATAATGCATCCTTGAATTTCTTGATCTGTAGGCATAAAAATCAAGATTCTCCACATTAACCAATTATTCTTACCAAATCACCATTCTTTTGCATAACAGAATCATATGCACCCACATAGATGATTAGGTAACAGATTATTACCGATGAGACTGAGATTACCAATATTTGTCCTGTATGTACTTAATCAAGACAAGCTGGATTAACCCACAACTAATTTTGTTGTCTACTTTTTCCATTTTAGAAAGTATTAATTTTTATATCCAATATGACAACAAAAAGGTATTATTAAACTAATAATCCTATCCTTTTCAATAATTCAAGAGCTTATAGACATTACAACTAACTTGTGCCCAATTGATCCATTTGACCTGAAATCTTTCATTTTGTTATTAATTTAACATAGCTCAAATCTAACCATTACAACAATGAATTCAAAATTAAAATGCAAAACTTACAGTAGCAACAGTGCAGCTAAAGCTGCAAATCTTGCCCTCGTGACCTTTGTAAAATCTGAAAAATGGTAGAACATGAATATGCAGAGATTGACACATGGGTCTGAGTTCTTCATAATTCACTTGGAGGAAAATTGCATTAGGGTTTGATTCAGCCAGCTGACAGATCTGATTATAAACCAAATAAATGGATACATTATAAAGAAATGATGAGAAAAATAAAAAAAAAAAAAAAAACTTGGGTTTTTTAGTAAGTTCATACCTTGGGGTGTAGAGCTTTACAACCACCACAACCAGGTGAATAAAATTCCACAATGACCAATCTATCCCCTGAGTTTGATAGTGTGTCCACCAATTCTTGAGCTGAATTGATCTCAATCATGTTGGGTTTAAGTGTCTTTTCCCACCATCTCATGGATTTGCTAACACAAATTGAAGCATGTGTCTGTAATAATGAAAAATGAAATCAAAATTAGGTTTAAACCAAACCCATTGATGAAATCTTGAAAAAAGTTTCAAAATTTGAACATACAAGAACAGGGGTTTTGGTACTCCAAGAACTTGAGGTTAAACCCTTGTGATCTGACAAAAGTTGAGATCTTTGGCTCAAATCAGTGGAAATAACTGAAGGAGGAAGAGACCCATTTGAATTTATTTGGGTTTCTTTGAAAGAAGTCAAATACCCAGGCATAATGATGGAGTTTAATGAAGAAGCCATTGGAGAGATGAAGTTGTTGAGCTTAAGGATTAAAGAATCCACCAAAAACCCTTTGGTGTTTCTATGAATTGAAGCAGGACAAAAGAGCAATTGAGGTTTTATAAAATCCAGATAACAAGAATCCAAAGAACATCACTTGATGATGATGATGATGATTGATGATGGTATTGATGCAAGAGAGATCAAGAAAACCTACAAAAAGATTGTGTTGTTTTGATGAGAGAGAAGTATGGATGAGGGTTTGGAGAGAGAAGGAAAAGTGATGCGTTGGTGGCGCACTTATGTAAGTAGGGTTTTCAATTTTCAGCGTCATTAAAATTCAACTTTATCCACTCACGAAATAAATGTGAAATTGTGAAATTATAAGACGGTTCCACCAAGTCTTTCATCTTCAAAATAACATGAGCAGAACAAGTGTATTAATAGTATGTATTTTATTTTTATGTAAATGAATGTCTTATATAATAAGAAATGATTGTATAATAAGAAGTGATTGTAAGTGAAAAAAATTAAGAATTTATAGGGTTTTTTTTTATATATTTAGAAAAACAAGGTACAAACTCCATAAACTTTTTAATATTTTAAAAAATGTTTGTGAGTGTATGATAGAAAAAAGATAATGATAAATATATGAAAAGATATTATTCAATTAGAAATGAGAGAAAAAAAATAATGGTTTTTAGTGTAATAATAAAGATAAGGGTGAGAAATGGATTATGAATGCTCTAAGATAGCGTTTGGTATGCAGGAATGAGGGGTGAAATGGAATGAACCATTGAGGATGAATGAACAAAGACATGTTTGGTTGGTGAAAAGAATGAAATGAACCATTATATAATTGATTTCATTCCCTCAAATTCATTCTATCCACCCCCTTCTTCTTTTTCATTACATCCCTTCTTCTATCACTAGTCACCACACCACTTACTCACCCACCACAACAATCACAACCGTCGCTGGTCACCACTGCCCTGGGAACACCACCGTTGAAGCCCGCCGTGTCGCCGCCGGTGGAAACCACCGAAGGCCACCGCCGCCACCATGAACCACCGCCGGTCACTTCCGTCGACGGAAACCATGGCCACCGGAAACTACCGCCGACCACCGCCGCCGCCGGAAACCACCTTTGGGCCACTACCGCCGCCACTGAAACCACCGCCGGCCACCATCGTCCACCGCCGCCGCCGGAACCCACCACCGTCCACCGCCGCCGGAAAACCACCCTCGGGCCACCACCGGCCACCACCACCATCATAACCACTTTATATTTCATTGATTCGTTTTTCTATACCTAACAAACAACATAAAGTAATGATTAATTTATTCCTAAAAGGTAACCAAACAGGACAATGGAATGTAATGATTCATTTCATTCTCTTATCCATTCCATTCTTTCATTCATTCCATGTGACATCCGTCACCCCAAGGTCCGTCAATTGACGTGTTTGTCCGCCATCTTTTCTATATTTGGTCATTCCTCATCATTATTTGACTCATTATGTGGATATCATGTGTGCAATATTATCGTTGTGTGTGCATTCGTTGAAAATCGTGTGTGAACCTTAAAAAGACCTTTAAAACTTTCATTTTGAAAACGCTAAATATATCATTTTATAAATATAATAAATGTTTTAATATAACCATTTCTTAAGTCATAATAACATTAAATATACTTTTACAATTAAAATAAAACACCTAACGAAGTCGTTTTTCAACCGAACAAAATTTGGGAAAACTCGGGGGTTAAGTGCAGGGACTAAACTTGTAAACTTGGGCTGGGTATAAATACCCCTTTTCCAGCCCTAATCCCCCATTTCACCATCTTCTTCATCTTCATCTCCTCTTCACACACTAAAACACCATCTTAGCACCAAATCCGACCCGAGAGGTCTCGTTTTCTTCGTCTTGTCATCATCTACAGCTTAGACTACCCCTCCTTAGCAGGTAGTTGTCTTTGGTTGTCCATTTCTTAGCCTTTTCACGGCTGTCCAAACTAGGGTTTCGGGTGTTCGGGTTCAACCCGAACACACAAGGTCGTATGGGTGCGTGTGAGGTCTCTTTGCTTGTGTTTTATGCTTGTGTATGTTTGTTGAGTGTTTCTGGAGGTACTTGTGGTGTAAAACCCGTGTTTAGAGCGGCTCGGGGGCTGCTCCTCCCGACCACAGTCGCGATTCTGCAGATTGGGCGACTGGGTCATCCACGCGATTGAGCCGTGCGACTGAGTGAGTCGTGCGACTGGATCATGCGTCTGAGTCAATCACGCGACTGAGTTGTGCGACTAGGCATGTCGTGCGACTGAGTTGTGCGACTGAGTGTCTGTGTGCGGTTGAGTCATGCGTGCGAATGAGTGTATGCGATTGAGTCATGCGATTGAGTGTTTGTGTGCGATTGAGTCAGGTGACCGACTGAATGTGTGCGAATGAATGCGATTCGCACGACTGGGGTCCAATCGCACGAATGAAGGTTCAGTCGTACGAAAGTAGCTAATTCGCACGATTGAAGGTTGATTCGTGCGCATGGAAGTTGAGTCGTGCGATTGGGTGTTGTGTGGTACGACTGAAGGCCAATCACACGAATGAAGGTTCAATCGTACGAATGAAGCTGATTCGCACGATTGAGGGTTGATTCGCACGAATGGAGGTTGAGTCGTGCGTCTGGCCTTGTATGCGACTGAACTTGTTGTGTTTGACCCTTGTGCGTGGCGTGAGTATGTCGTGTGGTGTCGAGGTAACACTAACACAATAATGCCATTGTTTGGCCACGAAAATTAAAGTCAACGCGAGAAAGGGGACAGAAATTATTTTGAGCAAATTTAACTAACGCTTTTACAACGATCGAATTGACTTATAACTATTGACACTTATTCAATGTTTCTTCAATAACAACGATACTTTATTAAAACATCATCATTAGTGGCGACAATGTCTTGTACTGGATCTACATAAGATCTAGTACGTGTGTCAGTCTGTGTGTGTTGTACGTGACCCATCCGATACGACCCGAACCGACCCATCATTATTGCGCGCTACATATATTCATATCATAATGCTAACAAAATAACTGTCATAGGTGCTTAATGCTATACAATAACTGTCAATAGGTGTTTGACTGTTTGACTCAACGTGATACTGGTGTTGCCAGAGTACTATTTGATACATTGCTTGGGTCGGCTGTGTGGTTCTGATCTTTGCAAATATTTTAATGTCCGTGTGGGACAAAAACCGAGTCTGCGGTTAGCGGTATTGGTATAGTTACTACTGGGTTGACCCCCCATCCTCGTTCGATGTATACTAGTTGGTACCATCAGTGGCCAGGAACGGGCCCTTTGGGTGAATATATGCCGACAATTTCTTTGTGTACGTCGCTAGGTTTGGTTGCAAAGCTCATGTCATGTGATATTTACTTGTGTAATAACTGTATTCACGGTATTCCGACGCGCTTATTTATTACAGCATCACTTACATTTTTATTACATAAACCTGCGAGCTCACCAACAATTTTGTTGACCGTTTTAAGCATATCTTTTCAGGTGATCATGCAAGTCCAGGAATCTAGGTGTGCTGCCTTAGTGGAGACCCTAGGATGCATTTTTGGGACTTAGCTCATGTTTTGATAAACAATCTTTTGAACAATGTAACGCATGTAAACAATTATCAACTTTGAAACTTGTTCCCGGGTTGTGGGAATTAACATTTACATTTTCATCATATGTGTATATGTGTTATCATTATCATGTTGTTTATGGCTATGTGTTGTGGACATTGACTAAAACACGACACAAGGTCCCCTTGTTGTCGGGTGTCGTCATGACACGCATGTCATCATTTATTTATATTGCTCTCTATCGCTACCATGTTTTGACGATCCCGGTCTCGTTACATCCCCGTGTTTCCGCTTTTAGCGGGGGCGTGACAGATTGGATCAGAGCCATTGGTTATAGAGAATTAGGCAATACGCTTGACCTAGACTATAACCTAGGAACCTCATGTAGATTTGCATGCTAGGACTCTGTATGCATATTATATCTCGTGTATGTGTTCCTCGCTGCTTGACTTGTTCATCTATTTTGTTATGTGATCTTTCCACCCTATGAGAGAGCCCTTGTGCTCACCCTTTTATGGGGATGCTTCTATTGATCTTCCGTTCCCTCTGCGCGCCGAGTTAGTTTATCAGATCCGGGTATTAACCCGAAGAGATCATCACAGATCATACTATTGTGCTTGACCTTGGACATTGAGATTAACTCTGAGGAGGAATATGTCTGAAACCTCGAAAGATGAGGAAATAGACAACCTCCGCTAGACTAAACGTGATTGTATACATGGACTTACAACTGTTGTGATGGATTATTATGGATATGATGTAAAGGAATAGTGGGAATGTCATGTAACCGGACCAGGCATCATTCTCGGTACATCGTGGGTGTGGTGGGAACGCTGCGGGGAAACCCTATATATAAACATCACCGGTATACCGAGAATATGCTTGAAATGGGCTGCATGGTGGTCTGGCTGACCGGAACATGAACATTGGAATTTGTAAAGTGGAAGTACATTTGTATCATATGGTGACTAAAGTTTTATGTTACCTCTTTTATGATTAGAGTGCAGCGCCTCGAAGAAGTCACCCGTAGCAGTAGTGGCGGAGTGAGGAAGCCCCAAGGGGCAGAGGCCGAGGCAGCAGAGGCAGAGCACCAAGAGCAAACGATGCTCCTGCCAACAGTCAAGGAACAGGGAACGCCGACATGGCAGCCCTGATCGCTCAGCAATTGGCCGCACTCATTCCTACTATCGTGGCCCAAGTGAGCGACGCACTTCAACAACACCACCCTCACGGGGATGGTGGCAACGATGATGGAGCCCAAGGTGGGATAGAAACTGAAACGGGAAACGGGAACCCGACTGGAAACGAGAGCAACCAGGAAACGGGGAATGGTGGTACTGCCGGTATCGAGACTGGAGTGGTCAATGCTCGTCGGGGATGCTCGTACAAGGAGTTTGTGGCTTGTAAGCCAAGGGAATTCGATGGGAAAGGTGGGGCGATAGCCCTAACCAGGTGGTTGGAAAAGATGGAGGCAGTAATTGACATCAGTGAGTGCCTCGACAGCCAGAGGATCAAGTATGCTACTTGTTCTCTACAGGTAAAGCCCTAACCTGGTGGAACACCCAGATTCAAGCGAGAGGAAGAGAGTCTGCGATGCAGATGTCGTGGGACGAGTTCAAAGCCTTGATCACCGAGGAATACTGCCCTCTCAACGAGATGCAGAAGCAGGAAGCTGGGCATGAGTTCTGGAATCATGCTATGGTGGGGGGGGCGGGCATGCAGCTTATACTGACGTTTTCATGAGCTTGCAAGATTGGTTCCGCATCTAGTCACGCCGGCGGAATCAAAGAGGATTGAAAGGTACATTGGGGACTCGCGCCTCAAATTAGAGCGATGGTTACAGCAGCCGCTCCTCCTACTATTCAGAGCGCAATTCTGAAAGCTGGCGCTCTGACTGATGAGATGGTTAGAACAGGGGTTTTGGGCCGAGGGGCGAGAAGAGGAAGGATGTTGGGGAATCGAGCCGGTCGAGTGCCGGAAGGTTTGAGAAGAGGTCTAAGCCGACCAGGAATTTGTGGGCCGTGTCTCAGGCCAGAAGAGAGTATGTGGGGCCGCACCCCAAATGTGACAGGTGCAATTATCATCATCCCCCAGGGACGCAGTGCCGGGTGTGCGCTAACTGTAAGCGCCCGGGTCATTTGGCAAGAGATTGCAGAACTGCGCCGAATCTTGTAGCACCCGTCAACGCGGTTAACCCCGCCGGGAATGCAAGGGCTTGCTTTGAATGTGGGAGCCCCGATCACTACAGGAATATGTGCCCCAGGCTGAATCGGGCACCGGGTCAACAGGGGAACAACCAGCAGCAGGTGTTGGCTATCGCTGGGAATCAAGGCCCGGCTACTCAGGGAAACGCAGCTCGGGGACGTGCATTCGTCATTGGAGCTAATGATGCTCGTCAGGACCCGAATGTTGTCACGGGTACGCACTTACTCAATCATCACTTCGCATCTATATTATTTGATACTGGAGCAGACAATAGTTTCATATCTTCTGAGTTTGTGCAACTTGATTTGAGTCCTAGTAGGCTAGAAACTAGCTACTCTGTAGAAATGGCCAATGGTAGGGTGCTCAGGCCGATGAGATTATTAGGAAGTGTTCGTTGACGTGGAGGATCATACTTCGACATAGATTTGATACCCTTCGAGTTAGGGAGCTTCGATGTTGGTGGGGTATGGATTGGTTGTCGCAGAATGGAGCAGAGATTGTCTGTCGAGACAAAGTAGTACGTATCCCTATGCCAAACGGGGAAGTACTCAAGGTTCAGGGAGAACGACCGGGTAAGAGCTTAAAGCTTATTTCCTGCATGAAAGCACGCCAGAGTTACGAAAGCAGTGCTACGCTTTTCTGGCTCATGTAGTTGAAAAGAAAGACGAGGAAAGGAAACTGGTGGATATTCCAGTGGTACGGGATTACCCAGAAGTATTTCCAGATGACTTGTCTGGTTTACCTCCTCCACGACAGGTGGAATTCCGTATGAGTTGGTTCCTGGAGCTACGCCGGTAGCGAAAACGCCTTATCGACTAGCGCCATCCGAGATGCAAGAGTTGTCTAGTCAGTTACAGGAACTACTGGAGAAAGGGTTTATTCGACCGAGTCATTCACCGTGGGGAGCACCGGTACTATTTGTCAAGAAGAAGGACGGATCGTTCCGTATGTGCATCGATTACCGTGAACTGAACAAGTTGACGGTAAAGAACCGATATCCTCTCCCCAGGATCGACGATTTATTTGATCAGCTGCAAGGAGCTTCGTATTTTTCAAAGATCGATCTTCGTTCTGGTTATCATCAGCTAAGGGTTTTGAGGACGACATACCGAAGACTGCGTTCAGAACTCGTTATGGGCACTATGAGTTCTTGGTCATGCCGTTCGGGTTGACCAACGCACCAGCTGTGTTCATGGATCTAATGAATCGGGTGTGCAAAACCTTACTTGGATAAGTTCGTGATCGTGTTCATAGACGATATACTTATCTATTCCCGATCAAAGAGGACATGTAGAACATCTTCGGGCTATTCTGGAGCTGCTACGCGAAGAGAAACTTTTCGCCAAGTTCTCAAAGTGTGTGAGTTTGGCTGCGAGAAGTAAAGTTTTTGGGTCATGTGGTTAATGAAGACGGGATTCACGTAGATCCCGGCAAGATCGAAGCGGTGAAGAAGTGGGATACGCCCCAGACGCCATCAGAGATACGGCAATTCTTAGGATTGGCCGGTTATTATCGTCGCTTCATCGCGAATTTTCAAAGATCGCGCAACCGTTAACCCTGCTTACTCAGAAAGACAGAAGTTTGACTGGGGATTTGCACAAGAGCAAGCGTTCCAAACGTTGAAAGAGAAGTTGTGCAACGCGCCTATACTGTCTCTCCCAGACGGAACAGATGATTTTGTGGTCTACTGCGATGCGTCACATCAAGGATTGGGATGTGTATTGATGCAGAAAGGACAAGGTGATTGCCTACGCTTCGCGACAACTTAAAGTGCACGAAAAGAACTACACCACTCATGATCTTGAGTTGGGCGCGCTGTAGTATTTGCACTCAAAATTTGGAGGCATTACTTGTATGGCACCAAATGCATCATCTTCACAGATCATAAGAGCCTTCAACATATTCTGGATCAGAAGGAACTCAACATGCGCCAACGACGTTGGGTAGAGCTTCTTAGCGACTACGATTGTGAAATCCGGTATCATCCGGGGAAGCTAACGTGGTGGCTGATGCCTTAAGCCGTAAAGAACGTGTGAAACCACTGCGTGCACGAGCGTTGGGATTGACCATTCAAACCAACTTGAAAGCTCAGATTCAAATTGCACAGAGTGAGGCATTGAAAGAAGAAAACCTTGCGGGAGAAGAGTTCCGGGGTTGAAGAGTTCGGGGGTTGGATCAACAGATGATTCGCAAGGATGCGGTTTCAGTTACTTCATGGATCGCATATGGGTGTCCCAAATAGGGAGGTGTTCGAACCTTAGTCATGGATGAAGCCCACAAGACGCGATATTCTATTCATCCCGGTGCAGGCAAGATGTATCATGATCTTAAGGATCTATACTGGTGGCCAGGCATGAAGAAAGACATTGCCTTATACGTCAGCCAATGCTTGACGTGTGTCGAAAGTCAAAGCTGAACATCAAAAGCCATCGGGATTATTACAGCAACCTGAAATTCCCGAGTGGAAATGGGAGAACATAGCTATGGATTTCATCACCAAACTCCCTAGAACAAACAACGGTCATGACTCGATACGGGTCATTATTGACCGAATGACGAAATCAGCACATTTCTTGCCTATCCGAGAAGACTACAAGATGGATAAGTTGGCAAGATTGTACATCAAAGAGGTCGTGACACGGCACGGAGTGCCGGTGTCAATCATATCCGACCGTGATAGCAGATTCACTTCACGTTTTTGGCAGACACTACAGAAAGCGATGGGTACTCGGTTAGACATGAGTACAGCCTATCACCCTCAAACAGATGGCCAAAGTGAACGCACTATACAGACGCTAGAAGACATGTTGAGAGCGTGTGTAATCGATTTTGGTGGTAGTTGGGATGCTCATCTGCCGTTGATTGAGTTCTCCTACAACAACAGCTACCATACAAGCATTGGATGTGCTCCATTTGAAGCGTTGTATGGAAGGAAATGCAGATCTCCCGTATGTTGGGCCGAAATTGGTGAAAGTCAACTGACAGGCCCAGAGATCATCCAAGAAACAACAGACAAGATTTTCCAAATCAAAGATCGACTTAAAGCCGCGCGAGATCGCCAAAAGAGCTATGCCGACAATCGTCGGAAGCCTCTAGAATTCAATGTTGGGGATCGTGTGTTACTCAAAGTTTCCCCTTGGAAAGGAGTCGTTCGATTCGGAAAGAAAGGGAAGTTAGCCCCAAAATATGTTGGACCATTTGAGATCACTGAAAGGATCGGACCAGTGGCTTACCGGTTAAGGTTGCCACAAGAGCTTAGCGGTGTGCATGATACATTTCACGTGTCAAACCTCAAGAAGTGTTTGGCCGATGAATCCCTTCACGTGCCAATCGAGGAAATCAAGATTGACGACAAGCTTCATTTTGTTGAAGAACCCATTGAGATCATGGATCGAAAGGTCAAGCAACTGAAGCGCAGTAGAATACCTATTGTTCGCGTAAGGTGGAATTCAAAACGAGGGCCAGAGTTTACATGGGAACGTGAAGATCAGATGAAACTCAAATATCCACATCTTTTCGAGGATGACACTCTTGGACCTAACTCCAGCTGAATTTCGGGACGAAATTCTCTCAACTGGGGGATACTGTGACATCCGTCACCCCAAGGTCCGTCAATTGACGTGTTTGTCCGCCATCTTTTCTATATTTGGTCATTCCTCATCATTATTTGACTCATTATGTGGATATCATGTGTGCAATATTATCGTTGTGTGTGCATTCGTTGAAAATCGTGTGTGAACCTTAAAAAGACCTTTAAAACTTTCATTTTGAAAACGCTAAATATATCATTTTATAAATATAATAAATGTTTTAATATAACCATTTCTTAAGTCATAATAACATTAAATATACTTTTACAATTAAAATAAAACACCTAACGAAGTCGTTTTTCAACCGAACAAAATTTGGGAAAACTCGGGGGTTAAGTGCAGGGACTAAACTTGTAATTTTGGAAACTTGGGCTGGGTATAAATACCCCTTTTCCAGCCCTAATCCCCCATTTCACCATCTTCTTCATCTTCATCTCCTCTTCACACACTAAAACACCATCTTAGCACCAAATCCGACCCGAGAGGTCTCGTTTTCTTCGTCTTGTCATCATCTACAGCTTAGACTACCCCTCCTTAGCAGGTAGTTGTCTTTGGTTGTCCATTTCTTAGCCTTTTCACGGCTGTCCAAACTAGGGTTTCGGGTGTTCGGGTTCAACCCGAACACACAAGGTCGTATGGGTGCGTGTGAGGTCTCTTTGCTTGTGTTTTATGCTTGTGTATGTTTGTTGAGTGTTTCTGGAGGTACTTGTGGTGTAAAACCCGTGTTTAGAGCGGCTCGGGGGCTGCTCCTCCCGACCACAGTCGCGATTCTGCAGATTGGGCGACTGGGTCATCCACGCGATTGAGCCGTGCGACTGAGTGAGTCGTGCGACTGGATCATGCGTCTGAGTCAATCACGCGACTGAGTTGTGCGACTAGGCATGTCGTGCGACTGAGTTGTGCGACTGAGTGTCTGTGTGCGGTTGAGTCATGCGTGCGAATGAGTGTATGCGATTGAGTCATGCGATTGAGTGTTTGTGTGCGATTGAGTCAGGTGACCGACTGAATGTGTGCGAATGAATGCGATTCGCACGACTGGGGTCCAATCGCACGAATGAAGGTTCAGTCGTACGAAAGTAGCTAATTCGCACGATTGAAGGTTGATTCGTGCGCATGGAAGTTGAGTCGTGCGATTGGGTGTTGTGTGGTACGACTGAAGGCCAATCACACGAATGAAGGTTCAATCGTACGAATGAAGCTGATTCGCACGATTGAGGGTTGATTCGCACGAATGGAGGTTGAGTCGTGCGTCTGGCCTTGTATGCGACTGAACTTGTTGTGTTTGACCCTTGTGCGTGGCGTGAGTATGTCGTGTGGTGTCGAGGTAACACTAACACAATAATGCCATTGTTTGGCCACGAAAATTAAAGTCAACGCGAGAAAGGGGACAGAAATTATTTTGAGCAAATTTAACTAACGCTTTTACAACGATCGAATTGACTTATAACTATTGACACTTATTCAATGTTTCTTCAATAACAACGATACTTTATTAAAACATCATCATTAGTGGCGACAATGTCTTGTACTTGGATCTACATAAGATCTAGTACGTGTGTCAGTCTGTGTGTGTTGTACGTGACCCATCCGATACGACCCGAACCGACCCATCATTATTGCGCGCTTATACATATATCATATCATTAATGCTATACAATAACTGTCAATAGGTGTTTGACTGTTTATTTGCATTCAACATTTGGGATACATCGCTCATACATACTTACCACCTAACCAGTGAGTTTCGTGGCCCCTTTTTACGCTTATACAATATTTCAATCATTTACAAGTTGGGGGAAAAGTATGCTTACACAATTTTTATGCTGTACACTTACATATATTTTACATACAAGGAATCAACGTGATACTGTGTTGCAAGTACTATTTGATACATGCTTGGGTCTGCTGTGTGGTTCTATCTTTGCAACTATTTAATTCCAGTGTGGGAACCGACGGTTAGGTATTGGTAGTACTACTGGGTTGACACCCCCATCCTCGTTCGATGGTATACTAGTTGGTACCATCAGTGGCCAGGAACGGGCCCTTGGGTGAATATATGCCGACAATTTCTTTGTGTACGTCGCTAGGTTTGGTTGCAAAGCTCATGTCATGTGATATTTACTTGTGTAATAACTGTATTCACGGTATTCCGACGCGCTTATTTATTACAGCATCACTTACATTTTTATTACATAAACCTGCGAGCTCACCAACAATTTTGTTGACCGTTTTAAGCATATCTTTTCAGGTGATCATGCAAGTCCAGGAATCTAGGTGTGCTGCCTTAGTGGAGACCCTAGGATGCAATTTTTGGGACTTAGCTCATGTTTTGATAAACAATCTTTTGAACAATGTTAACGCATGTAAACAATTATCAACTTTTGAAACTTGTTCCCGGGTTGTGGGAATTAACATTTACATTTTCATCATATGTGTATATGTGTTATCATTATCATGTTGTTTATGGCTATGTGTTGTGGACATTGACTAAACACGACACAAGTCCCCTTGTTGTCGGGTGTCGTCATGACACGCATGTCATCATTTGTTTATATTGCTCTCTATCGCTTACCATGTGTTATGACGATCCCGGTCTCGTTACATCCCCGTGTTTCCGCTTTTAGCGGGGGCGTGACATTCCATTCCTTCGTCCATGCCACTACCCTATACCAAACAGACCCTAAGTGTGCGAAAAATCAAAATAATCGAACCGCAACCTAAATAACCGACGCAACCAAATCGAAATAAGCGAAACCAAAATGAGCAGTATGTCATAATTATTGTATTTGAAATTGGGATGATTACCCCCAATTATATAGCTACAATTTTGACTATTTTGCTTAGAATGAGTGATGTCTTTGATTCGGGAGTTTCAGGTTTTATTCGAGTATAATTACATGATTACAACACAACTAAGACAATGTTTGAATTTATATTGGTCGTATGAACGTTGCAAACTCGTTTCATTAATTAAATTGGTCATGTATGGTGTTGAATCAGTTTTGATTTGAATTTGATTCTGCGATTTCAAGTGAGCATGGAATAATGGTTTTGATTTCAAGTTAAAACATGTCATAGGTTCGAATCATGCACTTAAATGTTTCTGAACGGTTAAATTGTGTTAAAATCAGTTAAATATTGACATTTGGGCTCGCTGGAAGTGAATCGGAGGGATGCCAGAGAGGGGGACAAAGGTGGGTTGGGTTGGGTTGATTTTAAAAGAAGTTACAGATTGGTCCCTGAAGTTTACCATGTTAACATTTTATGTAAAAACGGAAAACCTTTTAATTTAAGTTTTAAGATTTGCAATTCAACCCTAAATTTTGTAATACCAAATTTAATTAATGAATCAATTGTTAATTTATAAAGTGTTTATAAACCTTTCAAATCTTTATCAAAACTTTACAATTGAATTATTTATTATAACTTCATATTTAAAACTAATAATTAACAATAAACTTTATAACTCTTTGTAAAACTTTGAAATTGAATTATTTAAAATTAAATGGTTAAAATCTTATAATTATTTATGAAACCTTATAATTTTTATAAAATTTAAATTAAATAAATGTCATAATTATTGTATTTGAAACTGGAAAGATTACCCCAAATTATATAGCTATAATTTTGACTGTTTTGCCCCGAATGAATAATGTCTTTGATTCGGGAGTTTTAGGTTTCATTCGAGTATAATTACATGATTACAACACAACTAAGAGAATGTTTGAATTTATATTGGTCGTATGCACGTTGTAAACTCGTTTCTTTGATTAAATTGGTCATGAATGGTGTTGAATCAGTTTTGATTTGAATTTAATTACATGGTTTCGAGTGAGCAGGGAATAACGGTTTTAGTTTTGGATTAAAATAGGTCAAAGGTTCGAATCATGCACTTGAATGTTTTCGAACGGTTAGATTGAGTTGAAATCGATCAAATATTGACATTTGGGCTTGCTGGAAGTTAATCAGAGAGATGCCAGAGGCAAAGGGGAAAGGTGGACGATGGGGGGTTGGGTTGATTTTAAAAGAAGTTACAGATTGGTCCCTCAAGTTTACCATGTTAACATGTTATGTAAACAAAGAATACCTTTTAATTTAAGTTTTAAGATTTGCAATTCAAATCCTAAACTTTGTAAAATCAAATTTAACTAATAAATCAATTGTTTTTTATAAAGGGTTTATAAACCTTTCAAATTTTTTTTTAAACTTTACAATTTAATTATTTATTATAATTTCATATTTAAAACTCATAATTAACAATAAACTTTATAACTCTTTGTAAAACTTTGAAATTGAATTATTTGAAAATAAATGGTTAAAATCTAATAATTATTTATGAAACCCTATAATGTTATAAAATTCAATTTATAAATTATAAAAATTAAATGTCATAATTATTGTATTTAAAACACTGTAATAAATAAATGACTAAATAATGAATTTTATAACAACACTAAATAATATATATATAAAATATAGAATTTATATTTCATCCATTATTTAATACATTAACTTATTAAGTTATACTCTTATTAGGTTTCTAGTATTATTATTTGTTCTCGTTTGACAATAAATTCGTAAGATAAGTTCAATCGCTAGTACGTGGTACACATGGAGTTCAAAAGTTAGACTAATTAACATCAACACTAGATAATACACTCACCTTACCTTCCGAATAGATTAAATTCATTACTTAATACCTACCTAAATAATAGTTATCCTTTACTAAATATAATAAGAACTAGTAAAACGTCTGCGCGCGTTGCAGCGCAAAAATAATTAACGCCCTCGAAATTTTATAAAAGTTTGAGACGACACTGACATGGTGAAGTGGATACAAATCTATCACAAACTTGTGCGTTACGTTAAGGCCGTTGATAATAGTTTGAACTTTGTGTAAAAAACATATTAAAAATTAGCGTTAAAATATTGTTGCGGACTTCATTGGTTGTGGAGTCTTTTAGTTCAGACACCCCCTTAACTCTGATCATAGCTGTCTTGTCTGTAGCCGCCCATTTTATGGTCTCATATTCAAGTTGCATCAATCAAGATTCAAGCCAATCGACCGGCTAAGACGCTATTCGCCAATAAAAAAGAAAATAATAATAATAAGGGGGGAAAAGATGACTCTATGGCTGAGGGGATAATATAGCGCGTCACAACGGGAAAAAATCGTCGACAAATATAAGCATTTACAATTGTATGAAACATTATATTTTAAGAGTTGTAGGGAAAAAAATAAACAAAAACTATAGAAAATCAAAAGGTTGAATAACTTATAGCAATTTGTACGTTTACGGTTTTACGAGTTATATATTATGATACACAACTGCGTCCTAGATGGAATTTAAATCAGAACGTAAATAAAATAAGCAAATCGTAATGATATGTTTTATAAAAGTTATTAGGGAAAGAAAACATGAGTGTGTTAAAAGACAAATATATAAATACGGGGTATAAAATGTACTATATTGTGGGGTAAATGAAATAATAATTGAAACTTTAATTTGAAGATACCCTATAAGTTTGAGCAAATTGCTAAACTACCATTGCATTAAAACTTATACCATGAGCATAGATTGTGCTCATTTTTGTTTTTAAAATATCATTAATAATTAAATTAATTGATGGAGATGAGGACTTCTAAAATTCATACACATCGACACATACATGCATACGGTGTGTCTGTTTCCTTGTTTCCATACCTTAACACACACACACACGCTCCATCACCATATTCCTCCTTTTAGCTGCTAAGCACCACCCTATTAATGGTGTTCAAAGTCGGATATCCGAAATTTCGAATATCAGAAAATTTCGGATAGTAGAAATCAACATCCGAATCCGTATCCGAAATTTCAGATATCCGAAATTTCGGATACGGATTTGGATAGTGATTCGGATATCAGAAATTCATTTTTTATTTTTTTAAGGTTTTTTTTTGTTTTTTTTACAATAATTAAACATATAATATGATAAAAGTAACATAAAAAACCAACTCATATAATAGAATTCACAATATACACTAAAAAATCTTAATCTAAAGTAAAAATATATCTAAAATTCAAAAAAATAAAAAAATATTTTTTAGTTTTCGGATAATCGGATATCCAAATATCCGAAACTTTTGAAAATCACTATCCGAATCCGAATTTTCGGATATATCCGAAAATTCGGATATTTTGGATTCGGATTTTCGGATCGGATTCTCGGATTCGGATATTTTTGAACACCCCTAACCCCATGCAACAACCACCATAGCACCATGCACCATCTCGCCCTCTCGGATCTCTTTCTCAATTTACACATATACATAAAACTCTCTTTAGACACAAGTTGAATAAATAAAATATTAATATAATAATTTATTAATTATAAAATGATTAAGATATGATATTACTAAAATTACGTATGAGAAAAGAATATAAATAATAAAACAGTGATATCACCTTTTTAAATTTTGTTTTTAATTTTTTTAAAAAATAAACATTTTGTTTTAAAACAAACTGTATAAAAATATCATTTTTAAAAATTTTCTTATTACAACTCCCAAATTTGATTATTTTCTTTAAATTGACTTTTTAAAATATCAAATTATTTAGAAATAACCTTAATATATAGATTTATTTCTTAATTTATTAAATATTAAAAAGTATTAAAATAAGCTTATTAGTAATCAATGTAATTATTTAATAAGAGAGAGATGCGAAAAAATTTTGGTGAGGATAATTGTGATGCTGACATATGACATCATATTTACCCTTTTATTAGAGTAGAAAGATTATTTTATTCTAAAAATATTCTCCCACATAAATTACGATGTCAAAATAATTAGAACTCAATTTTAGTAATTCTATGTAAGTTATAATTGAATTGAAAAAATGGTTTGTAGGATCCAGAAATTTAATATATATTAAAATACTCTAAAAACAATCTCATATAATATGAGTATATACTAAAACTAATTTTTTTATAATTTTTGGATTTATTTAATAATTTTTGCGAATTATTAGATTTATTTAACTCTAATTTGAAAATACTAATTAAAAATGTAGAAAAATTCTCAAGTTCTTATTTTAGATTAAGAATAATAAAAATAGCTTATTATAATCTTATTATCCTATTTATAAGTTCCAGACTTAGAGATGTTATAATTAATCAACAACAAACTATATTAAAAATAATTATATTCGGGTCAATAAAGATTTCACTAATATTAAAATTCTAATTTAAGTTGAAAATGATACAAATAGTTTGTTATAAAATTTATATGATTTTTAGAATTTATTTATTAATTACAACATATAAAAATAAAACAACGTTAACACAAATTATAGGTATATTAAAAACTAAATTAGTATCCACATATATATGTTCATGTACGTAATTGGGTTAACAATTATTTCATTTAAATTAAAGTATGCTACTGATATAATTGAAAAGTAAGTATTAGTACGATGATTAATATGCTGCTCAGTTACTAATAATAATGCTAATACTATTACTATAAATATTGCTCTAGTAAACAACAATATATTCTTTTAATATTAATACTATTATTAGTAGTATTACTAATGATTGTTAATAACAATACTATCCTAATTTCAAAACGGTAAAATAAGTACTTTATCAATATAAATTTATTATTAGTATTAAGTACTCTTGTAACTAGATTTATTAATAATACTTTCATTATGCAAACGATAACTATAAAATTTAGAACGTATACGCATATTCATTGAAAGTTAATAAAATATAAGTAATGTAAGCCTACGAAGAGTTAAAACTAATAGAAGATCGAACCAAGTAAAAATTAGAGTATGACTAAATGCTCTTGTCACAATGCTATAATAGAAATAGATATGTACATATAAGTACAAACAAGTAACCAGATGCATCTGCCTATATATGAGAATATTCAAAACAATTTAATTAAGGAAATTAAAGTATAGGAATAACAATTATATCATCTAATGACATACATCTTAACAACAATATAAAACAACACCTTACTTAAGTTGATACAAATAGCTTAACCACACATGTGATAATGTTACCGTAATACTAAACACTGACGATATATATGTAATTAGGATTACATTGGTGAACTCTTGCACATAAGGTTTCAACGTGATATACAAATAGCTATAAGAGAACCTAGGTGAGTATTCGCAACCCCTTTTTATTCACCTTTTGGGGTGAAAAGCATACTCATTTTTATATGATGTGCAATTATTTAAGACTTTCTTTTGCTATTATGCACATGCACCGACTGTCGTTTACACAACCATTAATTCTGGATAGAACCGACGAATCGTATGGGTAGTACTACATGGGGAATCCCCCACGCACAGTGTGTCCTATGTATAGCCAAACAAACACTGAGCCTATAGTGCCGCTGAGCATGTAGTGTCTACGCGGCATATTAACTGCACATGCTTATTATTTGACAGTACGAGTGTTGCTATTCAGGGATTCAATCCATATTAGATTGGGATTGGATAACCGGGTAGAGG
Source organism: Flaveria ramosissima (assembly GCA_025215565.1). Classification (NCBI taxonomy): domain Eukaryota; kingdom Viridiplantae; phylum Streptophyta; class Magnoliopsida; order Asterales; family Asteraceae; genus Flaveria; species Flaveria ramosissima. The sequence continues at coordinate 36,953,402 of CM046044.1, read as the reverse complement.
GTTGGTTGTGGACTTATTTAATTGACATCATACGTGTTAAACTTTGTTTTCGTTAAACCTGTGAACTCGCCAATTATTTTTAGTTGACACTTTTAGTATGCTTTTCAGGAACCGAAAACCAAAGATAGCTTGGCTAGTTATACAATTTGAAGGATCTTACGTAGCAGTTGTACCAAGTTCTAGAAGCCCGGAATGTGAAGCATTTAAGTATAATTTAAATGTATTTAGATTTTGATATTCTTTTGTAAACAATGTTGTTCTTGATATTCAATCTAGTCGCACTCCCGTCGCTTTCGATGTGTGCTGAAAGTGGGGGTGTGACAAATTTGATTTCAAGAATTGACTCAAATGGTTTCGGGGTTAGGTTTATAATTTGAAAATGGGTTAGATGTTACATTTATGTCCTGACCAACTTTTTAATTGATTTAAGTTAGCATTTTTTTATAATAAAACTAAGTTAATTGCTTTGCTTATACTAGGATTTAAGGATAAACGTGAGCTAACCTAGTTAAGCTTTAATGAAAATGAAGACTTTTGTCTGTTTAGTTTATATGTTTTAGAAATTGAATGAAATCAACTATTAGATTTTAATTATGGCTATTCATGAGCCAAGTCGAAGTGAGCGGACCTTTGCTCCGAACCAAGCCGATTGACTTGTTTACAACCGACCCAAAAATCAAGCGAGCATTTCGAACATTAATTTTCCGCACGAGCGGCAAATGACATTGACATCGCACGATATTGATAGTCATACGGTCTAGTGTGCCTAATGTATTAATTTTACAAAAAGAGATAATAAATATGTTGGGTTTCAAGTTTTTATGCTTTAATTTTGTTTATGAATGATAATACGGGTCAAAGTCTATCGGTTAGCGGCTTAAGGTTTTTCTTTTAGATTTAATGTTAAATTTTTTATTGGGTTGATTTTTTAGTATATAAATATAAATCGTATATTTATATATAGTTTACCAAATACAATAGAGTGGTATGTATAAAACTATAAATATAATTATATGTTTTATATATATATATATATATATATATATATATATATATATATATATATATATATATATATATATTTGACACATCCTTTTACCACAATGGATTTTGATTATAGAGTTTGTGCAAAATTAGTGGGTACAAAAGGTTGAAATTTTTTAGAATTAGAGTTTGTTTGAGTCCGACTTGACCCGACCCAAAATGCTTTAAGTCGATTTTGATGTAAATTAGAACATTGAAACTTAGTGAACTCATTGATAAAAGTTCTAAGCTCCGTCACCGGACGTAAATCTTTTTCAAAAGTAAAAGTACAATAAACTATGCCTTTAATTTGGGTTATAATTGCAAATGAGGAATTTTATTGAATATAAAGATATGAACTTTAACAGTTGGGTTAGAACTCACATGAAAATGTTTTGTTTGTCATAAAAAGTGTCATGGTCATACAAAGTAATTGCTCCAATTTACAACTCAAGGCATTAGGTAGTGTCACAAAAATCTTATATCTAGTTCATCACAATACAACTTTATTATTACTTTTTTAAAATGCTTTTTATATATCTTTTAGAAAGTTAAGACGGCCTAACAATTTAAAAACGATAAGAATTAAAGAAAAATCACACACCTTTATGACTTCTCATTATTTTAAGTCATTTTTATTTGATTGTCTTTTCTCTCCTCCCCTCTCTTTGTCTGCAAACGACCGAACGAACACGAACAAAGTTTTGTTTGTGTTCGTTCGTTAAAAAATAAACTTGTTCATAAACTGTTCACGAACACTTACCGAACGAGATTTCTTGTTCGTGTTCGTTCATTAAGCAAATGAACATGTTTATGAACTGTTCACGAACACTTACCGAATGCAAATGAACACAAATAAAAGCAAACAAACACAAACAACTGTTTATGAACATGACGAACAGAAAGAAGCTCATGAACACAAACGAATACAAATTATAATAGATTTATTTTAAAATAAAATGTACATTTATTTTATTACAAACATTACACAAAATCAATCAAAAATAAATAAGTCGTTAATATAAATATAAAAAATACTTGATATAATAGTCATAAAAATAACTGACACAAAAAATAAGAATATAAACGAACATTAAAGAACATAAACGAAAACATGATCGAAGGTTCACGAACATAAATGAACGAACGCGGCTTGTGTTCATGTTCGTTCGTTTAACTAAACGAACAGATTTTTCTTGTTCGTGTTCGTTCATTTACCAAACGAACTTCCCGCCGAACAGTTCACGAACTGTTCGCTAAACGTTCAGTTCATTTGCAGCCCTATTTATATGCAAAAAGCGATCGCAATTTAGTTAATAACTCGATAGTTTATGAAAACTACAAGGCAAATCTAAATTATTAAATACCTTGATTAAAGATTCAAAATCATGATGCAAAACTAATATGATTACTTCAATTGAAGGCCTGATTCATCATCTAAAACAACTAAGTTAGAAGTAATTCCGTTAGTTTTGTTTGGTTACTAAGGATGTTTGGACGATGTTGTCCATTTATAAGAATAAAGTAAATGCGTGAAGAGTGCGAGTTGTGAATAAGTCATTGTAAAATGTCTTTGATGTTCTTGTTTGCTAATGTTAATTAAAGAAGAAGTATCAAAGTTTTTTATCGTATTTTTATCATGGTTTCACGTACCTAATCTGATTTGTTTAAACAAGCCATGATACCCCAAACGTAAAAGTCTAATTTAAACGGAGCTCCCTTTTAACAAGTTACTTAGGAGATTTGTGATCGATTAACTTTATTTTTAGAAAGACAAACACACACTCAGTTAACCATAATTCTAAATCTATATCATTGTTTATCATGAGACTCGACCGTCGCCATCATACAGAGAGACATCACTATATACTCCACATATACTATTAATCTACAAGCTCTTTGGTATGATCGATTTTCTTTTGAAGAAACATAACACAACAAATTAAAATATGTATGTCTACTTACAATGAAATAAACACATGAACATGTATGATTAAACATTATTTAACGTGTTACTTAAGGGAATTAATAATAATAATCAGTTCAATAATCACTCATGTTTTAATCCACTACTTATTAATATATTTTTCTTAATAGTATAATTATAAGAATTTTAACCTTAATTATTTTCTATATAAAAAAAAATGCTAGCAACAGTGATTTACACATGTTTCAACGTATGATACAACTCGTCAATGATGCATAAATGAGAGTTAACACTAATACTATTAAACCACACGACTATAGGTACTAAATAATATATATAAAAATTATATCCAAATTGAACAATTATTGGCTTAAAGAATTGAGAATGGATGAGTGTGCTGAGTAGATATAACGTGTCCTCTATTATTTAAACTACTGACACGTTACCTATCCAACTATTACCATCTTATTATAGCACCACACACATTTGTATGCACGCAAATAATATATTATATTTCTAGTGTTCTGTAAGCCTGTAATTAAAATAATATTGTCACATCATTAATACCATTAATACTTTTAATTATTCGATCAATAATCTATATGATAAGATTATTTACAAGACTATTCCCTTTCAATGAGGTTAAAACTTCAGGTGTGTGTTGATTTACAATTAAAATTTAAAAGATTTGACTTAAAAAATATGACAGTATTAACTGATAATAATTCATACTAATAGTTTGATATATAATAGTCTAAACTTTTATTTTTGTTACTAATGATAATCTCATTAATATAATTACCATCGTGAGCAAAATCGGATGTAAAGCAATGAGAGATTATGTGAGTAAGATTGTTGTTGACAACAATAATAAAAATTAGTATTATCATTGGCCAAATGATAGTGTGAATCATTATCGATCGGTCATAGTTCGGATTATTTAAATACAATTTACCAAAAAAAAGTTAGAATACTTGTTTAACTATCACATCATCTACCGACAATAACACATATTTTTATTTAATTCAAGTTAAAATGTTTTCCTTATCTCAAAACAACTAAATCAAAATATATATCACGATGATCAGGTATCTAAAAAGTAGTAGACATATACTCAAATTCTATATGCCGTAACTCATATATTAATACAAAGATGAAATCAAACAAATTGTGACAAAAATTGTATAGTGAAAAGTATTAATCGGTAACCTATAAAACCGAACCGGATGTGGTCAACGATACCAATATACCATGTTTTGACTTGTCGGATATGTGCTTCTTGTTCCATAACTTTTACTATATACAGATGGATCTGAATACAAATTATTAAGACAATAAAATAAGTTATCCGTTTCTGTTATTATATATATTCTAATTATCAAGTGTATGTAAACATTTTTATTCATAATGTAAAACTATTTAATATTTTTTTATTTTTTAGACCTAATACTTTTATACATTTTACTATTCAAGCATTATAACTTTTTACATTCAACTTTGACCTCCTATATTTGTCATCATTTACAATTTTTTATTTTACATTTCGCTCGGAATTTTGAGAGGTAACACGTAGAGTTAATGTTGTTACGTTTATTATTTCCCGTTTAATGGCCCGTTGGAATGTGCGGGTCTTGGAACAAATTATTTATTGTTTTTAATATTTTATATTTCACGTGTGTGGTTTACATCTACTTTCTACTTGATTTTCTTTTTTTCATTTTTATTTCCTTTTTAATACGATATTTTTCGATTGTGGTGGTCGCTCATGGTAATGTAACATTGTTACTACTTGACATGGTTTTACGCCACCACCGCAACGCGGGGGCTTAGTACTAGTATAATCTAATTACCAAGTTCTATGTACAACTTCTTATTGCATATAATACAACTATCTCATTAAGTGACGTGCTTAAAATTTAATTAGAATTTAAATTATCAAGAACGTAAACCGACTTTAACTAGGGATTTTATTCATATTTTGTTTGTTAAATGATTGTGAGTTATTCTTATTTCTTAGTTCTTGCAGGACAAATGATAAATAATCATTTAATTTGATACCTATTTTCAACGTCTTTTTTTATAAGTTTTATCTTTAAGGATACTTAATCTATAGTAAAAAAAAAAACATCAATAATAAAAAATTGAGGCCCACAATATCCATCTCAAAGGATGGGGGATAAATGCAATGTAAGTATTCAACACTACACATAATTGGGCCAACCAAATATGAGATGGCTTACATTACCCATGCTTCATTGCTCATATGAATCTTCCAAATACTACAACAAAATACTATGGATGATTATATTGCATTATTAAACTTTTTCTTTTGTAAGGCGAAGTATTTCATAATAAGAGCACACATGAAACTAGCATAATAATGTATTACCTAATAATGACGACAAAGAGTGCAATAATAATAATAACAATAGCAGCAATAGCCTACACCCTAAACCTTAATCGCTCTTCTTCAACGATCTTTCTTCTCCCTACAGCCTAAACGAAGCTATATGCTCTCATAGGAAAGTGTCGGTGATGGGATTATTAGAAGAACTCAAAGTCTTTGGATAAAAAAACGGGGCAAGAATACAACCTCTAGAGTTGCCTTTATGGCCAAATTTTGATTTCTAATTGTAATATTATCATCATTTCTTGTTTATAGCTCATTGCTAGTCTCCAATAGTTCATAATAAAATTTCAGCTGTTGAAAAAAAATTAAAATTTTAACACATTTTCATATTAGCTAGTTTTCTTGATTACATTTTAAATCATGGGTCAAACTCTATATTAAAAGGCAAATATCATAAAAAATCAACATAGTTTTAGTTTTTTCTTACAAAAATCCCTAAATAATCTTTTGCATATAAAAAACCAACATACTTTCTGTTTTGTTTCACAAAAGTCACTCAACATTTTTTTGCATATAAAAAACCAACATAATTTTGTTTTTTTTTTCACAAAAGTCTTTCAGCATTTTTTGTATATAAATACGTAACATACTTTATGTTTTCTTTACATAAAAATCCTTCAACAATTATTTACATATTTTAGTCACTTTGCTTGTTAAATTCCAGCAAAATTGTAAGAAAAAAAAATCAAAACAACTTTTACGCCGATTATTTCTTCGAGTGCATTTTTTTCCTCAACGTGGCTCGTTTAACTTATGAGAGCTCAACTTTGAATCATTTAACTTATGAGAACTTGAGTTTTACTCGTTTCAAGCTTAATGCCAAAGCTCTTGTTCGAAATAGTTTTAAAAATAGAGTTTCCAATGAGACAGTGAGAAAAACAAAAATATGTTGGTTTTTATGTGCAATTGTTAAGGGATTTTTATGAGACAAAATAGAAAGTATGTTATTTTTTATGTGCAAAAGATTATTCAGAAAGTTTTATGAAAAATAACTGAAAGTATGTTGATCTTTTTATGTTATTTACCCTACATTAAATGGTTTTTCTTAATAAGATATGAAAAGAAGATTTATTAATACATGAAACTCATAAAATATAATTACAAGAGTATTATTTTGAATCACTCAAACATACAGTTCAATCAACTTCCGGTTTGCTCAACTATTGTACCTAATAACATATATAATAGTGAATATAATAATGATATGAAAATTAAACTAAACTCTTTTGAAGGTTTCTTACAAGTAAAATCCAAGTGTTGTGTTTTTAATTTTTCATCTAATATGTCGATCCTATTCTTTTATAGTTCTATTTACATCAAAATCATTCGTTTTAAAAAACAAATAGCTTTAAAGAGAGACGTTTATAATTGTTCGTTTTTTAAACGGCTTTCTTGAAACCATTCGTTTTCTCTTAAAAACTACATTTAAAAAACGGACGTTTTATTTAAGAAAAAGAGGTTTAAGAAACCAAGCGGTCTTAGAAAATATGTTTAAAAAAATAGAGTACTTAAAAAAATTATTTAAAAGCTGAGTAATATCTTAAATACTTTAAAAAATTGAATGCTTTTACAAGAACATGTAAAAAGCAAACAATTTTAAGAAAAATGTTTGAAAAGCAAATGATTTTAAATATAAACTAAAGAAACCGAATGGTTTTAAAACCATTTAAGTAAAAAAACATGATTTGTTTTGATAAGATGTTTAAAGAAGCTAATGATATTAAGAAGAACGTTTAAACTCTAAACACCTTTTAACTTAAAGGTCTAATAAAGCTGAACGATTAAAAAACATTTCAAAAGACTTTTTTAGTTTCCATTTAGTACACGTTAATAAATTAAAAAAATAAATAAATCTAAAGCTAAAAACTTTAAAAAAAATACGTTTGTAATATATGTGTGTATGGTTTAAAGAGTAAATTACATGAATGGTTTCTATGGTAATATAATCATTTTAAAAATTTTAACACCTTTAAATGTTAATTAACAAAACTAGAGATCAAAGATGACTAATGATGGTGGTGGTGGAAGCCGGTGGTGGAGTGTTATGGTGGTAGAGGGTCGACTAAGGGGCTGTTTGACAGCATTTGAATCAACATCTTAATGGTTCAGATGTCTAAATGGTTCAGTACTTAATGATTCAGACTATTTGTTTCGCGAGCAAATGCCTGAATGGTTCAGACATTTGTCTCTGAATGGTTAATCATTATACTAATGTTAAATGGTTAAGACCTCTTATCTGAATTGGTCAGATATTTGCCTTTGAATAGTTAACCGATATACTAGCTCTTAATGGTTAAGATCTCTTAATGGTTCAACACTTAATGGTTCAACACTCTTATTGGTTTAGCACTTAATCATTCAGAAATTGCCAAACAGCCCCTAAGTCTTTTCCGATACAGTTTTCGGTTTTAAACTTGAGCGTGTTTTGTGGTTCAGTTCAGATCGGATAAAACCCAAAAAAACCAAAGGACCTGATCGCTTAACCTAATTTGAATTGTTTATCTTCGTTCAACACTAGTTCATGCCGCTATAATGCTCGAATATTACTTTTTCAAAATCTATACTAATAAACATTTACATTTGTTTGCCACATGTCAGAGCATCTTTCATCTTTTTTCCCGCCCAAAACCCATTTACCCACATCATTGGTCACGCGTATCCTAACAAGGATCCATAACCTTTATTCGTAGACGAAGCTCACCTCCATCAAATCGTAGACGAAGATGATGTTGATGAAACTCCACCATTTATTCGGCCTTGGATGAGGGTTTTCATTCTTCTTTTGTCTTTAAATGTGTATACACAGGTGTATAAGATTTCTCTCCCTAAATTATATGATACGGTTCACGCTCCATAACTTCCAATTCTGCGGTTTTCAGTCTGCCCGGGGGCACTCTAAATCTCTGTGTATATGTGAAAATTGCAATGTTGTCGTTGTCGATTTGAGTTTCTATTTGGATAATCTTTGGGTTGATTAACTGACAAGATTTTTAATAAAGATTTGTTAGGGTTTAGATTATCTCCATCATTGTAAATTCGTCACTATCGATTTCCCCACGATGGAAGTCTCGTGGAACAATAATGGGGTTTGGTATTAAAGATTTACAATAATGAGGTTTGATATTCAGAGGGCTGAACCGACATGCTTGGTGGGTTTTTCTAATCTTGCATAGATTTTAATGGTGTGTGTTCACGAGGATTATGGTTTTTTATGATAGTTTTCATTGGGTTTGTTATTTAGTTAATGAAATTAGACGAATTATATAGATTTCAATGGTGTGTATTGATTTTAATTTATGGTTTATTATGTATTTCCTTGTAGATATCGGTAGTGATGGTAAAAAGGTAATTGTATTTAATATGTTACTGTAAATCTTGCAGAAGTGTAATCCTTTTGCTCAGAGGTTGATTCTATGGTTGTTCCTATTGAAGAGATAATTGCTAATCTTTCTACTTTTCATTGAAGTTATGCGAGTAAAAATTGCATTGTAGCTAAAAGTGTCCATGAAACCAACATACTTGACAATATAATTGCTAAATAAAGTCAACTTATACCCGTGATCTTGAATAGTTCAATTGGGTTATCTGAAAGCCCAATTCACTTTTATTGTCATTTTTCATTTGGGGAGGGTAAAAAGAGCTGTAGATTTTTGTATGGTTTTGTTTTGTGAATTGAAATGCATATGTAATGTTTGATGATATGCTTAAAATAACCTAAGTTCTTTGCAGTTCAAGCATTTCAAAGGTTTTCAAGTTTTATACATGATTAAAGTAACAATTTTTTTAGGATAGATTTAGCATCAAACATTAAACTTTTTCTTTTATAATGGTTCGCATGTGTGAAACATGTGTTTTATGCATTACATGGTTAAAAAACTTAAAAGTTGCATATTCTTTTTTTTAGAAAGCGCAGAAGGGTATTAAGTATACAAAATATTTGTTTGTTAACATACTTGCACATATTTAAAACCTTCATTACGATGGTTATCATCCTCATTCAAACTCATGTTGTTTATAGAATGATGAAATTTAGTTTTATATGTTAATTGGTACATATTCTATGTACTTATCTATGTCGTTTAAAACCAAAGAAAGTAGGGTATTGATACCACAACAAGTATAAAAAAATCAATATAACAATATCACGTATGGAACTAATCAATTAAAGTGAAATTAGAGAAGATGATCAATTAAAATGATACCAATAATTGTTTACATGTGTTGTTACATGTCAGCACTAGATTCATTTTCGGTCTTTATTTCCCCGCCCAAAGTGAGGACCTGAATGTAGCTATCATGGGGTTAAATGACCCACTTTAGAACCAGCAGATCCTTTATCTCACCGACACATATAAAGTGAAAAAAATTAAGCCTAAACACCCTTAATCACTCTTATCGAATCAAGCTTTTTGGAGCTTTTCTTCAAACTCTAACCATCACTTAATCTTCCTCTCCATTACACCATTATCGTTAATCGGTATAAAAGAAGAAAATGTCTATATGTATTATTGTGTGTATAAACATACGATTTTCTTTGGAGCCATGATCTTTGAATTCAATTCTTCTCATCAATCAAGAACAAGAAGTTAGGGTTTTGTTCAAAAGGTTTATCTCAGTTTGCTAATTATTGTATTATTGAGCTCACACTTCATTGTTTTTCATATACTTATTGGTTCTGGTCTGGTCAACTATAATTTCACTTTAATTGATTATCTTCTCCAAATCTCCAATTATTATGAACCCTAGGATGTTTCATATAATTCAAGGATACATTTCTCGTTATATCTTCCGAATATAGCACTACATGGTGAATGAAGACTCACAAGTTCATGGTATTGGTATGTTGGTGAAGAAAGTCTCACAAATTGAAGAACAATAGAGGCTATTTGATTTAAAGGACAAAAGAAGACAACATGCTACAAAATATGCTTTATAGGATGGTGATTTTAAATCAGTTTTTTATTATTACATGTAGTATATAATTTCAGTTATAAGAAACATTTACATGTTTATGAATTCTATTGTTTTCCTTTAATTTTTATACAACCCGTGTATTACACGGGTCTATAACCTAGTTTATTATATTCTTCTTCATTCTGTAACACATCAGGAGATTTAATTTTTTAAAACTAAAAAAAAGACATATACAATACTTGGCTTAGGTCCCTTGCGTAGGGGCGGAGACTAATAGGAGCAGGAACGTTATGATCTAATGTACACAGCCTTATCATATATTTTGTGCATGATGTTGTTCACACAACTTAAACCCACGATCTTAATGTCACAATCAACAACTTTAACGATTGCTTTTACCATCTTCTTTAATTATTTTGAAATTTGATTTTTTTAAAAATGCTTGAAAAAATTAAAGCTCGTGTGTTTGAAAATTGATTTATATATTTCAATTCTTCATGTTGATTCTTGAATTCTTGAACTTAAATTAACCTGGAATCCAAGATGACATCCATTTGCTAAATTCATGTAGTATTCTTGATGTGAAAATTAAATTTAATGATTTTTTGAATGTTTATTTTTAGATGAAAAAAAATACCGATAGAACCACATACGAAGCTTAAGATTATCGAATATGCTTATAAGAGAAGTTATACGATGAACAAAAGTGATGATACCAGAGAAGAAGAATAGAATAAGATGATCGATGACTTTATAACGATGTCAGTCAGCAATTATTATTTGAAGAATATGGTGTTCCGTATCAAACAAGATCGAATGATATTTCTCGAAAAGAACATGATTATGATTTATTAACACTTCGGTCCAGCGAGAACTATTTTCTTGATTATTTATGATGCTCGTTGAAGTTGGTATGCTTGATAATATGACAAAACTATAACTCGAACTAATTCACACAATTTTATCAAAATTGAACTGATTATTGATTGGGCCAATTAGGAATGTTGTTGCTGGATTCAAAGATCCACCATAGTGGCCCAAAAAGATGGATGCATGCACTAGTGTGACTTAACAATTTGGAAATGTTGCTGTTTTTGCTAAATTGAAGGCCCAATTGGGTATGATAAACCAGCCCAAAAGTTTTCGGTATGGGCCAAATCGAGGTCTAACCGAACCGATGCAGCCCGATTTGATTGAGGTTTCAAATTTGGTTTTCGGCCGGTTCCTACATGTCCGATCCATTCGTTCTAGTCTTGATCAAATGCGCAACCCTACTGAAAATATCAATGCAAGTTTTTAGGTCCTTTTTCACATGTAACTATGTAGACATGGTTAATCTTCATATTTCATGTTCAACAAGGGTTTTAGTATGTAGGTATAAACAATATTCAACCCTAAAATATTTTCGATCATTTGACGAGTTCTTCCTCTTTGGCTTCTTCCAACTCGCGTAGCCCTCCAACTTTTTGCTCAATCTCCTCGATCAACTCTTCACGCCACAATGCCGCTCTTGCCTTCTCTTCTATGTCCTCTTGCTATAACAAATTTTAATATATCATCATAAACATATCCAAAACACATCCCTTCAAATTCATTTAGTGAGTGTGATCATGCTTCTTCAACAAGTGAACATTATTTATTAAAGGTGTTCATAAATCGTTCAAACCAAAGTAAAATTTACTTGTTCAAATGTTTTAGGATTTATATGTTGTTGTTTTATTAAGGTTTAACGATCTAACCAAGTGTTTGGAAATTCGTAGCAGTTTTGAATCATTTATTTATTTTCTTTAAATATGCTCTTATGGTTGACTAACAATTTAAGAAAATGGTTTGCAATTTCAAACCATCAAATAGTCAAAATCTGCAGAGTTAAAAGACCCACCCACCCCTAGAGGTGGGCATAAAAAGTGCTTATACGCCTAAGATGTAAAAGAAAAAAAAGAAACCGAACCGGTTTGGGCCCAAACCGGTTTCCAAACCGACCCAAACCGGTTTAATAGGTTTGAGATTTTATATGTACAAACTGGTTTATAACCCAAACCGGTTTAATAGGTTTGAGACAGTAAACTTCCTACAATTCATTGTATTCCCTACGGAGGTAAAGTAAATGATGTTACGTACCTTTTCATACACCCAATGCCCGGTTCCATCTCCTCCATCTTTCCTATAATGTTCCGAATCATAATACGGATCCTAATACGTTTCAAGGTCCTATAGTCATTACCAGTAGCGGAACCAGAAATTTATGAAAGCACACAACATTAACCATGATTCTAACTTACTTACCTTCGTAGAACCGAAGAAACAACAACCCCAAACCGTAAACATTATGTACAAAGTATCTACAACAAGCACAAAACACAAATTAACATCATTCACAATAAAACACATCAAACTCACCGAGTGAACTCAAACACGACTCACATATGTTCTTGATGGTTTGATCATTGAGATGCCATATCGATTTGTGAGTGATAAGATCTCTTTGTCCTTCCATATGCTCGACTAAAACCGCCATTAACGTCAAATCCGGTAGAGCATTCAACCTGCTACTACTCCTTTTACTGTCTTCACCAACAGATTGCTGCATGCATGTTTTCATATATGTGTTCATATACACAAGCCCATTAACAAAAGACTCATGATGAATGCAAGATGATGAGTATTATCTAGTGAATTTTACCAGATGGAAGCCATTGATGAACCTTGAAGCTGCAAATTGCTTGAGCTGAGGATGAAATTCAAGAAACATGAATGAGTGCATGAGTTGTATGAATTAATGTGCAAATATATATGAAATTTGAATTGGGAATGATATATTACTGGTTTTGATTGAAATCTTGTTGTGAGGAATGAAGGCTTATGATGGATATTAGGGTTGATGATGTTGAAGCTCATGATAGCTTCTGCCATGGTGATCATGAACAAGAGGATAAAGATTAAGATTGAGGTTGTGGTGATTTTTGTTAAGTGGGGAAGAGGATAAGGAGTCCATTTGGAACCACCCCTTCATTTTATCTCATAACCTAAAAAGTACAAGAATATGTGTATAATAAATAATAAATATATTTACTTTCCACACTCTTATAAGAATGTATAATATTTTTAAGTAAGTGAGTTTTCTGTTCGAAATAACAAGATATCGAAGATACTGATAGTCAAATTGTGGATTTTCCATCCATCGCTCCTGTTAAATGATAAAACAACTAGGATTAAAATAATATAACTATTTACAAATTTAGTATTGTATTCTTAAAATAAATAATATATGTCAACTTATTTTTTATAGTAATGGTAATTTTTATAAAAGTTTCTTAAAATATTTATTAAAAGGTTTTCTATTAGGTTTAAAACCTTTTGTACTTTATTTAGAATGTTTTTAATTGATATTCTTTTGTAAAACGTCGATTTACTAAAAACTAATGTAAAAAAGTTAAGAATAATATAAAATGTTCTTTTCATGATTATCACATACTTTCTTATACAAACGTTTTCTTAAATATTTACAAGTAAAAGCTTTTATACAAAACTTTTTATCTAAACTTTTTTAGTTTTTTGTGTTTATATATATGAGCGTGCGCGCGTGCGTGTAAGACAGTAATAAAGTAGAACAAAGACATACAAAACATACAACAAAAAAGCGGAAATAAAAAAGAAGATAAAATATATATAAATATAAAGGTTCTTAATTATAAATAAGTTTTTCTATAAAGCGTGACAAAATAGGATTTTTTTTTTTGGATGAATTGAAAATGAAAATGGATTTTGCATTTGGTGTATAGAGAAAGACGAAGAGGATGGGAGGGAGGGAAGGAAAGACAGAGCGCGAACTCGCTTAAAAAAAGAAGAAGAAGAACAATAAAAATAAATGAAAAATAACTAATCACACTAATATCATCTTCATCTTGTTGTTACAAAAAACTATTATAGACTAATGGTTCTCTAACGGTGATAGAAATAAGGTCTAGAAATTTAAAGACTCGAATTTAAAACAGTTGGATGTAAAATGTTTATTAAACGATGTTAACTTTGAAACACAATTTAGATACTCGTAAGGCTATAGAGCCCATAAAAATTAGACGAAAAACAACATACAAAACAGGCTAGACATTGCAACAAACTATCACATGCCACATGGTTTATTTGACTTTTAGGCTCAACTAGGATTATGCCCCCGCGTTGTAGCGGGGGTGTAAAACCGTGTCAATTAGCATCAATGACACACCATCGTCAATGATCACTAACACCTAAAAAGCTCGTATTTAAAAAGACATAAAAAACATAAAGATAAAAACGAACAAAAAGTAGGCGTAAAAACGTTTCACCACGTATATGAAATGTAAAACCTATAAACAATAAATAAGTCAATACCAGCGTGTTGTAAACGAGCCGTTAAATGAGAAGAAAAAAATGTAAAAACGTTGAACCATACGTAAAACGAAAAAGAATGCAAAAAAATATGAAAGTATATGAGACCAAAGTTAAAAGTAAAAAATGTTGAGGCTAGATTGTAAATATGTAAGAGTAATGGGTTGAAATAAGAAAAGGTTAAGTAACAATAAAAAACAAAAGAAATGGATACAACCCAATAAAACATATGATATAACTTATGATACACACCAAAATTGCTAATTAGTATATATAATTCCCTCATCCAAAGCCCTGACTATGTCATGGATCTCATTAATTCATGCGTTTATTTAGTCGTTTATTTTAGTTCTATGTTGTCAATAATTAAGTTCAGTTCCGTTAGTTATTTATTTAGTTCTGTTGTCAATAATTATTTCTTGTTTAAAATTATACCTTCTGTTTAATAAGACCCTAGTGAATTTATTAATTCAGATTTATCAGTTTTTTTTAAATAAAAAATGTTCTCTTTTATACTTTGCATTCCTGTTTAAAGTAAAGGATATTAGTTTTTAAGTCATATAAAAACAAATATATAAGATGAGATGTAAGCGAGATTATGTTAAAATGAATATATTAGTTTGGATTAACCATGTTAAAAGTGAAATTAAATGGAATATTAGTGTATAACTACAATTTAAATAATTATTTACGAACTAACACGTAGTCATGTACATCATTTAAAACAAAATAGATGTGGTTAGAAAGCACATACAACTTCAACATAAGTTCGTAATAGATAAAAAGTTATGAACTTTATTAAACATGTTGAATCAATGTTGTTTTTTTTACCAAGCTAGTGTGTTAGAACAACTAGTAAAATATCCAATATATAAATATATTAAGAATGAATTACATTTTTCGTTTTTTAACTTTATAGCAAATTGCAGAGATTGTCCTTTAACTAAGCAAATTACAGTAATTGTCCTTTACGTTTAAATTTCGTTACACGTTTAGTCATTTCCTCTAACATTCGTTAATAAATCAGTTCACATGAGTTGCACGTGAGGGTAAATCGATCATTTTACTCTTATTAATAAATACAAAAGTCAATAAAACCCAGCTCACCCTCCTACCCTCTATCTCTCTATCTCTATATGCACAAAGAACACCACCCTCACAACCTAAATCGTCTGCTGCCTTCCTCGACCAGCTTCACCAGCATCCTCCGCCGCCTTCCCCGACCCACCTCTGGTCACAATCGACATCTCTGAACCATCACCTTCACACTGTAAATAGTCTCTATCACCGCCGCCACCACCACCACCACCGCCACCCCTAAACCACAATCGACCGCCCACCTACATCAACTGCCAACTTGTAACCAGCCGACCACCACCATCGTTACCTCCATCACCATAAACCATCAAATAATCGAACTCATTCACCATACTTCGTCGGTGGTTCAACACCCCCACTTTTAGATCTAGGGTTTGTGAATTGTACACAACCCGAGATCGAGATCAAGAGAGAGGGGTGTTGGAGGAATCTGCAACAGTTACGGGGTGGTGGTGGGTGGTGGTCGGAACCCTAACCTTCTCTGTTTGAGTTTGCGCGCTGATGTATATATGTATATACATATATACATGAGAAAGAGAGAGTAGAGAATAGAGATAATAATGGCGATGACTGGTGGCGGTGGTGGCGGGAGTTGGTGGTGGCGGTGGCGGGAATTGGTGGTGGCGGTGGCTGGCGGTGGTGGTAGTAAAGACGGAGGGGTGGGTTTTCTGTTGAAACAAATATATATATATATATATATATATATATATATATATATATATATATATATATATATATGTATGTATGTATATATATGTATGTATGTATATGAGAGAGAGTAGAGAGATATTAATGGGTTTTTTATATTTTTTTGTTTTCTTTCAATTTGTTTATTTAATTTATAAGTTAATTAGGTTAAATGACAAAATTGCCCTCATGTGCATAGCATTATTGAACTAAACTGGAAATTTTAACGCCCGTTAGTGAAAATGATAAAACTTGTAATCATTTTTAAACTTAAAGGACAATTACTGTAATTTCTTTAGTTTAAGGACAATCTCTGAAATTTACTATAAAGTTAAAGGACGAAAAATATAATTTACTCATATATTAATGGTATTCTTGAGGAGCTTGTATATATATGAAGCAATCAGATGTTTTTATTATTTATCTATATAACAGCACATCCTTAGCTACAAGAAAAGTTTAGGGTCTTAAATATTAGCCACTAAACTTTTCTCTTTTATATACTTTAAAAATCAACTTAAACAATGACACCCATCATTTATATTTTGGTTTTTTAAAGTTTTTATTATGAATCTTATAGTGTATTTAATATTTAATCATCAAATAACTTTTGTTTTTCTTATAATAACTTTCTTTCATAATATTCATTTTTAAAAAACGGAATTCATGTTTGTCTTTAGTTTTTTTTTCAATGTTTCCATAAAAGTTTGTTGAAAACCTAGTTGTATTCAAAATCAAGGGGTGTTTTTTGTATCGTATTTAAGATAGAGTATGACTTTCATGACAAAGTGTATTTTTGGGATTTTATGGCACGGTGACGCTCACTTTTACGAGGAGTAGATATCACGGTTTTATGATAGCGTGACAACCATTGTGACATGTTCCTGTGTCTTTCTGATTGCATTAAGGTTTTACGTTGGAATAACCGTTATTACCATGTATTTTTTGTATTCGTTTGTTATATTCGAGATTATGATGGATTCCTCGCGCAACACGCGTTAGGTAAAACCTTGTTCTAATAAAATGACACATTGTAAGCTGGAATGATTTTGTTATATATTTACAGTGAGGAGTCTTATGACATATAGGATAAAAATAAATGAACTTTTTAGCGGTTGTCTCAATAAACATTTAATTAATGGGAGTGATTAGGACGATCTAAGTGGCCCAAAAGTCTTGAGCAAACGGCCTTATCCATATACATACATATATATATATATATATATATATATATATATATATATATATATATATATATATATATATATAATTTTCTAAATGTATATGTTAATAATTACCAATGTTCTTTAGCTCAACGGGATAAAGGTGAGATACACATTATTGATAGGTCATGAGTTTAAGTCTCACTTTGATCAAAATTCTTAGAGTTGAGTCAGAGAGTTTTTTCACTAATAGGTTTCCTCCTAAGGGGTTGGGGGTGTGGTCCCGGTTGGAAAACGAATAGGTGTGCCCGATTAAGATAATATTTGTTATTTAAAGCACGATCGCATGTTTGTCGTTCAAGAAAAAAAATATATGTTAATAGTTTATTTATAAAATAATAAAAAAGAAAATCAAATACCATTCAATTCTTTATTTTTAAACTCGCTTAAA
Organism: Flaveria ramosissima; assembly: GCA_025215565.1. NCBI lineage: Eukaryota > Viridiplantae > Streptophyta > Magnoliopsida > Asterales > Asteraceae > Flaveria > Flaveria ramosissima. Next base: position 36,935,361 of record CM046044.1, on the reverse strand, counting down.
TTGTCTTCTTATGTTAGGCATATAATTTGTACATTATTAATGTTCTGAAAATTGTATTCTTGATAAAATCAAATCTGTGTATATATGTATATTTGTGTTCAAGACATAAATCTTGGCCCGCATATATTTAGAAACATGTAACCCGAACACCATTAGTATAACCCGATTATTAAATGATTCAAACAGGTTAATTTATGGTGAACATGTGCAAACTAGTTAGAGTAAAGTTGTAAACATGCTTAACGAGTCAAAAACAACTTAGCAAGTTGTGAACAATTGTAATAAAGAGGGTTGTACATGAGTTGGTGAGTAATTAATCGTACAGTTGAAACAGAATATATTTATTTCAAATAAATTGACAAAGTCTTACTGTTTCATCAAACATGCTAAACAAATCAACATAAACATGACTTATTTATTGAACAAGTTAAAATTTACTTTTTTAAATACCCTAAACTATTTTTTATCAGTTTTAAACCTAGATTACTTCAAAGTGACTTTACTCCTCATAAGTAAATTTCAATCCAAGTAACAAAATTAACTATATTTAGTTATTTTTTTAACAATAAAAGCCTAAACAATTAGGATTATCCAAACAAATGAATCATCTTTTCTTTCGAAAAATTAAACATGATGACCACAACTGAAAAAACCTACAGACTCAATCCAAGATAAATTGTCTCAAACAAGACTTCAATCCATAAACTTTTAACTGACAAATCATAAAACTACTGCTCAATTAGAAAGTTCGATGGTCCATGTTAATTATTTTATTCGTGTAAAATTGACCAAACATATATTTAATAGACAATTTAATATGTATGTAATAAATTCACCTTCTTCACTATCATTATTTATGAAGTTATGATACTTACTATCAATCCGATCTAGTGGGCCTCGTGACCCCATTCGGCGATCATCAGTCATCACAATCGTACAACACAAGGTATATCCAGCGCACGTTAGCAACAACTACGTCCGGAGCACGTTAGCGACGGCACACAGATACCCATTGACATCACCGTTAAAAATTAAAATACGGTGGACTCTTCGTTCATATCATCGATGCTTCTATTTCCATAGTCAAAATCATCCATCTTTGACACAAATCTTTCATCCCAAACACCCCCTTTTCATCTTCTTTAATTACCCCTTCAAATTTCAAGATTCTTGAACAAATCAAAGGGCGCAACAATGGCGAAACTAGGGTTATTCGATCTTGAAAAGCACTTTGCTTTCTACGGGGCGTATCATAGCAACCCAGTGAATATCTTCATCCATATGCTGTTTGTTTGGCCGATTTTGTTCACGTCTCTTGTGATTCTGTATTTCACACCATCTTTGGTTGATGTGAATTTGCCAAATGGTTTGGTTGCGAACTATGGGCTGTTGTTTACTGTGATCTATGCGGTTTTTTATGTTTGTTTGGATGTGAAAGCTGGTTCCTTTGCTGGTTTACTCTGTTTTGTTTGTTGGGTTCTTGGGAGCTCTGTTGCTCAGCAGTTGGGGTTCTCTGTTGCTTGGAAGGTAAAGTTTTGTTTTTTGCTGTTGGTTTTGTGGATTATGATGCAGATTATGGTGGATTTGAGGGTTTAAAGTGGGATTGAAGTTAATTTAGATGAAGTTTCAGATTGGTAGTGTCAGTTATAGTGTTTCTTTTGTTATTGTTATGTAGTTTTTCTTGAATTTGAGGTTTCTAGTTAGGGTTATAGGTCGTTTAGTTCAACTTTCATCTTGGTTTTTGTTCGAATTGGGTTATAAGGCATGCTTTCAGATTGGTTTTTGTGAATTTGAGGTTTCTAATTAGGATTATGGCTCATTTAGTTCAACTTTCACATTGGTTTTCGTTCGAATTAGGTTATAAGACATGCTTTCAGATTGGTTTTTTGAATTTGAGGTTTCTAATTAGGATTATAGCTCATTTAGTTTATCTTTCATATTGGTTTTTGATAGAATCGAGTTATAAGGTGTGTTTTCAGATTGGTTTTCTTGAATTTGAGGTTTTTAATTAGGATTATAGCTCATTAGGTTCATCTTTCATATCGGTTTTCGTTCTAATCGAGTTATAAGATATGTTTTCAGATTGGTTTTCTTGAATTTGAGGCTTCTGATTAGGATTATAGCTCATTTAGTTCATCTTTCATATTTGTTTTCATTTAAATCGAGTTATACGCTATGATTTCAAATTGTTCATCTTGAATTTAAGTTTCTAATTAGGATTATACCTCATTTAGTTCATTTTTTAAATTAGTTTTCGATTGAATATAGTTTTAAGCTATAGTTTGAGATTGGTTTTCTTGAATTTGATGTTTGTAATTAGGATTAGCTCATCTAGTTCATCTTTCAGATTGGTTTTCGCTCGAATCCAGTTTTAAGCTATGTTTTCAGATTGGTTTTTCTTGAATTTGATGTTTCTTTTGTTATTTTCCGTTGAACTAGTTGTGAATTGTGTTGTTTTGTTGAAATTTAGACTATGTAGGTATTGACTAGAGGAAGATGATAACCGATAACAGTTAAGAAATAGGGGCTGAAGATTAGGTGTAAGGTTAGAAATAGTTTGGTTATGTTAATAGCATTTTTGTCCTATTACAGCGTGCCTTAAAACACGAGGGAATAGTTAACTGAAGTAGTTAGTTGAAATTAAAGTTAGGTAATATATCGATTACGTCTCAAGAAATAACTTTTTAGTAAATTTCAGAAAGAAACGTGCACGCCTAAAGTTCCTCACTTTAAAAACAGGGTTCTTGACATCAGGGTTTTTTGAGTGTTAGTTCACGGTTCATATTTGGTTTTATTTTCTGCAAGTAAGTTTTTTGGTGCATTGTGTCTTTTTCTATAGCTACTAGCTCGTGATCGATTCATAGAAAACTACTCATGCTAGGATGGAGAAAAGTTTTACTAAAGGTTGTAGCAAACACATTCGGTCTTGATTTCTAGTATAGGTAGCAATATGTGGGTCGGGTCATGAAAGATGTCATTTTAGTATGGGTTGATACGGGCCAGAGTGGGTTGGGTTCGCCTCAAATGCTTTTCTCATTTCTTTTAGCTTTATTAGTAAATCGTTCGTTTATTTATGTTCCATAAATATGTGTTAGATAATTCACACATATCGTTATACACTTGCATCCCGTGTTATCAGGTCGTCCTGGCTGCTCAGTTATTCTGCTGGACTGGACAATTCATAGGACATGGCGTGTTCGAGGTAGTTTTATGCCAGTTTATAACACTTATATTCCAAATTCTCGTTCACTTTTTGATAATCAAAATATTTCTGTTTTTTATTAGAAACGCGCGCCTGCTTTGTTGGATAACCTCACACAAGCATTCTTGATGGCGCCTTTCTTTGTGTTGCTAGAGGTAATTCGTATGCGCCTTTATAGATACATACATAATTACATATATATATGTGTGTGTGTGTCGAAGCTTAGAATTTGAAAGACTTGTGTGTTGGTATGGGTGAAAATGGGCATGGTTCAAAAAGGGTCATTCTTTAATATGGGTCGAAACAGGCAGAGCCGGGTTGACTGGTAGACACTCGGACACTTGTTCATTCAATTTTTGTTTCTTTTAATTAGTATTTCTTCTGCTAATTGTGTTTACAAGAACAATATTATTAGAATAATAATCTAAATCTTGAGTAACACGATTTCGGAGGCTTTATACTTGAAATAGACTTTGGGCGACTATTAACTAGTTTGCTCATTTTTTTTTCTGAATTTGACCCGTTTTGAGATGATAAACTGCCTAAATCAACTCATTCATAGTTAAAGCCACTCACTTACACATTGTAACTTTTAGACTGTCGTCATTGATGATCGCAGGCATTTCAAATGGCATTCGGTTATGAACCATATCCGGGATTTCATGCTCGTGTTAAAGCTAAAGTCGATGCCAACATCAAAGAGTGGAAGGAGGAGAAGCAGAAGAAAAAGTTGTAAATTACAAGTCAACGTCACAAATAAGAAGTAAAAAACCTCTGTAACATACTGAACGTGTTAGATTCGTGTCACATTGTCGTTCTGCTTTTTCTGTGTATAACGAAATAAATTGTGGTTTTGTTTTTACCCGTATTTACATTTAGCGCTTAAAGATTGACAAATCGGCCCTTTGAAATTTTAAGCCCTTTCTGGTATGAAACTGTTGCCGGGGCTCGGTTTCTGAACTCTATTAGCTGCCATTGATCCTCTTATTCTCGATACCTGGTTCCAATCTTCTAAACTTGCATAAGTGTTAGCAAGAAGAACATAATCACTACTATGATCGGGGTCCACCTCGAGAAGATGTCGTCTCACAGTTTCAGCTAATTTGATGTTTCCGTGCATATGACAACCAGCCAATAATGTTCTCAAGACAATAGCGTTGCATTTCATCGGCATATTTTGCACCAAACTGTAAGCCTCGGTTACCAATCCTCCTCGCGATAACATGTCCACCATACATCCGTAGTGTTTTATTGTCGGTTTAATGTCATATTCATCGGTCATTCTGTTAAAATACTGTCTTCCTTCTTTGATCATCCCGCCATGGCTGCACGCTGTTAGGACTCCTAAAAAGGTTACACCATCGGGAGCCCCGAGCTTTTTGTTTATCATAGATGAAAATAGAGACAATGCGTCTTGAACATGACCATGTGTCGCGAGCCCTAATATCATCGTGTTCCATGTTACTATGTTCTTATCCTTCATCTTGTTAAAAACTCTCCGTGCTTCTTCTATCTCTCCACATCGCGTGTACATATGAATAAGCGAGTTACCAATCGACACATCTTTCATCAAAAATCTTTCATCAACAATTGAATGAACCCACCTCCCGACTTCTAACGCTCCTAAAGCAGCACAAGCCGATAAGATCACCACCAATGTAGCATCATCAGGGTGCAAACCCACGTCCTGCATACGCGAAAACAACTCAAGAGCCTCTCTATATTCCCCACAACAAACATAACAATCAATGATGGTGTTCCAACCAACTACATCTGGTTCAGACATTTCATCAAACAACTTGCGTGCGACGATAACATCTTTCAACATTCCATACATATGAATCAATGTATTCCTCACAAAAAGATGACAATCAAACCCATGTTTGATCACACTACAATGCACTTGTTTCCCCAACGAAACTGACCCAAATTGACCACTAGCTTTAAGCAAAAACGAAAGAGTAAAATTATCTGCAATATGTTCATGTTCAATCATCATCTTATAGTAACAAAACACATTATCCACCTCATTCATCTTCGCAAACCCTCGAATCATCGTGTTCCATAGAAACCCATCAGGGTTATCAATCTGTTCGAACACCGAAACAGCGTAATTCATACAGCATTCATCTGATACAGCACAAAAGACTATAATTTTACCCACAACAAACAGATTCTGAGTGAACCCAATTCGAATTACATGAGCATGAAGCTGTTCGATTTCTAATTTGGTGCAAGATTTCTTGAAAGCAGAAAGAAGAGATTGCTCTTTCTTTGAGTAACTTTTGTCATGTGGGTTTGAAATGTTGGTGAGTGTTCTTGAAGAAAAATGGCGAAATTGATTAGGGTTTGGTGAAGATCGTGTTAAAGATGGAAAAAGTTTCCATTTTGATGGTGTTTTGATGATGTTGAAGGAACTATTCGCCATTATTGATAGTCTAACAAAGTGATTCATGTTACAGTTTGAAAAGTTGTTGATTTTGGGAAGTGTTTACATCATCTTTTGATGGGACAAACGTTTATGTTGTTTTGTTGTTTTATGTAACAGAAAAGAAATGGTGTGATGACACCAGAAATGAGTGCTTCAAGAGACCGTCTCTAAGACAGCACCGGTCTTTTTACGTCGGCTTGTCTAGAAGGGTTTTTATCGCACTCTCTTTTCCCTTCTTTCTTGTATTTTTCTCATGGACGCGTCTTTATAAACATTTTTTAGACGCGTCTTTATAGACGGATTTCTCGACGCGTCTTCAGGCATGGACTCACCCGTTGGAGATGATCTAATGAATAATAGCAACTTGAAGAAATGTTTTCTTAACGTTATGTTTATTTGGAAATATTTGGTTGATCAATTGTTGGATATCATGATATGTTAATAAGACAAATTATAAGAGTACTAGATGTGATTAGCTTATGGATTCTTATTTTACGTAACATGAGGGTTAAGTATATAGACCACGTCTATACCCTAAAGATATGTAATTAGGTTGTGATGTTAATCTTGATCGTTTTGACTCTTACCAAACATGTTTATGTTTATAAAATAACCTTATGTCGTAATATGTTACGTTATATCTTTGGTTTTATTTGAAATAATGTTTTACTATACGTTACGTTATATCTTCGGTTTATTTGAAATAACATTTCCTTCAAGGTTATAAAATAACCCTATGTCCAAAAATATAGAGTTAATTTTAATTTTGCTCTCTAATGTTTGATAAAATTACTATTTCCTCAAAAAATTAGAAACATCATTTTACCTTCAAAAGTTTCATAAGTTGTTTCAATTTCAGTTCAAAAACTTATTAATTTGGATTAAGTTGAAATAACTAATGAAACTTTTGATTGAAATTTAAACAATTTATAAAATTTTTGGAGGTAAATTGATGTTTATAATCTTTTGAAGTAAAATGGTTATTTTTATCAAGCCTTACGGGGCAAAACAAACTTAACTTTAAAATGTATTACAAACATATATTGTTTTCTTTTTCTTTTTTCAAACATACATACTTATGAATATATGATGGGTCGTAGGTTGTGTTCCATGCTTTTAGTTAGGTGTAACTGAGGCCCATTATTCGTCAATAATTCAAACAAATAGAACATTATGTATGCCCTTCATTATATAATTTTAATAATAAATTTTAAAAATATGAAATTTCTCTAGGTCAAAAAGTTATTTGAAAATCAAAATCTTGTTAGCAAAGGGCAACGCAATGAAAAACAAATTCCAAGTTGCACTAAAGTACGAAGAGGTCAGTATAATTCGATTCATAAGTGTAAACGAGATGAATTAAGCTCGAGCTCATCAAAGCTTAATTATAACTCATTAGATATTAAAGGGCTCGAACTTGGCTCATTTTAAGCTCTGTCTAACGAAAGAAGATGAATCGTTAACAACTTTCTCGAGTTCCACTGAACTCATATATTATAAATTAAATATGTAATTATATTTTATATATACATAGTTATATATACGTGTGTGTTATTTATTTAATATAATATAATTTTATATAATAATATATATTATGCAATTATACATTATAACATAATCATATTATATTTATGTAAACAATAGCTAGCCAGCTAGCCTCGTTTAGACTCACGAGTGTAGTCAAGTTTAGGACATCATGCTCGGCTCGAGTTCATCTATTATACAAGCTCCAATTTAGGCTTGAGCTCGGAATCTAGTTCGTTTACGTTCGGCTTTTAAATAACCAATCTCAAATAGTTCACAAGTGACTCCGCTCCTTTATCCATCTACTACGTTCTTGCTTTCCCGCATTCAATAGAATGGAAAACAATGACATAATAGAAACATAAACGTTACAACGATGTAGTTAAACCTTAGAAGATAGCAAAGAGGTTTATGTACATGGGCAAAAAAGTTACAAAAAACCCTTCTGGTTTCAATCTTGATTGTAATAATTAGACATAACCTAAATCGCAACATAACCAACGACACACATGATAGAATGTCGGAGATGATACTTCTTTTAGGAATGTAAGAAATGGCTTTACACTTGACATGACCAAAAGTTAACATGCGAATTAACCAAAAAAGAATAAAGGTTTGTTCTTGACAGCCAAAACAAAAGAAGTAGGTCAGCATTGCCTATGTTCACACCCATAATATATATTAAAAATATTAATTAATTAACCTATATTTAAAAACAAATGAAAGAAATAGAACACTTTGGGTTATGCAAAGTTTGGCCATGACAATTTTTTTCTTTTTAACCTTGTTTTGGGGTTTGAGCCGGTAAAACAACTATGTTTGTTTATTGTTTTAGAGAGACGATGGGTTTGTGAGGTGGGTGGCAGGGTGAAGCCGGTTGCCTCATGGCCTTTCATTTTCCGGCAAAGCCGACCTCCGCTTCCGTGTTCGGTCACCCTTCCACCTCACAAACCCATTCATTGCGTTGGTTTTGGTTGGTTTAAAATCGTCTGGGTGTTATACTGATCTGGTTTTGTGCTTATGCATTTAGCTCCTGATTTAAGTCTGATAGCCAAACAACAGTGTGAATTAATGGCTATATGCTTATTTTAGATGAGGTTGCACTATATGTTGTTTCCCAGGAACATAATCTGATATTGTAATTGGCTTTGTAGTTACTCCAAGATGGTAGTGATGTTATGTCAATGATGACAGATTTTGGTTCGTATGAGACATCACGAGTCAATTACTGTTATGTTATCTGGTCGTCGATGGCGTAACTCATTTCCTATAAACTTTAATTGGCACCATTTGATGGGCGACGATGATGCCAAAAGAAGTATTTGTTCATTGTTATGGCTCGGTAATTGCTATGTTTGCAACACTAATGAATTGTTGTTTCTAAACCTTTAAATTTGATACATAATATATTATACTATTCATAAATTTCTGTTTGCTTCATTAAAAAATAACTATGATGGTAAGAATACGATAATAAAACAATACGTGTTTATCTAAGCCTCAGTTTATCTCGTCCGTCACGCGCACACGCCGAGAGACAACACTAGTTATTTTAATATGACAAAGATATATATACCAATATAAAATGTAATTATATGAGAATATAGAGAGGTTTCGTTTCTTTCTATGACGAAGAAATTATATTATAAATGCTGGATATCGCAAGATATTAGAACATATACAATTAGATGTACATGCCTGTCTCTTATTTAGACCTTGTCAAATTGTGAAAATACTATTACTGTGAAGAACAATCTACATTTTATGCCTTTCTTCTTGTTTATTATTCATAAAAAAGTGTTTACCTTTATCTCCTTGATAGCTTTGTTGTTAAAAATCTTATGATATTGGTCTCTAATCAACAATATTTGTTAAACACAATGATAAAATAACAAAAATTTATCTAATACATAAAAACAATAACTTAAAATAACACGAAATGATTTAAAACGTAAAACACAATGTTAATATATATTACACAATGATGAAAATAGTTGACAGAACCAAAATCTTTAACAAAATGATTAAAATACAATCTACCTTAAATATAACATAACACGTGTCAAGCCTAGGATGATGATTTCTAGGTTTTTTAGACTAAAAATTCCTTTAACTTAGAACTAATTCATTTACTCAAATAGACATATACTCACCAACTTACCCCTTTTTTTATATTCTTATCTTCATTCTAAAGTATTAACAAATTTTATGCTAAATAAAGAACTTAAAATTGATTTTTCGTTTTATAGTGATTTTCATACCATATATAACTAAACAAGCAATTATTACTATTCTTATTGTCGTTGAAGGCTCATTTAATATTACCGGGGATTAAATGTGTTTAAGATTCCAATTTGCATGACATCAGTTTTGTTCGATTAGTTGAGTGTTACTATCTTGTTTCATTCATTTCACCTTACACATGTGCAATTGAACAATTTATCATATTAAATAAAACCATTTTAATAATAAATTGACACGCATATGTACATAGACATGCAACTACTTCATGAAAAGATTGTGAAATATTATAAGGTATGTATAAAAAATATAAATTAATAACTAGAAATGTGTACTAATCTGGCAATAGCGTGTTAATCTAATAACTAAGATAATAACATACATAACTTAAATATTATAAGTTATATATTTAAAAGGAGTATACAATGACACCGCAAAATATTCAATAGCGTGTTAATCTAATATTTTTTTAACCGGCAATAGCTTGTTTATTGATTCTAGGTTTTTTGCATAAGAATAGATCTTTAAGGGCTCTTTTATGTTATAAAAGAGTTACTGGGTAATCTTAAGCAAATCCCATATCGTCCGGTCAAGAAAAGATACCGTGACATTATAAATGTTTGGTGTCAAATATCACAAACGCAGTAGATATTTAGATGTGTATAAGAGAAAACTATAAGGTTAAATGAGTTTTTTGTGGGAGCAATTCAAGATGAGTGCGTCCTAGAAATGTTTCCAGTACTTTAATAACATTAAAAGAAATCTGTTAACTATACGTAATACTTGTTAGTATGAAAGACTATATGTTACACTAATACACTTATACATCTAAAACATGTTCATACTGTACCTTGCGCCAAAGTTGTAAATTGTGAAGAAACTTGATAGATGGTCTTAAAATTAGAAAGTTATGATTCAAAAGCCGGTGCCACAGCAAGCGAGCTATGTTGGTTCACATGATCGCGTCGAGTTAACTACTATCTAGAAGTTTACTATTCTTTGCATTTTTATTTACTTGAAATGTTTATACTTTGTTGGTTTACTGTTTTTGAAGATTGTTTATTGTTTAATTTCTTGAAATATAAGTCAATTAACTAGGTCAATTATCACTAACATGAATTAACATTTCTTAATTGATTATTTTGCATAGGGTAGGTGTAGAAGATGCAATCAAATTCCACACCAAATATCAAGCCAAGAATAAGCATGAACAATCCAAAAGAGAACCAAAATGATTCAATGCATTAAAAAATCTGATCACGAATACAAATAAGAAGAAAGATAAAGATTAATTCAGAAAAAGTCAATTCTGCTAACAATCATTATCAACCTCTCATGCTCTTTTATAACGACTCTTAACTAACCAAAGAATGATAAATTACTAAACTACCCTCAAATTATATTGTTTGACATATTTGACCCTATTATTATACTTCACAGAAGGATTACTATTTACCATGATCACAAATTTGAAGTTTACTCAATTTCATTACCAACTAACAATTTAACTATTTGCATTACTATAGTGGTTCCATATATGATATTATGATCCATTTGTTACACCATAATTGCTAGGCGTGTGCATAAAACCAAAATAACATAATCGTAACCAAAATAACCAACGCAACCGAACCGAAAAATCCGAAACCGCAAAGTAACCGACGGTTTGGTTTGTTGATTTTTTTAAAAACCAAATTTTCGGTTTGGTTTTGGTTTTGGTTTTGCTTGTAACAAAAACCGAAAAAACCGAACCGAAACCATACAACCAAACTTGTAATTTTAGAGGTGTAATCATATACTTATAAAAATTATTAGCCTATTAGTTAATAATTTAACTTATGTTATCTAAAAGAGATTGAATATTTAGGTTTCCGGAATAATATTTAAACTTTTTTAATTTAAATTAATAGATTAAAATGTTTTATTGAATATATTGTTCTTATATTTTATGGATTGTATTTAATTTTAATGTCAACTAATTTATAAAAATATATAGATTATAGTTAGAGATCAACAAAATGATGTAAGGCCGAAGTTTCTGCATTAAATTCATTACTTTAAAACAAGTTTTTATAAATACTTGAAGGCCAAATGGTAAAACCGAAAAAAACAAAAACCAAACTGAAACCGAAGTTAAAACCGAAAACCAAAAACCGAAAATTGAAACCGAACGGTTTTAAAAACCTAGAAACCGAAATATTGGTTTTTGGTTTCGGTTTTAGGCTAAAAACGAACCAAACCGACACTACACACCCCTAATAATTGCTATGTCAATTTCTAGCATGACCAGTGACGGAGCTTGAACCAAACCTTAAATGGGGTGGGGACAAAAATAAATTATTTTAAAGGGGGAGGGGGACTCTATATTTATTAAAAATTTTAAACTACCGGACATAAAATATACACTGCCGAGTCGAAATTTAATACTACTGACGGAAAAAGAGGTGGGCGGGGGCCCCCTAGCCCCATAGAAGCTTCGCCAGTAAGCATGACTCAAGAGAAGGTGAACTATATGTAGTCACATAAGCTCATTCGGTACGGGTCGTGAGTAGGGGGCTGCCATCTCATCTCAGAGACTTACACTCACTCGCACATCACTCTCCTCATCCATGGATGATGAAAGCGAGTCTTAAGCATGTGTACACTCGGGGTGTGATTGAAACACTACTCACACTCACCAGAAATATATAGTACCATTCCCTCACCTGTGAGTGGTGATGGGGAGCTTATGCGGCACCTATGTGGCTCCATCTCATACTCACACTCACTTTAGCATATCGAATGTTTTAAAAAATAATCAGTAGATGAACAAAATATAAGTGCTTGAGGTTGAATTCATTTTCTTTGATAAACACATAGTGATTTTAAGTATTATTATTCTTATGTATGAACTTTAGGAGTTACATATGTATTTTACGGAATAAATAGAAAATTTAAACAACAAGTCACATAAGTAAACAAACTTTGACTCTAACCAAGAAGTGTAAATCACACTGGTTACAAGTTTGAGAACTCTTTTCTTTTTTGTTTTATTTTCACTTGTTCTTAAACAATCATCTATTCATCTAAAATTAGACACCTTTATCTTAAAATGTTTATCTTATTCTTTGGTATGGATATAGATAAAACATTGTTAACAAAATGTTTCTTTTGATATTTTTCTTCAAAATGTTTTTATCGAAACAAGGCTTTTCATTTTGAATGTGTTAATAAAACTCTTTTAATGTTTCATAACAACTGGCTTTCCAAAATTTACAAGCGAAAATCTTTTTTTTTACTTGGACTTTATATTTGTTGGAAGTGTTCATCAAATCAACGTGAAGGAGCACGTTGAGTCTTCAACTTCTAAATAAAGTTGAATTAAGTGTTAATCATAATTAAAAACTATCTAAACTACTAACACATATGATCGGTGTCTTGATAAGCAGAAAGACAATCCCTACGATAGAGACTAAAGTTGACTTGGTGAAAAAGGGCTATAATAATTAGACGTGTTCAATTTTTATGATCTTATACTTTTCCACTAAGCATAAATTGATAATTGAACATACAATTAGTGTAAAAAAGTCACACCAAGTACAATTATATTATTTTTTATCAGCAAATCTATACAATGCAAAACTCGGCCTAACACAAGAAAGAAGTATTCTTTCTTTTATCTCCTCACCACTAAGGCATGTCTAGCAAGGGTTGTCTATTTCATGTCTAGCAGCGTATCTTGAGAGAACCACTTTTTAAAGAGTAAATTTGTAAAAATTAGTCAAGATTAATCAATGATGTCTATATGACTTCAGGTTGAGTGAGGACTAGTTCTACGTACTTTTGTGAGACAATATGTTTCTAGATCGACCAATTCTTAATCTCCCATCCTATATTATCTAACGAGCAACCATTCAGAGTCACTAGTTTGATTAATTGTTCAATGTTAAATACATTAGGATAATTGTTGATGAACTGGATGGTTGGTTGCATAAGGTAATCAGAGAAGTCAGAGAACGATCAAACGCCAAAACAAAGCAAATTACTATTGAAGAAAACTAACACAAAAACTCTAGATACATAGTCCAATCCCTAACTCGGATTATATACGCTAATCAAATGTGTTAGACTACAATTAGGATTCTTATTAATTTAAACCTCACAAATATCTAATAATCCCATAAAACTGGAAACTGATAATTATCATGTTTAAATAAATGTACATGATAAACTTGGACTGCACTCCAGCTTATGAAGCTGATCTTGATCCACGCATAACCCCACAATTAGATCAGGCAAAGAGGGAGTAAAACACAGATAATACACATACATGCATTATTCAAATGACATCGTATTAAGGGTATCTTTGGTTTGGAAATACGGTTATTTGACTGTCAAATAACAGTTAATTTGCGGGAATTGTAACTACCTAATTGACCCAATAATACAGCTAACCGACTTAGGGAGTAAAACATAGATAATACATTCAACCATTCAACAATAAAGTTACATCTTAAACATTAAGAGGCTAAAAACCATTAAGAGGTAATCTTTTAATGATCAATAAAAGACTACCAAACATCCCCTTACCCACATAGTATTTGACTCATTACATTTTATAATTAATTAACTAATGATAATACACATGATACCAAGGAAAACGATGATTAGTTCCATGTTTTAATAACCATCATATCCATTCTATTATGTTTCTAGCTAGACACTATTATTTATCACATGTTTCAGTTACATGCATCATCATCATTTGGTTATGTTTCTCTTATATCATTCTTTACTCTTAGTTAGATTGGGGTCAAGTCAATATCAACTAAAACAACCTCAAGCTGATATTTAGATTCATTTACAAATGAGCACGAGTCTAAACTTCACATATTGAGCTTGATTAGACTCGATTAATTATTCAAAATAGATTTTAGTTTATATATTTTTTGTTTATTATATTAAATTTATATGTCCATAGTAATAATTATTATATATAATATTATGATAAAAATAGTTAAATAATATATATGTTATATTTTTAAATTTAAAAGACACAATAAATTCAGAAATACTTAGTTAAATAAATAATATATGAATCAAGATGAACCAAGTTAGTTAAACTCGAGCTTTGAAAATAAAATTAAAAAAGAGCTAAGCTCGAGTTTAAACTTTTAATTTAAAGTTAATTAAACGAGCCAAACTCAAATTAACTTAGAGGCTGTTTGTTTTCAGCTGATCAGGCTGACCCGGCTGACTCGGTCAGCGGGTTAGCTCGTTTGATATGTAAGGGGTATGGGCTGACTGGGTCCTTGCAGCTGACCCAGACCTAAAAAAACAAATGATGACCCAGACCTTGCGCAGCCGACCGAGCACCCGAGCACCTTCCTTGCGCAGCCGGCCGAGCACTTGAGCACCTCCCTTGCGCAGCCAGAAAACGAGCAGCCGAGCACCTCCCTTGCGTTGCCGGAAAACGAGCACCCGCGCACCTCCCTTGCATTCAGTCCCTTAGTCTGATACTAAATCAAACAACCAAGTTTCAGTCAGATGCTTACCCAGTTAAAACTTCTTACTGGATCAGCTTTCTTACTCAGTCAGATCTTACTAAGTCAGCGTAATCAAAACTCGTTTATACCTTATCCACTAAATTCAAATTATCTATAGATACTATTATTGACCTCAGCCACCACCTAACCTATGCTAAAGGGTTTTTGTTTTAATGTATCAAGGTGTGTGTTATAATGTTTCTCTTTAAGAGGGTGAGGATTCAACTCTCCTTTGTGAACATATAACGTAAATTTAAAAGTATGTTTAAAGTTTTTTGTGTATGCCGTCTAAAAGAACTTAACCTATTTTATAATCATTTTGGATTTAGATAAGTCTAGAAAGATGCTCCCCATAATCCGATATACGAACCTCAATACTTTAATCTTGAGTTATTAAACTAGAGGAAACAATTAGTCAAAATTCTATTTAATTTTATAAATTCCCCAACACAATGACTCATGCTTTCTTAACATGTAATCTAGACAAGAACTCAAAAAACGAAATAAACCTCATAATCATTTAGAGCACGTACACACTTCTAAACCACTTGTTTTATTTTTTTTTTATTTTAGAGAAGATACGTTGCCTATTTTTTTTTCAACCTTTTTACGCTTTACAATATAACAATTTATATTACTTATTCAATTCTATAAAACCATATAATAAAACTGAAACAAAGATATTCAGACTAACAGAGCTAAAAACAATGTTAGATAAATTATTTTCTTAAACTTAGACAAGTCCAGAAAGACTTTAGGTAACTGTACCAATCGTAAATATAAACGATTTTAATATCACAAGTTATTTTTTTTATTTAGAGGAACAATATTAATTACAACCAACCGAACTGAGGGATGTTTTCTATAAATAAATAATATCAAGTCAAATGCCAACAAGCAACTATATTTAAAAAGATTAAGTCAATAAAACAATAACTTAATCATTTTTTATGTATTATATGTGTCAGAACTGTGGCCATTTATTCTTTGTAAATTAATATCAGGTGGAATTCACATAGATGTTTGAGAATAATAAAATCTAATAATAATTGGGAGAAGAATATTATTAATTCTATGCCAAACTAGAAGCTACCAATTCATGCGGGTCTCAACTCCTGAGTTTACGGCTTCTTACCCAATAAGAACTTGCCACGTAAGATTGTCACAATCGTTGCTACATGTTTGGTGATAAGGAAGCAGGCCCTACAAAGCCTAACATCATATTGGTCAATTCTTGGACTAGATCACCATGCTAAGTGTCCCCAATAGAATATACCGTTTATAAAATGTCTTTATCTTTTTATTCAAAACATTTATCATATAATATGTATGTATAAATTGTTTATAAGGGTAGATTTATAAATATTTTACATATTCATGCTAAATTATTAATGATAGTTTATTCAAGATGTTTATCCTACAATATATATGCATGTATGGATCGTTATAAGAATAGATTAGTAATTATTTTACAAAGAAGATAACCATACTAAATTTTTGAATGATGATATGTTTAGAAGTAAATTTATATGCTAAAGTTTGTAAACTCTATTTTAGAAGTTTAATGGTGTTTGATATTTATTATTGAAGTTAGCTTTAATGTTTTGTATTTTACTTTACCAATGAATACTAAAAAGATGTTGAAAACCAATAAAACTTTAATTCATGTGGATCGATAGATAAATTTGATCAGTAGTGAGCACCGGTATTTGAATTTATGTGATTCATTAATCGATTTTGATTTGAGTGGAATTTGGATGCATAATACATCTAGGTTTATCTTTGTATGAAATGAGTGGCTCTAGTAAATATTATTTTATCAACCTCTTATAGTGTAAAACATTTCACTCCTTACAATATAATATGACACTATTAAATGAGTGGAATTTAGTGTATAAATATATGTTTGATTTAGACGTCTCTATTGTGTATTGTTTTATCAACTTGTAATATAGTGTAAGGAATATTTCACTCCTTACAACAATATAATATGACACTATTAAATGTTACTAGTGAGTGTTTAACATAAAATGAATAAGATAAAAACAAAGTAGCCGAAATGCCCTTTAAAAATAAAATGGTAAGAAATTTTCTAATTTACATGTACACGTGATTGATGAATAGTGGAATTGATACTCTTCATCAACCATGAGTTCTAATATACATCGTAATTTGAAATAATGAATCAAAAATACACACATATTTGGTTATATTGTGTCACTCGAATGTTTTGGAATTAAATTAGTTTGTTATTTTTTAAACAACAAAAGAATTAAGTTAATTGGTCTTGGATAATACCATTAAACTGGAACTATAAACGTTTGAGTTTGGATTTTGCACGGAGTACATGTCTATGTATGTTTCCGTATGTTAGTGTGTCATAAGAGCTGAAAAACAGGATTTTTCTCACGATGAGTAACACGTCAATGTAACCTGAGATCACCTAGTTGTGCGATTTTAAATTGTATAACTTATATAACATGTCGATTATTTTTAAAATTTTTATATATTCCCAAATAAATAAAACTTAGAAAAAAAGTGTTACATTGACAATCTTTCTAAGTAAAACATCCCATCATATCAAAATGAATTAATTTGAACTTAACTTTATATGTAAGATTTGTTTTTTTGTTTGTTTGTTCTTTAACAGTTTTAATTAATCCAATTCTAATATACTCCAACTTATATCTACCTATCTCACATCTTAATTCTGACTCAAACCTAACACTATTTGGGTGAGAGACATATACCACTACCAGTGATTGTAATGTTATATATAAGTTACTGGTATACAATGAACTTGTATACCGTGTCTATCTTTTATTATAAGAATAGAGAAGTACAAACCAATTTGAATATCTACAAAACAAACTACGTATATGTTTAACATTTCCTTCTTTAGCAAAAACATCTTCCACAAATTAATTACATAAAAAGGTAGATAAGCCGATAAAGATCATGAAGTTAACTTTGATATTATATTACATAGAGAATTGTCATGGCATACGGAGTTGGCACCGCAGGAGGGTGGGAAACCCGTCCTCGGATAGGAACATCACCCCTCGAACCCGGTGAGGAAAAAAATATTTTGACCTAGTTAAAAATCCTCAGGCATCACCGATCATCACATCGCCCTTTTTTACTTAATAATTTAACTGTATAAATATCACTTAATCTTACTTTTTTACACATCACTTCTATTCCAATTGAATTTCCAAATTATCACTCAATCCCTTTAACTTTTTCTCTAAACAATATGGAATCATCATCCCCCTTGGCCAAAAAACCAACCCGATTCCACAGATTCGTCCAAAGAAAAACAAACCTCACAACCATTTTCTCAACAATCTACCTGTTTGACACCACGACATATTGTCCGCAATTTCATGTCACCCTACTACAACTAATACACACTTTTCTATGTCACAACCATACTCGAACGAAAGTTTTGTTTTAATTTTCCACTTTAGTTAAGGTAATCATAAAATATGAAACTTAAATATAAATTAAAATAATAAAGTAATTTGAAAAAATAGGAAACATGGAAAAACTGGGATGATACCTTACAAAACGGGGAAATCTAGGGAGAAAATGGGGAAAATGAAAAAAAGATGACGTGATGCTGATGTGTCACCAGAAAAAACATGAAAAACGGGACGACTCCCTATTTATAACTTCTTAAATATGAATTAAAATTGATTTAAAATACTTCTTATAATATAGCGTGCATGTAATTCACGTTTTCTAATAATTTTAAATAATAACTCATGTAATTTGTATTTTTTTGAAATAATTTTCCAAATAGAAAATTAGGATATAGCATTCTCTTTTTCTAAGTTTATAATCTATAAGAGCATTTGTAAGGACATCATGAGTGGGGACCGGTCCTGCCACCTGACCGTGAGGAGTAGTGAACACTTTGCACCCGCCATAAGAGGGAGCATGAGCAATTCACCATGAGAGGAGTCACGAGCGTAGGAAGACAACCTATGTTTGATGATTGAAATAGGTTAAAATAGTCATATTCACTAAACCACTACACCTCTTATTGAGTATGAAAATAAACATAAGCCGGCGCCTGCATATTATAACTTTTTACTTACACTCACTAATCATGACAAATGCCATAAACATAGATATATAAAATATGTTGGTTGGTCAACAACCACACAAGGTCACATTTCCTTTAAGGGTACCAAGATATAAACACTCTAAATGGGATAGTTTAGTTTGAATT
Source organism: Flaveria ramosissima (assembly GCA_025215565.1). Classification (NCBI taxonomy): domain Eukaryota; kingdom Viridiplantae; phylum Streptophyta; class Magnoliopsida; order Asterales; family Asteraceae; genus Flaveria; species Flaveria ramosissima. Next base: position 36,916,201 of record CM046044.1, on the reverse strand, counting down.
TTAGTATAAAATTATGGGTAGGATTATAGTAAAAAGAATACTTAATAAAAAAATTATAAGCTTGACACGTGTTCTTTTGTTGTTTTAAAGGGGATGACATTTTGATCAATGTGTTAAATATATAAAATTATTATGTATAATACGTTTATTGTGTCAAATATCAGTATTGTGTCATATGTTTTTCATTATTAGTTATATGTATTTGTTATTTTGTTTTACGTTTTATATTATTTTGTGTTATTTTTATTATTGTTTTTATAGATTATATAAACTTGTTATCTATCATGTGTTTACAATTAAAAATACACGATAATGTTATTTCACTAATGTATTTTTTAAACCTCATATGATAACATTGTGTTTTATCTTCGTCATTGTTTTTTATAAATAATATAAACTTGTTGTTATCTAACTTTGTGTTTTACAACTAGAAGTACATAATTATGTTATTTCACTAATGTATTTTTCAAAATACATAGTGTTCAAGATAACACAATATGTTATTTTTGTTATTGTTTTTATAGATGATATAAACTTATTATTATATATTATTATGTTTTACAATTAGAAGTACACAATCATGTTATTTTACAAATATTTTTCAAAACTCATTGTGTTCAAAAAAACATAATAACGGTCAGAAAACACAGTTAGACATTTTATCATTGTGTTTTATGTTTTATATCATTTTATGTTATTTTGTCATTGTTTTTAATGTATTAGATTAATCAGTTGTTAAATCATTGTGTTTTACATACTATAAAGGGTTGTTGGATTTTAATAATCCTAATTGTTATTTATTGGTCGAGATTATTCTCAACTCAGAAAATGTTTACAAACACTCTCAACTTTGAGATTATTTTCCTTCAACAATTCATTACTAACTGAGAGTTAATGGCGTTATTTTTTTATTACGTGGACTGCTTATGGGGCCAGAACACTAAGTACAAAGTTGAAATCTACCATCATGTCTGTTAATCTGAAACGTTTGCACCCTAAAACCCAGCAATCTCCACCTTCTAATCTGATCCACTTGATTCGTTGGAGGTAAATTTTTAGGTAGTGATGGAGGCTAGACATAAAAAATCAAACTTGTTAAAAGCTGGGTAGGAGTAAAGTTGAAAATAAGCTAAAAATTAGACAAGGTAAAAAAAGAATTATTGTTTACATGTGTTGACATATTTATTCCTTTGTTGGATGAAAATGATAAATTCTGAATTTTGTCAAATTCCAAGAGAAATCTTTAAGGACGCGTTTAACAGTAAAAAAGAAAAAAGAAAAACACTAGTAGAGGGGTCATTCAGCCATTATCTTAAAGTTAACTCCAATTAATTTTAATAAGTGAAATGGGTTATAAGTAAAGGGAAATAAAAATAGTAAACTAAGGTGGTGGTACGGTTTTGGAAGGGGACCTAAATCCACACGGGGTCTTATAGGGGAAGTCTTAGGGAACCAATGGTGAATTCACCGTATGTTTCAGGGAGTTTTAAGGCTCCGTTTGATTCGCAGAATTCTAAGTAATTTGAATTGGAATTTGAAATTTTTTCATATAATATTTTGTTTGGTTGTTCAACGGTTGAAATTGAAATTGAAATTTTTTTACATTTATTGGAATTCACATTTCTTTCACTTCTCTATGAAATTTTTAACATTCCAATAGAATGTTCAAAATTAACATTTCAATTCAACTAAAAATTGACCAACCAAATAAGTTATCAATTTTAATAAATTTCAATTACAATTCATTTGCAAAACATTCTGCGAACCAAACGACCTCTAAGAGTTGTATGGTATCACTCTATGATACATACTAGGAAAATGAGAGACCATTAGACCAATCTTACTAAAATGGGAAAATATTCTTCAAATTACATATAAAAAATGGTAGAGAAAGATAGTGAAATTAAGCTTTTATCTTATAATAAAATTAATTGTTATATTTCTTAAAAATGATTTATAATTAGTTTTTGCAATACTTGTATAATAAATTGCGCATGTAATTCATGTATCTTTTAATAATTTTTATTTTTATAAAAAATCATGTCATCTTTAAATTTTTTAAAGATAATTTTCCAATGGGATATTAGGGTATGACATTCTTTTTTTTTGCTAAGTTGACACTAAAACTTTTGTAAGTAAGGTTGGTATAGATATTTGAAATGTGTGGGTTGGTAAACCACACCAGGCCTCCATTTCCTTTAAGGCTGCTAAGATGAAACACTCTAAATGGGATGGCTTAGTTTGGAATTTATTTATTTTTTCTTAAAATGTCAAATGGGTCAAAGTCGGGTTCAATGGGTATGGATCATCAGGAAGTTTTCTTTATTTAAATGTAGAGAGATTATAAACAATAGGATTCGAGGCTAGATCTAACATTTAGTATCATAGCAAGGTTTATAAACGAGTAGTTTAAGAGTCGTCTTCCAAAAGGAGGAGCAACTCTTTTGGCTATAAGGCTGAGACGTAGAAATCATATAGGTAAGTTAGATCAAAAGAAAGAAAAGAAGAAGGTCAAAAGAAGAAGTAGGTGAAGAGCAACGTTATTTTTGAAGTGGTTATAACCATCGAGAGAATTAAAAAGTAAAAATAGGAAAAACAAGCCCTAATCATCTTAACAATTTAAGGCCGGATATCTAAAAAGGAAAAATAGACAAGCTAGCAAGAACACAAGCATCTCAAACCCTCCATCCAAGAGAAAGAAAGCAAGCAAGAAAGGTTAGAAACATATTTTTATTCAGCAGGGGAATGAGTAAGCAAGACTAACGCTTTTAATTGATTGACCAAGTACAAAGCAAGTAAAGAGAAACGATAAGGATTGGTGTGGTAGCAATAGCAAGATCCAGATTCCAGGCTATATGTTATTCGTAGTGAGCAACAAGAGCAAGCAACAAGATTTAATCTTTGTGATTCAAATAGCAAGACGAAGCAAGAGTACGAAGCAAACAATATTCAATAAAAGATAGTAAGAAGCAAGAAACCAAACCAAGTAAGAGAGCAAGAAAGAAGGTTCCAAAGCAAGTACCAAGAGATAGCAAAACATCAAGAAAGAAGATTCAAAGCAAGCAAGAGAGGTTCGCATCAAGCAAGAACAAGTCTAGCAAGAAAACTAATTCCAGTAATAACAAGAAAAACAAGAACAAACGCAAGCAACAAGGAAGAAGCAGAACCAAAATCAAGATTAAGGCATGAATGTAGGTTAATAGTGATGGGTACAGATCACTAGAAAATTTTAAAGATTTGGGGCCTGAACTAACACCCACAAATTGTTTCATTTGGAGAGCTTGTTTGAAGTAGTATATAATCGCAACCTAATCAAATTGCTTAAGTTGCACCTATTTTTGTTATGGTCAATATAGTGTTGAATCTGAAAACCACTCATATTAGATTAAAAAGTTACATAAGCAAATGTGTAGGCACGTTACCTAAAAGAATGATGTAACACCCTAGATCACAAATAATAATAAATATAAATAAGAAAGTAAATAATGTTATGATCCATAACATTAGGTCCCTAGTGGGACATAATCAAAATGCGACACGTGGCATCAGTTGTCAAATATTATGGACAATAACTAAGGGTTACGATCCATAACTTTAAGGTGGTTCATAAAGAGATCTAGAGCTAACACGTAGTGACTCCGTGAGATTAAAGGTTACAAACCGTAACCATTTTAATTTTACGATCCGTAAAATTGCCAAGTGAAGCCTGAAAGAACATAAAGACCAAGTTTTGGCTATTTCATTCCATTCACTCGACTCTCTCTTGATCTTTGACCTTAATTGAGGTGCTTTCAAGCCATAGGTGGTCTAGTTGTGCTTGGTAACTTCAAGAAATAAACGAGAGATGTTTATGGAAGAATAAGATATCATTATCATGAATACACGATTATCAATGGTCAATTAATAGTGTTAATATACTGTTTATTTTGAGTTATGTTTTGCCTATGTGATTTTGAAAACAATATAAGTATATGTATCAACACATTCACCTTTAGATGGGTCTTAGTTCTTAACGAGAGTGCATGTCATGGAATATGGGGTCGCGCCTCTGACCATGGCTAAGCCTCGGAGTATGAGGAGCCTAGTAGGCTACCTTGGGATGTATTCATCTCTAAATATGTATGGAAGATGAGGGGCCGAAAGGCATGTACTTTAACCGTATGCATTGTAGGGACCCAATAATATTGTCTTTGACCATGGGGGGTCGATACCCTTGGTAAATATATGGCGTTGGATTGCTTCTAGTATGTATAGTGTACTCATACTTGTTTTATAAATTGTTTGCATATGTATTAACTCACCAACATTTCCAGCTCGTGCGCTTTAATTTTTAACTTGTATCTTAAGGTGGTTAAGAAAGGAGTTGTGAAGATGTACTAAGGCGATACCTTTGATCTAGTGACCTCATTAATAATTAACTCACCATGAATGAGCCAATGAATGATTGATCCACTAGGGATTGGCCCATTAGGGTTAACGTTATTGAACAACCTCCTAGGAAAAAAGACTTAACCACATCATTAAACAAGGAATACATAAGTTGTATTCCCATTTCTCTAGCTCTCTATCTCCAGGTTATTACAAACATATGATTTATGATCCGATACAACACTGACTTCCGCATCATAGTGCCCTCAAAACTACGTACAACTTTCAAATCCTCTTACAAGTGTTTCCTGAGGATAAAACATGCACCATGACTCGAGAAGTTGATAAACGAAAATCAATCATCACCTAAGACAAACCTAAATCGAACAAGTCACTTTTTTACATCGCCACCCAAGTACTCAACAATAGTGTGGATTTTGGAAGCAACATCCTACACATCCACTTTATCACACATAGATATGAAAATAGAATGTTCAAATTTAAATAACTAATAGACATAAAAAAACCACATTCCATCTAAAATAAACCAATAAATAAATGATAAATGCTACTTTTAGTAATATGTTTTAAAATAGAAAGGTCGCTATTTATCATATTCCTTTTTGGTATGTGTTAGGTTGTTAACAAATCACAATTAGTAAAACAATTATAAAAAATGGTCATAGAAGATAAGAGAAGGAATAGAAAGATTATGCGAGTGATTGGCTGTGGTGGCTTCCACCGTATGCTTCTTGTGGGCGTTGAATGTTTGAGGTTTGGACGGCAATGATGTGTTATTAGTGTTACGGTGGCGATTAAAATACTTTGCATCACGCTTCTCTTAACACGTGTTTATGCAATTATTCTTTTTTCTTCTACAAATAGAAACCTTACTTTATGTAGTAACATTATTATTATTTTCTTTTTCACAAATATGGTGTTTTAAAAAGTATTAGATTTTTTTGTTTACTTGGGATTCACAACTCTAATTCGACCCGATATATGTTTAAAATGTATTAGATTTTAAAAACCTTACTTATTGTTTTAAAACTATTTTAAAAAGGACGAACTCTATATATGTTAAAAATTTACAATAACAAATCGAAAATTTAAACTAATGAGCCGAAAATTAACACTACTTGTGAAAGAAAAAAAACCCACCCCCAACCAAACACACACACAACCATACTAAGCTTCGCCCATGGTTTTAACCATGAACTCATTCAGTCACTCTTCAAATGATTTAAAAACTGAATCTCGCTCGAAGTTTGCTATAAAAAGCTAGAAATTTGTTGGCTTGAAATAAACTCATTTGTAAATAAGCTGGCTCGGTTCGAAAACAATCCAAGTTTAAATTGACCATGGTTTGAGTTGGCTCGACTCATTTAAATTTTATAGTTTTATACCCACTAGTTTTTTACTTTTTCTCACCCATATTTTATAGCTTACGTGTGTACTCTGAGGTTTACTGCCCACTTCTAATGTCTATCGTTCAAGTGTCCAACCCCAGTATACCATTTATTTATTCATCTAGTATTCAACTCTCACGTATTAGTTGAACCTATTATATATGTTTTGTATTCTATTGAACTTTATGCTAATCTTTGTTTGATTATGTTATACGTTGTAAAGTAAAAATTGTTTTAATCATGAAACGTTGAAGCTTATTTTATAGAGATCTACATGTTATTAAAAGTTTTACTTCATTTTACAATCTTGTAGAATGTCATTTGCAAAAGAATCAATTGGTGGAACCGCGACTTTAAGTATTGATCATATTAAGTTAGGGTTGTTCAAATAGTTTGAATCTTGTTTGGAAAGTGCTCGCCTCAAATTTACTCGGTTGTAAACCAATTGGCTGAATTCAACTCGGTTTGTGAATACAATGGATTCATCTTCTCATTTCATTACATTCCTTCATTGAATGTAATAAATAATGCATGTCTTGTGTGGCATATACATGATTCATCATGTATATGTATTTATTTGTGTATTCGGAACCATTCACAAGATCTAGTGCTCTTACATGGGGGAGTGTTATTCTAGCATGTCTTTACTCACACTTACCAATACAACATCCCATGAGACAGCCAAATATGGTGGTGTTGTAAATGCATGATTCCAACTATTTTAACCTAAGTATTGATTATTTAAACTCACGGTTGTTGCGGAATAGTTGTTGTTGTGGGAAATCTACAACCTAAGTATTGATTATTTAAACTCACGGTTGTTACGGAATAGTTGTTGTTGTGGGAAATCTACAATGTTCGGTTGTAATAAAATTTATGTATAGACGTAGATAGAAAGAAGAACGTTAAAATGATCATTTATCATTTGTAAAATGAGAAAGATAAATTGTAGAGTTAATTTCAATTTTATTCCTTAAGTTTTGACAAAAATAACTATTTTCCTTCAAAAGTTTAAAATCATCAATTTCAACCCAAAAGTTTAATCACTTGTTTCAATTTCAATCCAAAAATTCTATTATTTTGAATTCAAGTTGAAACAACTACTAAAAATTAAGATTAAAATTGAAACAATTTATGAAACATTTGTACTAAAATTGAAACATCTAATGAAACTTTTGGAGGCAAATTAATGTTTTTAATATTTTAAAGGAAAATGGTTATCTTTGTCAAATATTAGGGAGCAAAACCAAATTTAACTCTAAATTTTATCACTTTATATAAAACCCAAAACCATATGTATATGAGAAGGATAAATCATGTTACTTGTACATTTGTGTCTTGATTAAAATTTACATCGAAACGTATGATAAGAAGTTAAAATCATCATATATTTTGTAATAATCTAAAAAATTAAGTTGATCTAGTAATTATTCAAAGTAAAATATATTTGTGACCAAACTTTAAAGTACACAACTAATGTGATTAATTTATAAAAATAAAAATATTTATTATTTATTTTGCACAATTATAAAAATCGATGAACAAAGATTGAAGTATTTTTTGTTATTTTAAGTATAATTACAAAATTATGCTTTGTTTTGATTTGTATAATAATCACATATTCAAATGTGAGGAGTTACACGATGTTTTTTAGTTTATTTATCAGAAAACATTTACTCACATGGCTAATGTTCTGATGAAATCTTTATTTCAATACGACAAATTGTTTGTTAGGAAAACAATTTTTATCCAACTAACTTCATTTTCCATAATACTTTATACAATACAGTTGATTTTAAACATGCAAGATTCTTTTCTTTGTGTATATACAAAAAATGCAGTTGATTCTTGTTATCGGAATATAGAGTATAGAGGTGTAAATCAGCTAAGTCTCAACTTGAGCTCTGTGTGTTTAACATACAAGATTTTAAGCTCAAGCTCATTTTGTTTAGAGTTATATTTCTAAAGTTTGATCTTCGCTCATTTTGTTTATCTTTGGCTTGAGAATTAAAATTTATACCAACAAATATACAGTTAGTTAAAAAGAGGGTTTTTAGGTCACACGGAGTCATCTCCAGAGAAGCGATTCACCGACCGGAAAAAAAAGATAAATAAATAAATAAAAATAAATAAAAAAAAAGCTCAAACAAGAATATCCTTTCCGGCCCGACACCCCTAAGCCGATTATGGGGTTTAATTTTTGTGTCCAAAACCAATGAAATTAATTTCAGTGTTTTCCACTGAACCCATTTATTCCTTTTCGGACCATTGTGGATCGGTCATGCTACCGTTAATAATTGTTGAGTATCAAAAATATGGGTAAAGTTATAATGAAAAATTGTATTTAATTTAAAAAGTCTAAGTATGATTCTAGACTTGACATGTTTTTTTCTATTGTTTTAAAGGGAAAAGTGTTTTGATCATTGTATCAAATACGTCAGGTTATTGTATAAAATATCAATTCATTGGCTCAAGTATTTTTCATCATTTGTTATATTTATTGATCATTATGTTTTACGTTTTAGATTATTATGTGTTATTTTTGTTATTGTTTTTAATATATTATATAAATTTGCATGTTATCTTATCATCATGTATTACAATTAGAGGTACACAATGATTTTTTTCAACAATGTGTTTTTTAAAACTTATTATGTCCAGGATAAATAATGACGATCAAAACACATAATGAGACATTTTATCATTTTGTTTTATGTTTTATATATCATTTTATGTTATTTTGTCATTGTTTTTAATGTATTAGATTAATTAATTGTTATTTCATCATAATGTTTTTTAGAACTTATTATTTTAAAAAAGCATAATAGTGTTTAAACAAACACAATAACTAACAAAAAGATACAATAAACTGCACAAATACACAATGACAGTAGATTTCATATGAGCTGAAAAACATAAAAAAAAAGTTATTACATTTTTTATATAACAATAATATACTCGTTTTAAAAATAAAAACGCTTGTTTTTACGGTGTAATTTTTATAAAAATAATGACGCATATAAAAGCAATGAACGTTTTAAAAATGTGAAGAAATTTAAAAAAAAATCAATAAAAATGACTATGTCTAAAATACTCATTTAACAAACTTCTTCCCTACAATTTGATGTCAACCGTTGGTTAAGAAAATTGATTATTGAGATTTCTTCTTAAACTGTTTTTATATTTATTACCGTTTTTATTTGAATCCTTTCCAAACATTATAACCTTTTCTAACCCTATATTTATATATGTTTTATCTAGATTTGATTTTAATGTTATAAAAATACATCTAATATATTTCAAATCTCTCCCAATGGATCTATTGCAATCGAAACTTCTACCATTATCTTTGAACTCATCAAGTTTTGAGGAATTAAAAAAATCACGTACGTATTATTCTATACGATATGATTTGAAGATAGATGGTTGGCAGATAAAATACAAAGGGGATCCTCAAAACGATGAACCAGTGGATCACGATATTCTTACATATTAATGATCATAGACAGTTCACGATAGCCTTCAATTGTATCTTACCAATTGAATTACTAGTTTTATCTTTTTTAATTATTATAAAGTTGTTTTTAATTTTATTTTTAAGTTATTGTATTTTTTACTTTTATCATATTATTTACCTTTTTTATTTAAATTAAATGACAAATATAATATGTAAATACAAACTTTAAAAATAAATTAAATTAAATTAAAACAGTGATGCAGCATGTAGGAAGAATGAGACAAATTGATAATGTGCCCCCATAAAAATGAAGAAACTATGAAAATTATAAGAATAATAAGGTTACGCTTATATGATATGTTAGTATAGTAGAGAAAATTTGGCTCTCTCCCCCTTATTGAAAGTGACCGTTATGCAATGAGGTGGAAGAGTCGACAATCCATTTGATGATCGCTCCCAAATTTGCTATTGAAGTCTAGAGGAAAGCTCGGAATGATGCAACATGGAAATAACACGACTCAGCCATTGAGAGGTTTTAGTCCGGCCATCAAGAGTTTTCCAATAACTTCGGCGCACAAAATGGTATTACAAGGAATTGTCAATAGTTTGTGTTGGTTTATTTGGAAAACAAGAAATTACAAGGCATTTAACGATAAACACCAATCCATTAACAAGGCATGGAAGATTCTCATGCACAAACATTCACTTGGATAGAAAAATAGGACAAAATCCATCTCTCTTGTTTGCAAAAATTGTTGTAATTTTTGTCATTAAAGTTATAATCTTTTGTAGATTCACTTTGGTGCATTAGCTCCTTGCTAATCAGTTTCTTTTAATAGAATTCCCTTGTAGACCTAAATTCTATCCATGTATCTTTAATCGTGTGAAGTACAATAATTTACTAAACAAACAAAATCTTACACAAAAAGCCATAGATAGGGCTTTTTTAGAGTTATGAGACATCCAAATGATAGATATAAAAACTAAAAGATATCTTTAAAACCGGCGTAAAATTTGCACAAAGAGTGTTTCTTTTCATTAAAGTGAGTCTTTCCAAGTTAGTTTGTTTTGGAATTATGTGTTTTATCTTATCCGTAGTTATCATGTTGTTACGACTTTCATTTCATATAGAATAATGCATGCATTCTTCATGTATCTAGAGCCGCAACAGAGATTAAAACAAGTTTTGAGCTAGTATCCGTCAATGATCAACTTAGCTGCAAAAAAATAATAATAATAACTCATAGTGTTTACAAATTTGAAATGTTTTTTTATATATTCAAATTTAATAGAAATATATTATCTATGTAAAAGATTGCATATATTTGTTCCAGCTACGATGCATTTGCCACTTAAGTTGGTAACCCACTTATAAGAGTTAAAGACTTTAAAATTATGCATATCAAATCTAGTTATAAGTAATTTAAGGAGTGTTGTTAAAAAAAAGTTAAGAAGCTCTAAAATGATGTATTGTTGTGGAAAAAAACTAAATGTATGACTAACACTAACTGCTATTGGCCAATTGGTTTAATGACATGAGGGATGAAGGATAAAGCAAAGTTTCTTTTAGGTCATGTGTTTAGTCTTGATCTAGGGGATTTATCAAATTTGTAGGTTTCCTTCAAAATTAATTAAAAATTAATAGTGTGCCTGATATACGAAATGTCTTGTAAGAACGTGTCAGGCAATCGACTTTAATTGTTTAAAACAATAATACTAACCCTAAATAATATGATACCTCATTAACTCTTAAATCACCAATATCACCATCAAATATTAATTACTAGTTCAAGAAATCAACTATGTTTAGTCAAAAACATTAATTCATCTCAAAAATAAATATTGCAATAAAATAAAATAAAAATAAAATGACCATAAAACCACCTCATCCTCCTTCCACCCCACCCCAACCCTTCTTCCCAATTGGCTTTCTTTCATACCACGTCTCTCTCTATCTCCCTCTCTCTCTCTCTATATATATATATATATATATACACACACACACAAAACATACATATGTCTATATATGTGTGTGTATGTATATATCTCTTTCTCTCTCTAAAACCAGTATTTATGGGCTTTGAGTTCTTGAATCTTTTCTCTTTTTCTCTAAAACCCCTCAATCTTTAAACTTACACCACTTTATTGTTTCCCTTTCTTCCATGCCTTTATCCTTTTCCATTTCTTTATAACTTCACCATACCTTTCATTTCCATTCCAACTACAACATTCCCTCATTCCATTCCCCTCTTTCTCTCTAGCTTGAACCTCTAAACACACATAGATAGATCTATTCAAGATTCATACACTCTTTCTTGAAAAGTTTTGATCTTTAGGGTTTAAAACTTCAAGATTTTCCAAGGGTTTAGTATGATGATGATGGAGAATTACTCCGCAATTGGAAAAGAAGATGATGATCAATTGATTCTACCCCCCGGATTCCGATTCCACCCAACCGATGAAGAATTGATCACTCATTATTTGATCAAGAAGGTTCTTGATCACACTTTCTCTGCTAAAGCAATCGGAGAAGTCGATATGAACAGAATCGAGCCATGGCAATTGCCCGGTGAGTTCTTGAATCATTGATATTTCTTTCAATTCAATTCGATTTGATTTGATTTGATTCAATTTGTGTTGTGTTTGTGGAAAGTTTTCTAATTTCTTTCTGGGATTTGTTCTGTTTTCGATTTCGAATAAAGGGTTGGCGAAAATCGATGGAAAAGAGTGGTATTTCTTCTGTTTGAGGGATAAGAAGTATCCCACAGGATTAAGGACGAACAGAGCAACTGATGCAGGTTACTGGAAAGCCACTGGAAAAGATAAAGAGATTTTTCGGGGGAAATCGCTCGTCGGAATGAAGAAAACTTTGGTTTTCTATAAAGGAAGAGCACCAAAAGGTGAAAAAACCAATTGGGTCATTCATGAATTCAGATTAGAGGGTAAATCGTATGTTCAAACAGTACAAAAATCAACAAAGGTATTGATTCTGATTCTTGATTTTGAGTAATCCTCTGTTTTCCTCTGTTTTCCCCTGTTTTATGCTGATTTTGATGCTGTTTGAATTGCAGAATGAGTGGGTGATCTGTCGTGTGTTTCACAAAAGCTCCGGCGAGAAGAAGCCGATCTCCGGTGGAAATGGGCTGCCGCAGTTGACGGAATCGTCAACATCAACCGCTAGCGGTGGCGGTGGTGGTGGTGGTGTGGTGATCAAACCCGATACCGTTAACGTGCCCTGCTTCTCCAATCCAATTCACATTCAAACACCACATAATAATATTCTCAACAATCCCAATTACCCTTTTGATCACAATTCCGATGGGAATAATTACAGTATTCTGGCGTGCCAGTCTGCGCCTGTACAGTCTGTACAGGCGCAAGACAGTGTTCAATTCCAATTCCAGTTCCAATTCCCGTCTGACTGCACATTTCCAGTGCAGAATCAGGCATACTTCAACAACATGCTAAGAAACAATGGCGATTTCAAAGAGATCGATACGCGATCTCAAGAAACCGCGATGAGCAGTGAGATGAACACCGAGATCTCATCCGTTGTGCCGGAGTTTGAAGCGAAAAGGGCGTTTGATGATCATGAAGCTCCGTCGACTTCTGTTACACCGATCGACATCGATGGCTTCTGGAATTACTGAATTGAAAACAGTAATTAAGAAGATGAAGATGATGAAAAGATGAATGTTTGTTGAAGATGAAAAGTGTAATTGAGTGATTAAAGTGTAGAATTTTCTGATGCCTGAAAAAAATAATTTTAGGTGATGAAGAAACTGTCATGATGTAAGAGATGATATGGTAATTAGTATTTTAGTTTTGTTGGTAATTAAATAATAAGTGGAGTTTTTATTAATTTAATTGTTGTTGAATTCCGTGGTTTCATTTGTCAACTTCTTGGTTCTTTTCTAATATTTTCTTCTTTAAATATAATTTTTGATATTGAATTTTAACCCCACCAGATTTATTTTTTTAATAATACACGTGTGTATTCTTATGATTATTATTGTTATTGTTATTATTATTATAATTATATTATATTATTTTTGGTTTTATTTTGATTATTAATTATATTATATAAAAATTTGAATGATAATAACTAAGTTTTTAAGAGTTAATTCAAACTCTCGAATCGTTTTATTATCGTCGGATATGCTTGAGGAAAATTTCTTACACCTTGACGATTTTTTAATAAAATAAATATATTAGAGTTTAGATAAATTCTTACTTGGATAGTGATTTTTTATTGTATTGTCTCATCATGTTCTTATATTGACAAGGCGGATACATATGACATATCATGTGTTAAGAGTAGTTTTAAAAACATTCTTACTTAGACTATCTATAATGATACATTATAATTTCGTATGAATGTCTTCTCAGCATGATACATCAGAATTTTAGTTTATATTTTTAACTTATTTTATTTTTAAATTTATCATACTTTATCTTCTTACAAATATATCCATTTATTTTTAAAAAACGGTTTTTTTATTTATTTTGAAGGTCTACAAAAATCAAATGTGTAGCTTCCTTAGGGAAACACAGAAACCAACTATAACCGAGCTCCATTGCTTGCTTGTGCATGGGCGGAGCTTTTAAGGGGCCCCGGGCCCGCTCTTCATTTTTCGTTCAGAAGTGAAAATATAAACGTCTTTCGTCCGAATATTTTATACGTATTGAGTCCGGCCCTTTAATATAGTGATAGGAAAAAAAATTATAGATCTCATGACTTTCAACCCCTCTATATATTTGTTCAAGTTTCGTTATTATGTGTGTGGGACATGCGCCTCCACCTGAGCAACATGTGATTGTTTTGTCAAGCGTTGGAAATAGTCTTAGAATAAAATGAATAGATATTTTTATTTTCATGTCAAAATGCAAACCATATTACCTATGGATTTTGATTTTTTTAAGCAACTTCTAATATACTACTATTATATATCTATACTTGTATTATGTAAGATTTAAAACAACAACCTCTTAAATAGAACCATAAGATTATCTTCTTATTGACACCCACGGATTTACATGGCTTGTGAGTTATTCTACTACCGGTTATTCAAGATGTAATATGATTTCTAGACTTATACAAAATACTTAAACTCTTAAGCAAGTTAATGCGATTACGTAATATATGTGACTTACTTTTATATGTTTGATTTTTTTAGTGACAAATTTATCCTACTCTTACTTTAAATTAGTTCAAACTATTTTACATCACACTAGGTTTGAACCAAAACCTTCTCTCTAAAAGGCAAAGCCCTAACAAATATAAACCGTATGAAAACATGTAACAAGTTAAGTAAGTCATGCTTAAAATTGATATTCTTTTTCAAGTTTAGTCTACCATTTTATACCATTGATAGTTCATGATAGTATAAAACCACTAAACTAAATTGGAGGTAATAAATGCATTTTAGCCTTCTTTCTAAATCGTACTATCTTCTATTACAAGGTAACATGTTACAAAAAGAAATAGAAGTTTTTATGTGTTATTTTTATGTTTTGTTAATTAAAGCATTAAATTTTAGTAGTCTCCGTTATATATTTAAAAATTGTTTTTATTCGTACCTTCAAACGCATATCATAGGGTGATAATTTTGGTATCGAATTGAAAAGTTAACAGCTTTGCATCACCTTTCGAAGCACAACCCATTTAACTACTAGTGTAAAACAAAGTCAAATAATTTTGGCATGTTTTATCCATATAACCAACATATATAACCCATTTATTAAAGGGTTGCGAATAATGTCATGAGTTAAACATAGGTACGTTATAAATAGATTTATAGCTAGCTTAAACTTATAATAAACTATATTTATCGTTTTATTTTAGTTTTTAAAAAGTAGACTGGTTTAAAAGTTGTTTATCAACAACCTGATTTGGACATGATTAAACACTTTTAAGTTTAATAAGCTTTGATTTTATATTAAACAAGTTTGACGGATTCAATCATTTTTACAACACAAACCGGTTTAAACTTTATCATAATCAATATTAAATTTTGTGTATCAAGGTTTACATGACTATTTTATAGAAAGTACAAACCTAGTAATTTAGATTTGTATCAAGGTTTAAACTTTTTCCTTAATTCGTTTAAATTTAGATTAGTTTTGACTTTGTATATTTAAAAATCAACCTTTACAAATTAAAAAATGTATAAAAGAAATGAAAGTAAGAAAAATGGGTGTTTAGGTGGTGGATAAGTTATCATATTAAAAAAATATAAAACCCACTATCCACAAGGGTATGTAAATTTACTGTTTTACTGTTAAGAGTTTGATTCCCATAAACCGTAGAGTATTATATAACAAAACGGTTGATTTTAATTATGTAATAAAGAAAATAAATTTTGTAAAAGTTATTTACGAATTGTCTATTGAATTATTTTTATCAAGTGTTCTGATTCACTTAACACATTCTCATAATATTTCCCCATTTGTATTTGATATACACCTACTTTTGTAAGTATTTAAAATTTTGTCAAATACGCATTACAAAGACTTTTAGATAAACGTATAGTATGAGTATATTGCGTTACCCTTTAGTTAATTAGAGATAACCATATCTTAATATACATTCGGATAATACCATATATTTATTAGAAAACGGCATAATATCATTTCCAACTAATAACATTATAGACACGTTCTTTTTCATCTGTTATTATAACATTTATATTTCTTTTGCATGTCCGTAAATTAAAGACTTAGTGTTGGATTACTGTCGATGGATAAACTTGAAGTCCTCGGGTGGTTAGGTTTGGCTAGAAATGTAAAAAAGAAAAATAATAGAATAACTTTTAAAATTAGAAAATATAAACCTCTTGAGGAAACTAAGGTTTTATGCTTGTTTTGGAAATAATCTAAATAATAAAATCATCGTTAAAGCTTAATTTTATAATTTTACTAGGTTAGAACCCATGTAGAACATGGGTGAAATAAATAAACATATCAAAATTATTAGTTTTATAAATATTTTATTTTCTAGATATTATTAGCCATTAGTGAAATAAAAATATAATGAATATCTAAAAATATGACAAATAATAAAATTAGAAATTACCACTCTATATTTAAAGATAAAATATGTCCGAAATTATATAATTTAGTACGTATTAATGAACTATTAAATTAAGAATATTAATATTTTAGATGTTTGATAGTTTAGTTTACTTATTTCCAATAATTATCATTTAATATGAGAGAGACAATAAACACACACACACACACATATATATATATATAGTTTTAACATATTTTACTAAAAAAGAAAAGTCAAGTTGATTGTTTTTATTATTTTCGTATTTATTATGAGAGATATGCAGGAAAAAAATTTTGTTGATATGCTAGAATGATAACCCTTGTCATTTGATATGCTGGAATGATAACACGTGTCATTAAAAAAACTTCTTTTATTATATGTTATAGATTATAGATATAGATTTTTCTTATGTGTTATAATAAATTTGTTCAATTATATTATAATTAATATATTACTTGATAGTCCTTGTCTGTTACATTTTTTTTCTAAATTACATTTTATAGATTTAAAGATAAATACATGAAATGTCTTAAAATCATTTGAGAGCATGCAATATATTAAAAACTATAAAAACTAATATCATAGTTCATAAATCTTATGGTTTATTCTTTTTATACATAGTTGTGTAATGTTTTCATATAATTTTAATTTTTTATTTGGTTAACTACACATGTGTAGATAGTATAATTACATATGATTTTTTGCATGTGTAGAGTTATATACATATGGAATTCAATTATTATTTTTATTAGATTTCAAAAGAGACAAATAAACATTATATTCCGATCATTTATAGTATAAATCATAAAAAGAATTTATGTGTTGATAGGAGTTCTACAGTTCTTAATATACTTATAAGTTTTAATATAATCATGTGTAGATAGTATAATTACATATGATTTTTGCATGTGTAGAGTATATACATATGGAATTCAATTATTATTTTTATTAGATTTCAAAAGAGACAAATAACATTATATTCCAATCATTTATAGTATAAATCATAAAAAGAATTTATGTGTTGATAAGAGTTCTACGGTTCTTAATATACTTATAAGTTCTAATATAATCCTGACCCTATATTAGATTGCAAATTTTCAGTTTGAATCAAAACCTTGATGATTTTTATTATTGATATCTTTATAATGATCTAAACTAGAATGGTAATGAATGGGTATATGGGCAAAATTGATTAAATCGTTATTAGGTATTCAAGTTTGTAAGAATTTTCAAAATATGTGCCATTTAGTTTATAATAAGTGGTACAATTTTGAAATGTTAAATTAATTTTTTTTGGATAGTGTCAAAGTTTATTGAGGGTTAATTTTAAAGTTTTAAGGGATCGGTGTCAAAATTTCATGGGGTCACTGTTAATATTATAGGGGTCGGTCGGAATTCACTCGTATATGTACTAAAATAACAAAAATTTTATGAGGTGCGACTGTGTGAGTGACTCCCATGGGAACAACATAGAACCGTCATTATAAGATTTAAACTCTTAGCAGTAAATAGATGCAAGACAATCTTATCATTACAATTGTCTATTTGATCAAACACTTGTTCACATAATATGCCTTATCGAACTTTAATTTTTGACCATTCAAATGAAATAAACAAATAAATAAATATATAAATAAATAAAAGAAAGCTAACACAGAAAGTCAAAGTCATAGATGTAATTAATAATTAACAAGCATATTTATGAGTCATTATTTAGATCTCGTAGAATTTCCTCAAATTTAACAGTTAGATCAACCATAACGATGGACGGTAAGCCAGCTAAACCAAGTCAAATTCGAATTTATTAGGGCAAGCAAGATTTCATAGTTTTAGATTAAGTTTGAACTTAACTTTATAATTTGATTAATATTTTTTTAAAAAGAGAAAACTGAGCTTAAACACATACAATATGCATGGATTTAATAAAACAAACTCATTAAAATTTGAAATATTTAATAATTGATCAGCTAACTTGCAACTTGATTGCTCCAAATTTGTAAACGACCTGATTTTGATAAAAAAAAAAATAAGCTTCATGCTTGTTAAATAATTAATTATCATATCAGAACATTTTGACATGGTAGTAAAAGATATTAATTCATTCATATACATATATACTATATACGTGTAATTGTATAACATACACACACGTGTAATTTTGTATGAACAAATTATAACTATTTTTGTAACAAGGTCTTTCTACAAACACCCGCATACATATCTTACATATTAATTTCTCTTTCCGTCTTTCTCTCACATCTCACTCACATGATGTTTGACAAAATCAGGTTGATGGGCGTACACCCTAAGAGGGTGCGTGACCTCACCGTCGTGGATCGAGAGTCGAGATGCTCTTACTTAAGGATTTCCACAAACGCCTTCGTTTGATATGTTCTATATATATGTTGGGATTTAATTTTGTCAATAGTCGAATAGTTTCAAAATGAAAATTTTTCTATTGGTGACATCAATTCCTGATGAGCCTCTCCCTTTTAAATCTAATCCATTAGTCAGTCAAATGTCACTAATTATCTTTTTTAATATTTTAAGTTAAAATATTCTCTTATAATATTAAATAAGGTTAAAAAACCATCACATCGAACTTTTGGTGTTACATAATGACGGTGCAAGTGGTAGCGGTGGTACTTGTTTATTAAAGTATTTTCATTTTAACTATTATTTTATAAAGAATAACTAATAATATAATACCAATTAAGGATTGTTTGATATAAATTTATAAAAAATAAGACGCAGTTTATAAGTGTTTTTAATAGTGTCATTAATATGCGTATCAGTTTATGACCGCACATGTTTACCCTAAACACCAACGTTTCATCTTGATTTCATATTGACTAATGTCATATGTAGGGCACTTGTCATATCTTATATTTAGTTCATAATTTTAGAAAGAAAAAAAAACTCTTTATAAAAGTATAATATAAAAAAGAGGAAAAAATCTATCTCTATTTATATAACTACATTAAAATTTACTATATTTTCTCACTCATTTTCAATTAAATAATACTTTTATATACTTTTATTATTACATTTTCTCTCTCCTCCAACTAACAATCACTCTCAAAAATATTAAAAATTTAATAGGAACTGAACAGTGATTCTTCAAATACACAAATGAACAGTAAATTTTCTCTCTACCCACTCACAACCATTTTTTATAATATAAGAAACACAATCATATATTTATAAGGAATCAACTGTAAATGCTCTAAGAACTATAACTATGATAACATATATAATAAAATATTTATATAAACTCTTAGTACATATCATTAAAACTAGTTAACACGAATTCAAAAGTAAGTGATGTTTTGAATTAAAAGTAAAGAGGCAAGATTTTATTGAACTGAAGAGAGGTTAACTGAACCTTTATAAGATGAACAACAAATCATAGGTACATATTAATCAAGATAAATAACAATTAATATATTAATCAAGATAAATAACAATTAATATATTAATCAAGATAAATAACAATTAATATAATTTAAATATACATGTACTTGTAATAGATTAAGAGATGTACTAATTCGTACTTATTTGGACTTATGTTACGAGAAAAAATAAGAATGAAAAATTGTAATAGTAGGAAATTAACGTAAAATATAATTAAAAAAAATCTACTAGCTATTTAACTCAAAACTTCATATCAGTCCTTTAAACTTAAACAAGATTAAGGTTATATACAGTTAGTGTTTATAACAAATAATTTCTTGAAGACACCCATGGTTTTGAAGAGTTTATGAGATTGGTGCTTGTATCGTGTGAGTTTAAAGATTTACAAATACAAATCTTTAAACTTTTGCAAGTATAAATTTAGGTGATATTTAGAAGTAACAAAATTGTTGCTAAAAAATAAATATAATTTTTTGAAGTTGGATGTTTAAATATATTTTCCTGTATTTTATTATTTAATAAGTAAAAAATTAAATACTTAAATTCGTTTAACTTTTAGTAAAAGCTTACACCTGCATATATGCATGGCTTCTGATTTTAGTTGCTTAATTAAGTAATGTTCTAGTTGATTTATTAATTATTTTAGGTTGACGATAACTTACCTTGTGACTCTAGAGTTTCTTTCGTTGCTAATAGTTTTAATGACGAAAATATTGCCTTGCACTCTTGAAATAGTTCTGCATATATTTCTGTACTTGATTTAATTCATTTGCATGTAAATTAGGTTTCCATATTAAATATTAATTAATTATCATAAATCGTTCTTCAGAAATATTATTTTAAGTCTACGTGGATGCATGAAAATTTGTGAAGGAGAGATCGAAGATTCGTCAATGCTTTATGATGTTGAATAAATTTAATTTTGTCACGAAACAATCTTTGTTTTCACAATTAAACACATTTTATATCGTCTATAGAACATATTTGAAAGTAATGTATTTGCTGTAGTGAAATTTTTATAAACAAACCTTATCTTGTAATTTAGTGGTGGAATAAAAATTTGAAAGAGCGTGAAGTGTCGTAAATCATTACAATTTTCTTTTCGGTAACGTGTACGACAATAATATTTTTTATATTACTAGAACAACGTATGATAATATTATGTTATGTCATATCATGTCATGTCACGTCATATAGTTTTTACATAAATATTTGTTATGAATAAATTCTCATAGTTATTTTATGTATTTTATATAAAGTTATATTTTAAAAATGTTATTAAATAAAGATGTATGAGTTATAATTTCCACCTCTAAACTTCACGCAAATCTTAGCTTTTACCCTTAAAATTGGTGCCGAAATTTCTTGATGATGTAATTTATCTCTCACTTTGCACTCAATTGTATGTAAATTAGGTTAAATAATAAGTTGAATCTTAATTGTAATAGGTGTTCGAAATCTATTTGAATTAGGTTTCCATCATTCCCATGGAATTACTAAATAGGGAACGAAAGAGTCCTCCAAGAAATCAACCCATTATTATATTTAATTTTGTTTTTGCTATTTATTTTTGTCTTATTATATGTAGTTTGTTTAGTATATTACTTTTTCTGTCAATAAAAATCTCACCTTTTTGGACGTAAAAACAAATGAAGAAAATTAAATTAAGTTTGTTGTTTGAAATACAAGTTGGTATGTTATTCTTAAATCTCAATCTAACATTAAATTTTATGGATTTTTATTCTTTGTAAATGATTAATATTTTATTTTATATTACTAATATTTATTTATGAGTGAGAAATATTAATGATCAAAATTTAGTATTTCAACTTTGATGCATGGTAAGCTAACTCTATTCAAAATTTATATTTCCTTTGTTGTCAAGTTGTTTCTGTTGTATTTCATCTTTGTATTAATATATTACTATATTGTTTGTTACACATACTTTTTTAAAAATAAAAAATAATATGCAAAATGATAAATTCAAATTTAATAACTCATATAGGATAAAACAAAAAAAATATCATCTATACTACAAAATACTAGAACAAATATTTATGGTTTCTTGAATTCAACGGACAAGACAAACGTTTTGGTCACATTTGATATTAAAAGTGCATCTACATATGAGGTCAAGTTTACAAATGAAATACTAAGCTTGGTAGATGTTAAATTGGAAACGATTTTAGAATAAACATGTGCATATAAAAGTTAAGAAGCAAAAGTTCTCTCTAATATCCAACTCGAAATAGGCACTATAACAAACCGTGGCAAACAAATAAATATAAATATATACTAATAATCCGATAAATCCATAAACAATAGAAAAACTATACAAATCAAAACGTTACATTAGGGGTGTTAAAAACCAAAATCTGAAAATACCGCAATCCGATCCATATCTTTAACCGATTAGAATCTTTATTCGGATATTCGGATTAGATCTCATCCGAATCCGAATTCTTATTCAGATTTCGGATATAATGATTTTTTATTCAGGTTATTCGGATTACTCGGATATCCGGTTAAACCGAATAAGAATTCCACTATGTTTCTATATAATTACTTATGTTTGAATTTTGAATTTGTGTATAACACAAATTTATATTTTCTTGTTTTATATGCTTTCTTATGATTTTAAAATAGTAAAATGTTAAGAATAAACACTAGCAAAACAAAAAATAGAAAAAAATTATTATTTAGTTTATTCGGATTAATTCGAAATTTAATTCGGATAGATTCGTATCGATCGGATAGAGATATCTTTTATTTGAATCAAATCGGATTTTAAATAGGATCATGAAATTTTCAAATCCCAATAATTATTTATCCGATCTGATTAACGCCAATGCGCTACATCACTCTATATAGATCGTTTAATCTGCATCTATCTTTATGTATCTTTTAACTTTATTATAGAAGAAAGTTAAAGTTAATTTAAAATGTGATACTTATTTTCAGATATATCTTTTCTAAAACTTTCAAAGCGCAGAAAAATGATTTCACACAAGCATCCAATACACATACTAGGTTTAGTGAAATGAATTTAACTTAAGTCTAAATCAAAGTATTTCAAATAACTAGGCTTCTCAAACACATTGTCTAATCTAGTACGTTTCAACGTAATTAATGGATAATAAAACTTGTTCTAACATTATAATTTATTGTACTCAAAAGGTCTTTGGTGTAACGACACTCGTGTGTTTAAAAAGATGTCTCTACAAGAAGTTGAGGGATCTACTCATATATAAACAAAAGGTGTAGGTTTAGAAGTGGATTTAATGAGTGTTGAATTAGCCCTTTTGACAAAAAAAAATCATAATACTATAATAGCATAGTAGTGTAGGATCAAATTAGAGGTAACTAAATCATTGGTATAGAGCTAACATTGTATATCAGGTAACTAGATATCAAAATAAATGAGTATAGAATATAGCATATAAGGGCAATAAATGAGTAGTTTCATAATCAATATCTATAGCTAATAAAATATAAAATGCGACCATATTAATAATATGTAGATCGTGAAGCGATTCAGCTTCTCTACGAACCTTGCGCGGAGTGAAAGCTAAATCAAAAACTAGATAGATCCTTTTTATATACTGCATATGTACACTAGACTTGCGTACCTAGATACACTAGTAATGGTGGGGTGGTGTGGATACATACGCCTCTTGTCCACTTGTATTGACATAATATCATGATATTATTACATGCATCTCCTAATAGTATTATGTATGGCTATTAAACTAGTATATGGAGACGTCATGGTCTAATTACACCATCACATGTGTTATCACAAACTAAAACTCACGATTTTATGAGTTGTTTTGATGGACTTAAATTAACGAAAAATTAAAAAAAAATATCAGGATATATTTAAAGGAATTTTTGGAAAGTTTTGATTTTTTTAAGCTAAACACAAATGGGCACTAACTCAATTTGAGGGTGGAATTTGTCATATTATATGGAATGCCTTTTGATTTTTAGTGCATAAAATCTTGATAATTGTATACATAAAAATGGCTAATTTAATACCCTCAAAACTTTGCTTCATGCAATTTTGGCAATAAACCAAGTTTGACACAACAAATATGTTTGTGAGATAAATGATTGACATTAACTTTAAGAATTTGTCTTAATTTATATGTGATTTTGGTTATTTGTAAACAAAAGATAAAGCAAAGACTTGAAATGTTGTCTTTAAACGTATAAATTAGATGCGTGGCCAAGCAAATATCATGCGACATGTGCCAACAAGTGATAAACTTAGTTCAAAAATCACATGGTCAATACATTCAAATACATATATTATGGCATAAATTATTCAAAAGACAAATAGTTAATATAATAGATATATATATATTTTTTACAAATAAATTAGTAAAAGAGTACCGAATCGGCAAATATACAAGGTAACAACTTAATTTAAACTTTAAACAAACCATGTGTGAAATGAAGATGTAAAGGAAAAAATAACGATGAAATATATATTAATGTTATATATGATTTCATTACTTTGTGTTTGTCGTGAATAAGTTTGGTGATATAACTTTTGATTGTACTTATTTAAGTTCAAAATATGTTTTGTCTTGTCAATCTAAAAGGTATTGAGCCAATAAAAGTAAAATGCCTAATTCACTTAATACGAGTTCTTGTGTACATTTTTATTTCAGTAATCACTTCGTCTTTCAGGTAAAAGTTATATATAAAGTGCCATCGAAAACCCTTTCTCACTCTTTTAAATAACATGATTAAAGTTCCGAATAACTTTAATGCTGAATGATTGATCATACAAACAGTTCATGTGAATCTTAGTGAGGGTGAAACTAAATAAAATAATGTTTGATATATAATGGAACGTTAGAGAATTAAACTTCGGCCTTTGGGCCTTTCTTGAACTTTGAAAGAAGCCCAATACTTTACAGCCCAACATGTGTCCACTAACGGGCTGACGGCTGACCACTGATATTATTACTAATTTACTTTCATTTAAAAAGAAAGGTCGGTGAATTTACTATCACTTAAAAAGAAAGGTCGGTGGGGTTTCTTATCGGCTTTTCTTCCTCTTCTATTTTCAATATTTATATTTTCAGCTCTTTTTATTTTTTAAAAACTTTATAAAATATCACTTTTAACCCCCTTAAGTTTCTACAGTTTCGAGTTTACCCCTATGCGATATAAATTCAGGTCTGTTTACGTTTATACATAATTAGAAACAACTCGGGTCAAATATAAAATGTTTTCAAGCTTAACTGTATACACTTTAAGACTGCATACGTTTCGACATACTTCTATGTTTTGACGTAATATTTGTTCAGAAATGAGTTGGGTCAAATATAAGATGTTTTCGTGCTTATTTTTATGTACGCTTTGAGGTAGCCAACGTTTTGACATTGGTTTATTTGGAAACGCATCGGGTCAATATAATACGTTTTTATTTACTATCAGTTTGAACGTAAATTTAGTTCGGAAAAGGTCGGAGCGGTTGTAAGTCTATGTTTCGACAATAATTTTGTTTGGAAAATAGTCAGGTCAAATATTAAACGTTTTTGTTCAATAGTATAAATTCCGGTTACTCTACGTATTGACATAAAGTTAGTTGAAAACGAGTCGGTTCGATTGTAATCTATATTTTATCACGTCAAGTACAATGCCGCGGCAACGCGTGACAGGTAATAAACCTAGTTATATATTATATAAATATATAATGATGGATTGATTGGTACGTTATATCACCTCCACCTACTAGGTATTGCATTTTGATTTCATAAAACATAATATTCAACCTTAAACCCGACTGTACCTATTTTTTCATAAAAAGTATAGGAAAAAATTGAAGTATTTTAAATTGGATTTAATGGTTAAGATTAATGTTATGATGATTTCATAATTAACTAAAAACTAATAATGGTTTGGAAGGGTAAAACAAGAATCTAAATATTCTAAGTCTTAGAACATTTACAGTCCGTTCCCTAAATTTATGTGAGTGTATTCACTATATTATATGGTATGGTTATAAGTGGTTGTGAGTAAAGAATATGAGAAATTTACTGGTCAATCTGTATTTTTGGAAAACATTGTTCAAAAACTTATAACGTTTTTAATATATTTAAAGTGGTTGTGAGTGGACGAGAGAGAAAAATAATAATAAAAGTATAAAAGGTATTATTTAATTGAAAATTAGAGAGAAAAATTAGTTTTTTTAGTGTAATTATATGGATAAAGATAGGGAATGGATTGTGAATGCTCTTACTAATTTTTTAAATGTAGATAAATGTAATAAATAATTATCTTTCATGAGAAGAACTTAGACGATACAATTTATAATTTGATTATTTTAAATCTGAGTATAGTATTGTGATACTAAAACATAACATCTCATTTTTGAGTTTAATAAAATAAACGTATTTAGTAGCTTTATGTGAAAGGTTTTATTTACGTTTATTGAGTTGTTTGGTAGTATTTATTTAATTGAGGTTAAGAAGTAAAGAAAACACGTGTTGATACAAGTTAATGGTGGATATTTAGTTGGGTGATAATTTACCACAACTAAAAAGTTAAGGGACTATTTATGTAATATTTATGTAATATGACGAGACAACTAAAAAGCTCCTCACAGGCAATGTTGTTACGACCGGATCGGACCGGCCGGTCCGACCGAGGATCGGCCAGGTGGCCGGTCCGGTTCGCTATGATTCGGTTTTGTCTGGTCGAACTGGCCGGTTCGTCCCGAACCGGTGGTCGGATCGGGAAACCAGACCACTATACCAGTAAGGCGTCCGGTTCGACGTCCGGAAACATTGCGTCATTGGGGATTTAAAGTGTGGAGAGAACCACAAGAGTGGAGAAGAGTCAAGGAAGGCTTGTAAATTCATAAGTTTTACAGGATTTAAATATTGATCCTTTTTAGATAGCGGGAAGGAACATTACTAACTATTGTTTTCGAGACCGGATCGACCGGTTGGTCGGAGGGCGGCCGAACCGGTTCGCATCAACTCGTTTTGGCGGGGTTCGATTGGCCGGTCCCTCCCGAATCGGTGGTCGGACCGGGAACCGGGCCGGGGGTCGAACCGGATTTGTGTTTTTTTTATTTTTTATTTTTGGATTTTAATGGGTAAAAACGGGGTGTTGAACAATAAATTTGTGTGTTGGACATAACACTATATAATACACACATAAATTACTTATATTGAATTATATGTATAACTATATATAATATACTATATATATAATTATGATATCATCCGGTTCTTAAATCTGGTCCGACCACCAAACCAGTAAAACGTTCGGTTCGACGTTCGATTCGGTTTCGAAAACGTTGTTACTAAAAGGATGTCTATTTAGAACTTTTGTTTTTGTTTAAAAAAGGAACAGTCAAAAACGGACCCGTCGTCTGAATGTGACAACATTTTCCTTGTTTGATAAAAAGAATACAAATATATATATATATATATATATATATATATATATATATATATATATATATATATATATATATATATATATATATATATATATTCTAGTACATATATAAAAAGATATTAATTAATTATTTATTTAGTTTAATATAATAGAAAATTTGTGTAAAATACAAGTTATGACATATTATATGACATTAAATTGTAGAAGATGAGTCGTTTATTTTCTTCAATGTATAACTAAAATAAAAAAACAATGTTTTTCTTTGATTAATTCTTCTCTTCCGAATTCAAGAAACTCAATGTTGGAACATTAGTTAAATTCAAGTATTTGTCAGGTTCGTCCTCTCTAACATGCAGATCATAGGTTCTTGTCATATTTCTTTACTTTTTCTCTCCCAACTTTTTCTTTATTATGTTTTTATTATTTACTTTTCTATCATTGAAAACTTATGATCCACATTAGTTGATAGAGTTCTAACAAATTATTATTTTTTTATCTCAATCCTACGCCACCAACCACTGACACCCCCGACCGCGTTCGGTTTCGAAATCCTTCAATATATGAAAGGATTTTGAAATCCTTATATCTTATGCGTTTTAACTTGTCATAACTTTAATTTACCATAATAAAAAATAGTATTATATATATATATATATATATATATATATATATATATATATATATATATATATATATAAAACTTAGGTCGGTACTCTTTTAATTTTTTTATTCTCTTGTGTTCAAGGCTTTGTCCAGGCCGCTTCTTGTTTTTTTTTTCTTTTTACAATGGCAATTGCTTTTAGTATAAACTAGAAATAAGCCCCCCGCGTTGCAGCGAACGCCGTAAAATCATGTCAGGTAGCATCAATTTCACACCATCATTAGCAACCACCAGTCCACCAACACCGAAATTTTTTTATTAAAAAATAAATAAAAACGGGAAAAATAAAACCGAATGAAAAGTAGAGGTAAAAATGTTGAACCCCACACGTAATCATAGAATATTAAAACCAACTAAGTCGATCTAGAAACGCGCGTGGTGACGGAGCCCTTGAACGGGAAAAAATAAAAACGTTGAACCACACGCGCACGTTGCGGCGTGTTAAATTGCAAAATTTAAAACGAAACGTAAAACGAAATTTTTTTAATAAGATTAAAACTATATGCAACCAAAGTTGAAATTGAAGAATTGTAGGGGTTTAGTTGTAAAAGAAGTAAAAGTATTGAGGTTAAAAGTAAAAGAATTAAAAGGAACAAAAATAAGTACAACTCATAATGCACAAAACACTTGATAATGCAAAATAAGTACAACCTATTAAACCTAAAGTACAACTCATAATGCACAAAACATTTGATAATTAGTATTATATATAATATTCTGTAAGTTTGACTTTAAAGGGAAAAGAAATAGTACCATGAAATATCTGAATCACTTTTGTTTTATTTTAATGTTGCTTAATAGCATTTTAAAGATATAAAAGGTAGTCAAAATTTATAAAAATAATACCTCAATGTTTTAATTTCATAAATATTCCTGAAACTATTTCAATAGTTTTAGCTTTGCTTTTCTTCACCGTATAACTACATATTTTTGTATTTTTTTAACGGATAATCGAATCACTGACGGCCCATTGACCCACCCGATCATATCCATTACTCAAGTACGAAACCTTAGGGGCCGTTTGGTATGCAGGAATTCAATGGAATTGGAATCTGAATTCCATTGGTCATTGTGTTTGGTTGGTAGGAATTCGTTGGAATTGAAATTTGAATTACATTCTTAACGTGTTTGGTTGAGAAAGAAATTGGAATAAATTTCATCAAATGAAGGATTTCAAAATCCTTTCATATATTGAAGGATTCAAATTCCACCGACCCCCGCCTCCACCACCAACCACCACCTACCACCCCGCCCACCGCCAACCGACACTACCGACGACCCCGATCGCCGACCACCGCCGACCCCAACCGCGGCCTGCCACCGACCCCGATCGCCGAACGTCGCCCCCGACCGCCGCCTACCACCCTGCCCACTGCTAACCGACCACTGACACCCCCGACTGCAGACCCCAAACGCCGTCGCCGTCGCCCACCCCCGACCACTGGCGTCCGTCGCCAACCGCTGCTGACCCCGGCCACCACCGCCCCTGATCACCACGACCCCGACTGTCGCCGCCCCCAATCGTCGGCTATTGCCCGTCGCCGATAGACCACCGACCCCGACCGCCACCGCCGCAACCCACCAACGCCGCACAACCCCCAACGCCGACCACCACCCCCACACTGTTTTCCCCCCGACCGCCAACCGCCGCCACCCCTAACCGTCGGCGGTTGCCGAACCATGTCTTGATGACGGTGCGTTATTGGTTGGTGGCGGCAGTGGGGTACGGTTGGTTTTCGGGCAACGGGCGCGGTTAGTGGTCGCAGTCGATTGTCAACGGTGACGGCGGCAGCGACGGTTGGTGGTATGTAGCGGCGATTATCGGTGGTCATTGAGGTGGTGACGGTTTGCAACGGACGATAAATTCCAATTCCTTTATAAGTGTTTTGTCACTAGAAATGCATTTGGAATTTAAATTCTCTTTATAGATTCCAATTCATTTGAATTCCGAATCCTTTGAAAAATATTGAATTTCAAATACAATTTTTTCGAATTCCGATTCCATCAAATTAAGCTTCCTTAGTGCCAAACCTGAGATCACCCTTAGTAGGAAACCCAGCATAGGTGGGAAAACCTCCTGACTCACCCTGGAAACTCCCCATTTATTTTGTCCTAGGTATGACTTGAACTCAAGACCTCCATCTTTTTGTTATAGCCTTGGGGTACATCACCTTAACCACTTAGGTTACGGATCATTGGTACATATTTTTGTAAATGGTTATATATTTTACCTAGTTATAATATTTAAGAAATTGTACTTTTAAATGCTAAACCAGGATTGGTGAGGGTTTTTCCTGATTTTATATTTTGGTTAAACGACTCTTTTAAGTTCGTTTTTGTAATTTTTGACGTTACAACGACGTCACTTCTTTATATTCAAGAATATGCTAGTGTGATATGTTTTTTTACGCATGTATCGACATTCAAAAGTGAGCTGCTGCAACACGGGGTATGTCTTGCTAGTATATTATTAGACCCATGATAACTTACGGGTCTCAATTTCTAGTTAATCAGATAATGTTTAAATTAGCATCCCTTGCATAATTTAAAATTCAAATTTAAATTTTAAATCAATAATATTACCGAACATAACACAACTTGAACTCTTATAATTATCTATCTTGTAACAATTTTATCTCTTTAAAACATGTTTCAACAACACATAATGATAATATAAAAGAAAGAAGAGGAATCATATATCTCACAAATACCGTAAAAGAAAACAGAATCTCCTTCCACCACTCCAATAATGGCGACGACGTCGGAGAATCCAAAGCCACCGGAGCCCCGTTCGCCGTCGTTAATTCAGTCGTATTGGCTGCCGGCGATCCTATTCACCGCCTCCATGTTCTTCCAGCTTGTAGCTATCCCTCGTTCTTTTCCCCCTTCTCATTACGACGGTCTGTAACTAACTCCTTCACTTTTGCACCAATTTTAACCTAACTAACTAACTAACTAACTAACTAACTGATTCTGTTGCAATCTCACGCAATCTGTTATTATTGTTGTTGTTTGTTTGTTGTTGTGATATTTTTACAGCTTTAAGGATCAAGTCGTTCAGCTCGATCGAACAAGTGAATGAGGCGTACCAGAAGCTGTCTTCTGATTGGTAACTGTAGTTTGATGGTTGAATTGGTTGTGGTTGTTAATTTGTTATTCTGTTGGTGTGATGTTAGTTTGCTGATTGTTGGTTAAGAACTTAAGATTAAGTGAAGAGAGAGAGAGTGTGATTTTGTGTAGTCAAACCTAGTAAATAGTTAATGTGGAATTCAATTACTTTGATGTAGTTGTTTGTCTGTTGATGTGGTTTGGTGTGATCATTGAAATTGTGCTTGTGAAGTTCTTGATTTCCTTTTATTCTTTGAGTTGGCAAGTGCGAAAAGATCTTCTATGTATTGTAAATTTGTAATTGTGCGTAGTGTAAAGTATACACAAGTTTGATGTCTCTGAGACGATGAAGGGATGATGAAGGATCGTATACATGTTTCATATATATATGTATATATGCATGATGAAACTGTAAGCTAATTAATCGTCAAATCGTTCCTTGTTTTGCTTTTCTTTTCTTTCAAATTATTTTCATCGTTCAAGACTTCAAGCTAAATCAGAATTCATGAGGCAACTTGATATGGGATTTACTTTAGACGTGTCTTTTGAAGGGTTGGTTTAGCCTAACTCTGATGTTTAAACTATACCAATGTGCTGTCAAACCAAACCAAAGGATGTCTTTGAATGATTTTTTAAACGAACCCGTATCTGTAATCAAAGATTTGTCAATGCTTGTGTTTGTTCATATGCCTGTGTGACAATGCTATTGCGGTATATTGAAAAAGTTTAAATTGCAGGAAAACAGGGAAGGGATCTTCTTCAACTCTTAATATGATTAAGGTTTGTGTAATTCTTTATTTCATTTAATCAGCAGTTTACAATTTAATCCTTATAATACCATGAACATTTATGTCATTTAATTTACACTTTTGTTTTTCGGTTCCAAATTTTGTTTTTCCTTTTCTTTTGATCTTTAGGTTTTGACATTAAGTTGACCTGCATTTTCAGGTTCAGTATGCCTTTGAACTTCTCAGCAATCCCACTTGGAAAAGGGATTATGATATATTTGGCATTGATGAACATCTTGTAAGCTATAATATTACTAATCCTTTTCATACTTTCCAATTTTATTATTAATTTTCCATATATGTGATCTTCATAGTTGTATGCTAACATTGCTTTGTTGGTTGTAGCATGTAATGGAAAGGGTCAAGGAAAAATACTCTAATGCAGATTTTTCTGATATTAGTCTTCCATTGCTGGAACCTACTTCATTTGGTTTGTAAACTTACCATACTAAATATGGGTTTTCAGATTGATTTATGGTTTGTGAAACAACTGTGTTATTTTTGTTCATGTCATATATTTGTTGTATTTTGTCACAGAACCAGACCAGGATTTTGAAGTCATTTCATCAGAGAACTATATTTCTAAGCTACAGAACAGCAACACATTGCTTCTTCAGGTTTAAATAATTGTTTTATATAACTCTTTGATATCTTATATATTTTAACTAAAATTTCTTTTCTCTTGCACTTTTGCTACATTTCCTTTGTTATAATTGTTTGGTAACTGGTTTCAGATATACTCAGCTGGGAGCAGCCAATGTGCCCAATTTTCTGGTTCTTGGAAAAGAATTGGTATTTTACTTTGTTAGACGTGTTTCCTGCTTTCATTCATTCAAAAAAAAAAATTCAATAGTTTATATTGTAAAATATATATGGTTGAGGTTCTTTTTCATGCTTTTACAATACTAGTTTTCAGTGTTTGAAACTTTTGATTTCTAGATGTGATTTTACTGTATATTTGCAGCTAGTTTACTGGATGGTTTAGCAAATACTGGAATGATTGAAATCCGTGATCTTAAGCTTGCAACATATTTATCTGAAAAGAAATATACTGGAGCTCCTTTCTTTCGAAATGGTTGGTAACTTCATTATTGCTGCCTCCAAATACATCTCCTCATTCTAACTTTTAAATTCTTGTTTATGATGACTAGTTGCCTGATCATTCGATTGTGATATAGGTCTTCCTTCACTTGTGGCTTTCCCCCCTGGATGTAAAACTTCAGATTGCATTGTTAGGTGAGTTTTCTTCGCCTCATGTTAAAAATAATGGCAATATTATCATAATATTAGTCATGCAAAGTTTTCCAAGTAATTATTCTGATTATACTATTGCTCTTTGTCTTAGGTACACTGGACAGTTATCTGTTGATGCTGTTACTGATTGGTTTGCAACAACCATCCTAAGCTTGCCTCGTATTTCTTACTACTCCATGGAGTCTTTGGTAATTTTAGTTCAAGAAAATAATTTTTTTATCTTAATTATATACTGTTATTTAAATATATTCTTGCCAGTGATGCAAAATAACACCATTTTAATCACAGGCACAAACTTTTATCGGAAAAGGCAGTCGGCATAAGGTAATTATTGCATGTGTATCATTCCCTCAGATTTTAGAATTTAAATTCCTCTTTTGCTGTTCAGATTTTGCTGTTTGTGTTTGTTTTACTTATTTTCTTGTACATAGATAACTTGTACCCTTGATGTGAACATTCCTGTTTATGAATTCTATGTAATTGTGTCAATTATTAACTTTTTATTTTTGACGTGACAGGTCAAAGTCATTTTCGTCTCAAAAACAGGACAGCGAGCCACTCCATTTGTGCGCCATATGGCTAAAAATTATTGGTCTTACGCTTCATTTGCGTTTGCAGTTTGGAGAGAAGAGGAATCTATCTTTTGGTCAAACACGTAATTTTCTTATGTTAAATACATTAAGTTCTCTCTTGTTCTCTTTAAATTATTAAATTGTCTTCCAGTATGACTAAAATGTTTGTCTTTGAAACAGGTTTGGGGTGGAAGAAGCTCCTGCAATTGTTATTCTGAGAGATCCTGGTGTCAAACCTGTAGTGTACCATGGCATGTCACTCCCCTTGTTTTTAAAGAGAATATTTTCCCTCATGGTTGCTAAAACATACATGTATCTCTTACTGATTTGCAGGATTAATGAACAACTCAAGACTTATAGAAATCATGGAACAGAATAAACATCAAGGTAATGATACAATGGTTTGGTATTGTGCTTATGCACATCTATTTTTATTTGAAAGACTACTTTCATTTTCGTGATTTAGAAAACATATTGTTTTTAATTTCACCTTTTGCATTTCAGTCCTTCCCCAATTAAGAAGTATTACATCAATGGAGTTAGGTTGTGATCCAAAGGGCTATTCACGTGCTGGTATCGACACGACGATTTGGTATTGTGCTGTTGTTGTGGGGAGGCAGAGTGCAGAACTTCATAAAATGCGTGAAGTGAGCTCCATAAAACCTAATTGTAAATTGTTTTTAATACAATTTAGATTTATTAGCTAATAGCATAATTTATATATATGATTAAAGACCATGCGTAGGGTCCAAGAGATACTATCAAATGATGGAGATGTAGATCAACCTGATGATCAAACAGGCACATCAGCAGCAGTTGCATTGAAGGAAAAACGGTTAACCTTCGCTTGGGTGGATGGTGAAGTACAAAAGGTAATCAACTCTTTTATTCTTGTTTGAATTGATCTTGTAGTTGAATAAACTTCGTTACAGATTTGTCTCAAACGGCTAAATAACAGTTAAAACATAGCAAACGTGTTGAAAGTTGCTCAAAGGTTATTTTAGATGCATGCAGTTTCCTAAGCTTAGATTATTGTGGTAATATTATTGATTTTATCTACATATATAACACACGAATTCTTGATATTAGTTCTTTTATTTTTACAGAGGTTCTGTATGTTTTATGTAAATGTGGAGGACAGCCATGATACATGTGGACCTAGGAGGGATATTACAGACACGCCACGCTTATTTCTTGTACGCTACAAAAGAAATGATACCGAAATAAACAAAAAAGTCGAGGAAAATTCAATGAACATGTTTGCTTCATTGGCTTCTAGAGATGTGGATCCCACATCCCAGTTAGTGGCACTATACAAAGGTTTAAATGAAATTCCACAGGTTTGAGCTTCTATCCATCAAGATCTTAAAGAAAAAAAATCTAAATAAAAAATTGTCATTCTTATTTCTTAGTGCATCCTTACCTACTTACTATTTTGTGCCAGATAATTCAATGGATCTCAGAAACAGTTCGAGATGGTGACTCGAGAGATCTCCCCTTTCATGTGAGTTTCTATGAACAAAATCGTGCACTTTTATTTATAAATATATGATTTCACAAATTACAATTTTCTTTTTTCGAATTTTGATTAAAAAGATATATCATACTTAATGTAGCGGACAACAACTCCTGAGCTTGTACCTGAAGATGTAGATCCAGTTTGGTCAAAAGGTAGGGAGCAAATTATTTCCTCAAGTAGGGGAATAAAACAGAGGATTGGAACCGTACCACAAAGAATTGGTGATCTTATGGGTGATCCAAGGTTGGGTCCAATGCTACTTTTGGCAGCATTGATGTCATTTGGTCTTATTTATCTGAGGAGAAATCAGCCAACTAAACCGAAGGAATCTGATAATGCAAGCCATCCTAAACCTGAGGTAAACGATAATGCATTAGCCACAAAGGGTTCGGTTGGCTAAATATTTTTATAAAGCTCCTGGTATTCTTGATTTATAGGTGGCAAAATAAGCAGGTTGGGTAAACAATAGTCCAACGCTTCTTTTGTCTGTTTTCTTAAATAAAGAAATTAAGGAAATTGAAAACATTTAGATCATACCGGGTATTTTAAATTTTTTTCACGATTTTATCAAAATATCTACAATTCTTTGTATCAATTATGATTACCAAAAATTATTTTATTTTTGAAATAACAATTTTTGAGGTTTTATGCATTAAAAATACACGTTTGGCAATTTGTGACCCATTCAACCCATTTTAACAGGTTCCTTTATCAGCTAACTTGTTTAAAATTTCTTCACCTGTTTAACACGTTGAAGATAAAACATGATTCGAATGAACTAATCCATGAGTAAATTGTTTGAGATTGCCACCCTCTAAATCATCTTGCTGCTTACTTTTGAAACCTTTTTGTGTCACTGGCAGGGTGCTGAGCGGTCAAAGTTGAGAAGACGACGCCCAAAAAGCCAAACAAACCAGGATGTACCTCCATCCATTACCGACATACCTCCCGCAAATGCTTTCCAAATGCCATTTACGGATTCTGATTCAGAGTAGAACTCGCAGTTAACAAAAAAAAAAAAACAGATGCTGCTTACAGAAACTACATCAAACCAAATGTTATATCTTTTTAGTCCCCGAGATGCCTTTGAAACATACACATGGTGTCTAGTTAGTAACACAAACGTGACATCATCATCATCATCATAAATCTTTATGTTATTTATCATCTGGTCCAGTATTGGGAACCTTATTATGGTCAATGTAATTTTAACCATGAACTACTTTTGTTGGATCAATGATCACTTGGAAATGTTGATGACACAGAACCATTTATTGATGTAATTTACTAATTTTTAATGAAAATAGACAAGATTTTTAGGAGTGTTGGAAGCATGTTTTTTGCAGCTCATTGATCATTGTTGAAACATATGAATATGTTCTTGTTGGACTGTTAAACTGGATTACTAGGTTGACTATAATTAAGCCTTGTAATTGTAATTGTATTGAGTAATTATGTGTTTAGGGTTACAATAGAGGGTCCTTTATATGGAGGACAATATTACATAATTAACCCTAAACTATTCACTAATAATAACCTAGTTTAATAACTATTCACGTTTAATCTGTAGGTTCATATTGTTCCGTAAATTAAGTTTTGAAAAATTATGTTTGGCCCAACCATTTGTATATGAAAGCAAAATGCTATGTTGGTGATTTTAGTGTTATCAAGTCATTTTAGGTAAATAGGATTTTACTTGAGATCAAAAGGAAATCTGAATAGGCTTCATTGCGGGTTAGGAGACGCAACATGCATGTTCAAGACTAATATGAATTTTGGCCTCTTGGTATGATCTAAAGGGCATCACCCCTTGTCTAGCCCCCAGTTAGAAAGCGACGCCCATGGTATTTGAAAACAAATTCATCTAAACTTTCTAGAATTACCCGTTAAAGCTAATAGACGTATTGGTGGTTTGCACCAATTGATTTTATGGTCCAACATACTCGTTTCATTCAACATTTAAAAAGTTAAATTCTAGGTCGGATACTTGAAGGAAACATAAACTCTCTGTTCTGATATGTTTGAAATTCAAGTTGTACTTTTAGAAATTTTATTCAGGGACGAATGTAACATGACTATAATCTATGGGGGACCGTTTGCAACCTTAAAGTAAAGATATAGTTTTCAGATCTGATTTCTAAAAAGGACGGAAATTAAAAAATATGCTTTCATTGAGAGTCGAACTCAAGACCTCCCGCTTACTAAACGGGTGCTCTAACCAACTGAGCTATGAAAGCAACATGTTATTGGAATCTGTGAGTTCCGTTATAAACTTATTGTTTTTGTAAATAATTACGAATATTATGTGTCAGTGGTTTATAGATTCCTTGTGTTTAAATACGGTACATTCTGCATTCTGGTAGCTTGTTTCATATTAGGACTCTTTAATCTTTGTTATGTTATAGATATCAATTTGTGGTCTTATTTTTTACCCTTATTGTTATTTGACAAACCACTAGCCTGTGATGTGACTACTTTCGTTATAACAATTCACTAATGCAATGCTACTCAGATACACCGACAATGAGAAAACTACTCAATCAATGTATTTTACAATAAACATGCTAGATGCTAGATTTCAAATCTAGCATGTTTGTCTATTTTGCAAAGCATGTTTAGGGTTTAACGACCAAGGAAAAGTGTGACAGTAGTACTTACGCTTCCCAACACGCCCTTGTGGATCCAACACCACGCCGGGCTCGCAAGACGAATGTGTGAAAAGTGGTATCTGAACGGAAGACCTTGCTAGTTGTTTGACATGGTACAGTCGCTTTTTGAAGTTCTTAGATATCTTTACGTGATGGTGGAGGGAGATCTACTATGGTTAACTCGTTAATGAACAAGCATACATCCCTTAAACTTAGATCATGTATACGTTACACTTAGTTAATTCAAAACACAACATTAGAAATACAAGATGGAATAATAACATTTGCATAAATCAATATCAAACCCTAGAATTATTCATTCATCTTCTACATCAACAACTAAAGAAGCATACCAGCCCATCTATACAATTCGGAACGAAGATCAAATTCTAAACGTCAGCTAATAGTGTGAGATATACACCAAAACCCTTCAGTTAGAATCAACAATCAGTTTCTTAGCCACTAATCTGATCCCAGCATTCTGTTGATAGTCGTACGGATCTAAAGAAAAGAAAGCATCCACAAGGGAACCTGGACGAATCAACGGCTCGAGTTCTGCCACATCATACCTACTGAACACAACACGTTGAATGGATGATGATGATGATGATGATGATTCTTTCTGGTATATCTCTGTGATCCATCTAACACCATCTCCTTCTGCTACAGTAGGTAATCTGTAAAACAACATAGATCAAAACACATCACATCTTTTTATAATCACAACCTGCAATGTGTTCTTTCTTTAAGGATCACAATCTGGGCGGGTCATGCTAGTTGGGTATTGGGTCAACACAAGTTTTGGTTGAAACTGGTCATTCTTAGCAGGTGTTTAATATTATTATACTAACGACATAAATCTTTTGAATCAATATAAAAAGCTGTGTGCAATAAAAATTGGTGACTTTCTATATGTTTGACTCGTTGCCCTTTCAGACAATTTTCTAACTTGATCTGTTGCCCAGACAACGTTTTGATTGACACGTTGCCATTTTAGCAATGTTTTATTTGACCCATTCGAGATAGAACACAACCCACATTGACACATTCGTATGCACAACTGAATAAAACAGACTTACTGCAATCTGATGGTGGGCGAGTTATAAAACCCAGGCTTTCTGCTCACAACAGGCCTCCACTCAGAACTGCTATCAGAATCCACAAACCTCTTAGCAATATCATCGCATGCATCAAGAACGCCACAAAGGTTTGGAGGCGCATTAACCACAAAACTTAATCGAGGCCTTCCCGCATGATCAACAAATCTTGTGCTTAATCCAAACCGTACTTTTAGGGCATCACAACGGATCTGCAACGGTTTGTCTCCATGAAGTATTTGTATCCTTTGAGGTCCACGGAAAAAGGGCACAGCAGTTACAGTTACTGAAGGTATGGACACATCATCAAGAGCAAGAAATTCAGTGTTTTCAGTGACGGTGTTAGAAGCACTGGCTGCAGATGATTCTTCCTCCATAGCGTCATTTGCTTGAATGGGTTCGTTTTCTATTTTGTCTACAAGCGGGCCTAGGTCAAAAGGGTCGGGTTGAGCATGACCCGGTTCTACTCCATTTTGTACTGGCTCTCCAGTGCCAGAAGCCGCTAGTGAAAAGATTGGATGAGTTGGAGGGGAATTTTGATGGTCAATGTTTCTACTAGATGAGGGTGGGCTAGTGCTAGGGCCAGTTGCATCTGCAGCAGATTTTGCATTACTGCGGTTTCTTGTGGTAGCATTCGGAGAAATCCAACTGTTTTCTGTAAATATATCGGGTAGACTCGACTCCTACACGAGGGGCAGATTGGTCATTTTACAAAGTTTTGATATTTCTTTACCCTTCAAAATCTATCTTCTATTCACAAGATAGATATTGCTCAAAAGAGAGGAAAAATAACCTCAACTTGTTAGGTGAAAAGGTGAGAAATTTACCAAGAAAAGAACAGTTGCACAATACTTAAGAACTTCAAGATTCATTCGAACATCATCTAAACTCCTGAAAAAATTGTTGAATAAATATTAATTCCTGAAATGACACGAATATTATCAAGTTTTAGTTATCATTTGTAATCTAGTTAATAAACAGGTCATGTTCGGGTTGACATGTTAAACCCGTTTAATAAACGGGTGATGTTCCAATGGACATGTTTAACCCATTTAACTAAACAAGTTGACGGTCTGCCCGTTTAAAATTAGAATAAAAAATAATTTTCTTTTGTAATGTCAGCCCGTCAACCCATTCAACCAATCTACACCTTCATTACAACTCACTAGGACCCATCAACCCGTTTGACTTGTTTAGATAGATTAATAGGTTACACAGGTCATATTTGGGTTACACAACTTTAAATGTGTCCAATTGTCCATGTTAGTATCAATATCTTTTAAGTTTTAACCCAAATACATATATCTGTATTCATCTTCGTCAATTCAACCAACCAGCCCGAAACCACGAACCCGCCAACTCGACCCGAATCGAACCTCTGTTAAAAACCCAAACTTGCCTGTGTGATTGCTTTCCAAGCCCAAAATAATTAGCCAGACTAGCCATCTGAACAATCAAAACCACTACAATTAGGGTTCAACCCAAAGAAGATGATCAAATCCTTCACAAACATCAAAACAACCAACCCATTATACCTTCATATCACCAGCTCTCCTCCCAAACCTCTGTGTCAACAACGCCAACGAATCAATCGTCCCCTTCGGCTCCGGCGGAGGCCGATTAATCTGTGCAAACGCATCCCTCAACCTCACGCAATCAAACCTAATGATATTATGCCCCGCCCAAATCCGCCCTAACACACAAAACCATCAAACCCCCAATTCAATTAGCATTTAGCAACACATTAACCTCATCAATCACTATCACGGTTCAAGAAGATTCAAGAAGCGAAATTGAAGTTCGAAAAAGGTCGAATTACCGTGTAAGATGTCGTACACCTTATCGGCGATGTCGGAGAATGTCGGAGCAGAGACGACGGCGTCGGCGGTGATGCCGTTGGCGCGAACGGATAATGTGGAGATGAGTGAGAGATCGTGTGGTTTTACCAACGTCTCGTAGCTTTCGAGCTCAACGAGCTTTCTAGGGCAAACGAGGATCGACCCGAATTCTAATATGGCGAACCCCTGTCCGGGTCGGGTCGGGACGGTGGTTTCGAGGTCGAAGAAAGCGATCTCTGATCGATCGGAGGGTGATACCATTGTTGAAATTGTATGAAAGAGGTGAAATTGGGGGAGAAATTAGGGTTTTTGGGTGATTTGGGGTTTGATTTATAGGGGTTTTAGCTTTGAAGAGAAGTTTTGTGAAGAAGAAAGTGTGGGGTTTTACGTTTATACCCTTTTACAAGAAAATGGTTTTCCAATAATCAACTTGTTGCTTAAATTTGACCATGATAATAATATGTCAAAATTGTGAAGAAATTTTTTATTTTTTAAAAAAGCTATATGTTACCATACATATCATTCTTTAACTAATTAACATGGTCATTAATTTACAAAAAGTCGTTGGAAAGAGATAAACGTCAGGTGCTTTAACGGTTTGGAATCTGACACTTGGATCATATTGGGTGATATCAAAACTCTTTCGTATTTTTAGATAAAGAATAAAGGGAAGATATGCAACTCTGATCGAAACTCTTGATGTAACTTTAATTTTTAGTCTTGTTTTTTATTTTTTTTATATCTATCTTAGCTTCTCGTTAGTTTCTAATGCATGACTGTTCAAAAAAAAAACTCGTAACTTTTAAATTGGTTTTATCACTTTTAACTTTAAAGTTTTTGACATTACACCAACACCTCACCCCATGAAGGGAATCATATAAGTTATAATTTAAAAAGAAAATAAAAAATTATATATATATGGGAAAATAATCCAAAGAAAGAAATTCCAAGTCTTTGAAGTTACCTAAGGACGAAGTAAAATGCAACATGTTGAACAAAGCAATGTGCAAAGATAGTTGTTATCTATTCATGTTATGGATGCATTCTTTGTCCAAACAAACAAGTTTTCACATAATCCATCACCACAAGCAAAGACCTCCTTTGATGTCTTTCTATGTAGGAACTTAACACTTGTTATGTCATTTAGTTTCCTAATGTGCTATAGCCATAGGTTTCATTGTCCAATCAACAATATAGCTACATGAATAAACAAGAATCACATAGAGAACATAACAAAGGAAAACAATGTACATGACACCAATATAGATATCACAACACATATAACATCATAACTTGAAAAAATATAAATAGGGGTTGT
Source organism: Flaveria ramosissima (assembly GCA_025215565.1). NCBI lineage: Eukaryota > Viridiplantae > Streptophyta > Magnoliopsida > Asterales > Asteraceae > Flaveria > Flaveria ramosissima. The sequence goes on along the minus strand of CM046044.1, from coordinate 36,874,271 downwards.
AGATAAGAAAATTGATGCACGATCATGATAATAAAAAGATTTTGACGGACTTATTTTAAACTTTAGAATACACTAGGACCGAAGCCCCACAGCGTGTTAATGTGTATATAATTATACCGAAACGTAAAACACAACGCGGTCTTTAAACATAAAAATATTGATGTAAAAATATTGAACCACATACGCATGTTGCAGTATGTTAACTCGAAAAGTTTAGACCGAGACGTAAAATGAAAAATTATAAAAGAATAAAAGTAAATAGGACTAAAATAGAAAATAAAAAAATATGTTAGTGTTAAATGTAAAGGTCGAAAACTATAAGGTTAACGGTAAAAAAGATAAAGAAAAAACAAAATAAAGTACAATGTATGAAACATATGGTACAAACTATAATACACAATTAAGTTGATAATTAGTATCATATAAATTCGTAATGATCGGTGGATATTAATTAATCCATTAGCTACACTACTTGGTCATCGCAAGTTTTCATCTCACTAAGAACTTTAACAAAATGACCTTTACAATTTTCATTAACAAGTTAAGGATCACCTCTTCTCAGATTATTAAATTGGTAGCCACCCCTAATCTAGTCTCACTGATATTTCATTGGGATCATCAATTGACTTCTCATTAATAATGATAGTAGTCACATTTTACAAATAAACAAATGTTTGTAGAAGTGAGGCAATTGTTAAAAGAAATATTACATGATGAACGTTTTAGATTTCTTTCTCTTGCTTAATCATAATCTTTCTTCACGTATTCTAATAGGAGCGATTACTTGATTAACTTACTATGTACTTTTGAGCAAACTATAATTTTGCAACTTTTATGCCTAAAATGTAATTCACAACATTTAACAACCAACCACTTTCTTATAAATGCTTATAAGAAGTTTATTAAAATTAATCAAATTTTAGTTATAAACAAGATATGGTATGTAAAACTTTAGACTCAAATAGTTCTCATACTTTTTATAAGGAATGTTTTAGCAAGGTTTGTAGTTTTGGGCAATGTTTTCAAAACCGAATCGGACGTCGAACCGGACGCTTTACTGGTCCGCTGGTCGGACCGGATTTAAGAACCGGATGATAACATAATTATATATATAGGATATTATATATAGTTATATATATAATTCAATATATGTAATTTATGTATGTATTTTATAGTTATATATAAAACTTAACAAGAATCTTATGTCCAACACATTAATTTATTGTTCAACCATCTGTTTTTACCCATTAAAATCCAAAAAAAAATAAAAAATCGGTCCGACCACCGATTCGGGACGAACCGGCCGGTTGAACCCCACCGAAACGAACTGATGTGAACCGGTTCGACCACACCTCCGATTCTTGGTCGGATCGGTCAGTCCGATTCGGTCTTCAAATCACTGCTTTTGGGTCAAGTTGGGTGGCATCTACTTTTATGGGCCTTACTAACAATTCAATGTAGCATCTTTGCTACAACTTACAATACCAAACAAACCCAAATTTAATTATTTGGGTCGTCAAAGGTGTTACAATCATCCTATGACAATTCAATGTATGTTAAATTGTAGCATCTTTGCTACAACTTACAATGCACCTAACTATTGACCTACATAAGCTTGTGCAGCCTGATAAACATCAGGTTCATATCCAGTTAACCTTACTTCAGCTGTCACTAAAAGCAGCATCTCATAGATCAAAGATTCATGCTCATGACTCCAATCACCTGCCAAAAACTCATGAACCGATTCACCGATCTGCACCCAACTTCTTCCCGGAGCCTTTTTTAGTGCCAACTCGACCATCTTCTCCCTCGCATCTGCAACATCCTTCCACCTTCCAGCATCAGCATACGCGTTTGACAATAACACCAAATACGCAGCAGCTTTATCATCATCAAGATTGAAGTTACCTAGCTTTTGTGCGATCTCAGAAGCAAGATTTACATTCTTGTGGATCCTACAACCACCAAGTAATGCACCCCAGATTGCATCATTAGGCTCCATGGGCATAGTTTCTATAAGCTTATAAGCTTCATCCAAGAGTCCAGCGCGACTTAGAAGGTCAACCATGCAGCCATAATGCTCGATTTTGGGCTCAATTCCCCAAATCTTGTTCATGTTATTGAAGATATCACGCCCTTGTTCGACAAAACCAGAATGGCTGCAAGCATACAAGACGACTAGCATTGTTATCGCATCAGGTTTTGAGCTTTCATCTTGTGTGTTTTCCATCCATTGGAAGACACTTAAAGCGTCTTTTCCACGACCTTGTTTACCAAAACCTGAGATCATGGTGGTCCATGAAACAGTACTTCTTACCGGCATACGTTTAAACAACTCATATCCATCATCAACAACACCACAACCCGCATACATGTGCAAGAGCGCATTATTCAAACGAACTGTGCGTTTTTCATTCTTTATATGCCAATTCCTATCAACATAAGAATGAATCCACCTCCCCATTTTCAAATCACCAATCTCCGCACAAGCAGATAAACCAGCAACCAAAGTCACCTGATCCAACTCCATACGCGCCTCTAACATTTCACGCAACAAACACAATGCTTCCTTACACCCCCCGTTGTGCGCATACCCATAAACCAACGTAGTCCAAGAAACGACGTTTCTCTCAGGCATTTCATCGAACACCTTACGCGCGCCATCAACATCACCACACCTAACATACCCAGCAACCAGTGTGTTCCAAGTCACCACATTTCTCTCAGTCATTTCATCAAACACCTTATGTGCATTCTTCACTCCACCATAATCATCCCCTTCACCTCCACCCACAGCATAAAGATTCACCAAATTAGTTTGAACAAACACATTTGAACAAAATCCCCTAACCAAAACTCTCCCATGAAGCTTCTCCCCCAATCTCAACAATTTCCCACGAGCACACGCACTGATCACAAACGAATAAGTGTACTCATCAGCAATTTCACCCGATGCCAGCATTTCATCAAAAAGATGAACTGATTCACGAGGGTTATTAGTATTAGCATAGCCTCTGATGATTTGATTCCACGAGGTGATGCTAGGGTTCTTGATTTGTGCGAAAGTTTGGTGGGCTTGATGAAGATGACCAGCGGATACATAAGATTGGAGTAGCTTGACGATGATGAAGTTTTTTTGGGTGAATTGGTTTATGATTATCTGGGTGTGGATTTGAGATGTTTCTTTGATGGTGTTGGAGTTATTGAGAAGATTGAAGAGGAATTGTTGCAGAAATCTTGAAGTTGTAGGGTGTTTTTGGGTGGAGAGAAAAGCTTCTTGAACTAACATTAATCAACTGCTGATTTGATTGATACATATCACATGATGCTCATGTAGGTGAATGTCAATGATGTGCTTACAGAAACAAACTACAAACTAATGTACAAGTTTGTTCGACTTATGATGTGCTTGATTCGTACAATGATGAGTGATGAAACACATCTGTAACAAATGTTATACGTGTTGTATGTTCTTGATGGTTGGAGATGGTGTACATATAATAACACCTTATTTGAATCTTAGTTTATCATTATTCATATTTTTGTTTTGGGATTTTCTAATTTGTTTCTTTGTTATGATATCACCATTTTACAGATAAAAGTTATATGGAATAATTATAGAGAAAATTACAAGAATAGTCATTTGACCGATTGTGTTTACAATTATAGCCATTGACCAAATGGTTTTCAAAAATAACCATTATATCGCCACGTGGCGATACCAATGCATGTGGTATCGCCCACGTGACAGTTGAAAAATTATTTTTTTTTGTCTGGAGATACGCCAGGGATACGAGACCATTTGTATATCGCCGGTTGAAAAAAAAAATTAAATTTCATTTGGCCCGAGATACGTCGGAGATCGCCGGCGGTTTTTAATTTTAAAAATATTATTTTTCTCAATTTATAATTAATATATATATTATTATTTTTTGAATTTCTTAATATATAATAAAGATATAAACTGCCTTATCACGTAAAAACACAATTTGATAATTAGTCATAAGCTTTATAAAAATTGTACAAACATTATCATTCAATATATCAGTTAGATGGGTACACGTAGATATTCTATAACAAAAGATGACGAAGAAACGTTTTTTTTTAATTCCTGATATGTAATATTGGCTAGTAAATAAATCATTTCTCTATTACATCTAAATTTTAAAGGTACATACTCTTTAGTTTTATCAACAAACTATCATTTCTCACCACTACACATTAAAATATTAACAGACTTTTTTAGAAAAAAAATTTATAGGAAAGAATATAAGAAGATTTTATAGATAGAAAATATCAAATTTGTATTTAGTTTTAACATATTAATATGAGATAATCATTAATTATAAAAAAAATACAACTTTGTCATAAATAAAGTTATTTTCCGGAATTGTTAAAAGTGGGCGATACAGATGGACATGTGTATCGCCAACCGGAGATACAACAAATATCATATTTATTTATTTTTTCTGAAAAGTAACGATACCTAAACATGAAGTAATTAATTTTTATTTTTTTAAGTTCCGGGCGATACTGCATGGTTACGTCTCGCTGGCTAGCGATATTTGAGCGATACCACATGGTTACGTATCGCTAACTAGCGATATTTGCACACTTGTTAGAACCTGATTGGATAAATAGTTTGGAGATTTTAAAAGTCAATGGCTATAATTGTAAACACAATTAGTCAAATGGCTATTCTTGTAATTTTCCCAATAATTATATGCTATAGTAAAAGACGTGGCTTGGGTATTATTAGAAGATTTACTTCTCATCAAAGTCTGTCGTTATTTTTTTCCATTGTTTTGATTTCAGTTTAAATGAGATTCAAAAAATAAACTAATTAGCAAGGAACTATCTCACCTCAATGGTTGATGTGTAGAGCTTTAACCAAGTGACACATAAGTTAATAAAATTTTAGAGATCGAAAGTGAAAGAATTGGTCATTGGTGGCATTAGTTGCATGATGAATTGTTTTTAATGAACTTAAGCACGTGTTGCTTGATAAGGGATTTCAACTTTCAAAGTTGGCATATCTTGTATTGACATGAGACTATGAGAGGACGAAAGATGACACGCTTTTGTGTTTTAACGATGTTCTCGACATTTGTACAAAGTAGCATGGTCTAAGGGTCTTATCATTACTCACATATGGCATTCTTTAGTCTCGTAATGAAGCATGCAAGACTATTTATTATCTCCTTCCTAAGACAATAAAGAAGAAAGGTCTACTCGCAAAGCTACTCGAATGATTTTTTGTGTGACATAAAAACTACACACAATTTATAAGATCCCAAACACAATCGTCTATAAGAAGATGTCGAAAAAGAATTTGTTTACCGGCTAGGTCATCACTAGGTTCACCAAAAGTGGCAAAGTCCGAGCATAAGAACATTAACACATTGTGACGCATATCAAATTTGAAGTTGACATAAAACTCTTTATAATAAGCAACACATACAAAGTCTAAATTAAGGAGTACAACCATACATATATAACGTTATAATTAAGTGAATAATATTATTATTATGTAACACATTCATGTATAATCTGAATGCATCGTAGATTAGTTTGGGCTAACGCAACTAGTCAAACTCAAAATATAAAGCTCGTCTTTTATTATATGAACTCAAATTTAGCCTCAAACTCGTTTAAGCTTGACTAGATATATGCTTTTATTGATCCGATTTCAAGTAGCCCACACGTGTTTAGCTCGTTTTGCACCCTTAGGTTAGTAGTTAAAAGGTATGTTTCCTCAAGAATATTGTGAACACATACATGTTTTGTTATTACAAAATCCGATTTTTGTTTCAATATCAATAAAAAATATAACATGCCATACGAATGCTATATGGAATTACAAATATGTTTATATATCACTCTCCCAAATTGTAAATAAGCTTGTTTATTAATAATTCCAGCAAACAAAATCAATCAAAAAGTTCAATTAGTCACAAGAGTTACGATATTTGAAGGTCGAACCATGAATCAAACGTAAGCAAATTGATCTACTAAACACAACAAAGTGTGAAACTAAAGAACAAAATACATGTGTCGATGGTTTGACCACACATCGACCAATCTCAAGGCTAATCAGATTCCAAAAGCTTCAACAATAGATTCTATGGTCACGCCATTTGGATAAACTTTTCAATGGGTGGCTACTATAGATACAATAGGTGCCAATCATCAAAACATCTTATCACGTCATCATACGGGCCATATAGATAGCGAAAAAGGGCTATACAATCCATACAGTTTCTATAAGTGATACACGACAATACGACATCACCATCACTCACTTTCAGGGAAAAAGCTAACCACCCATATAGTTTTCTATCTTGTTATACGGCATTATAAGAGAAAAACACAACTCATACGATCCGTATAAATCACGGAAAAAATGTAATGTGACAGTGTCTAAATAGCGTTAGGGATGAGCATTTGGTACCCGAAACCCGTACCGCTACCCATACCGTACCGGTACCGGTACCTAATTGGTACCGAAAATATATATAAGGTACCGGTATCGGTACTTGATTTTCTTATATTTCGGAATCGGTACTGACCGGTACCGGTACCGGTACTTTACCCAAAAGTCCCGTATAGTCCCCCTAGTACCCGAATACGAATAGGATATTTTGGATTTTGTATTTTGTTTTGTAATACTTTTCACCCCATCAACTTGTATTTTGTTTTGACTTTTGAGGGTAATTGTTATTTATTTTTTTAATATCATTCTTCTTACTTCAATAATGTTAAGAGATATACTACTTATGATTTTAATAGAAATGAATGGTGGACAAGTGTGTGGACTGAGTTAGCAGAAAATGAGGAAAGTAAAGAAGCTATCATTTTATGTAAATGCTTTTTTGATATTTTATTTTTGTTTAATTATTATAAAGTTTTAGAGGTATCAGATACCAAACATGTACTAGGTAACAGGTACTGAGTACTGTAACCAAACATGCACCATGTAGCAAGCCTAAAAAAATGTTGTGGATGTAACGGGTACCAAAGAGGTACTGGGTACCGAAATACCGGTATCGGTACCTGTACCCATATACCAAATTCGGTACCGGTACCGGTACTCGTTTTTTATAAAATTCAGGACTGGGTACTTTCGGTAACGGTACCGGTTCGGTACAGGTACGGTACCGAGCTCATCCCTAAATAGCGTGTTGTTGGTGCGTTGCTACGCCCTTTGGCAAAAAAAAATATCATCTTTTTCAAGTCAATTTTAAGCAACTTACCCATGAATATTCAAAGATATTCAACCATAAGGAAATAAATTATTCAAAAAAACAAGCCAAATGCTCACTTATAGACAATTACAAAAATTATATATATTTTAAGAATCTTTTGTGATGAAAGAGTTAACGATGCGTTAGTCTATTTCAACAAATAACAAACACTTTAAGAATCTTCCAACACATCTACTTTGAACAAACAACTAATTCAAACATAGCCAGGTGTTTTATTCTTTTACAAAAAATAAAAATGAGATTTTGCCTAAATATAGCAATCGAAAAATATATGAGAATGCTCATTAGACATGAAGTCGACAATGTGAGTTTTGCCTGATTTTTCTACTAAGTTCTCTTTTCTAATAAACATATACTATCACCTGGAATTGCCTATTAAAAACAATATATTTCTAGATATTAAAGTATAAACTTTAAGTGATCATAGCACCAATCAGGTAGAACAAACATCATATATAGCAAGACAAAAATGAGTTAGTTAGAGCTACACTGTGATATTCAAATATTCATGTGTGTAAGTGATTACTTCCTTGGTAGTGAGAAGTTGTTAGACACTTTAGTAATCTCTAGCATCTTAGCGACACAACCTGTAAATGGTGATCTACACCGGTTTACAAAAAGCCTAGTGAAAAACAACTCTTGATTGAACACCAAGGAGTAGCGTAAGGTGGATTAGTTAACGTCCACCTGACAACTATGCATCATCTTGTTTATGCAATGATACTTCCCCTAACCTTAGATCTTTTACGTCGTTGTGTGATTTGTAAAATCTCCTCAAAGAATACTTCGCCAACAATCAAAGAAGTTTCGTAATTTAAAATAAACATACTTATCTATATAGGTTCTTACAAATAGCATGAAGGATCAACCAGTTAAGCCTATAATAAATTATATGGTAAAAACCATCTTTAGATACTATGTGCTTGCAGGAGATCTTAAGAACTATTTTCAACGTGTGTTTAAACCTATGAGCACTGCAATGTTGCACAAGAAGAAATGCATCTATCTTGAATCTTAAAACAATTGCAGTTCGTATGCGCATACATTTCAATTGCATCCCAACATGGATATCATAGGGACTACATCTATATCTTATATTTGAATACCATGTTATTCAAGTGAAGTTCTTATATATCTAAATTGGTGGCTCAAATTTCGCAAACACAAGAACCAATTTTAAGATAATACTATTCATTCAGTAACCTTAACCAACATATAATCTTTACACTACAAATATATAATATACACCAGCAGCTACCCTATTGATCCCAACAGAAGCTGCACTAACCTGACTAACTGGAGCTAGCTTTGGATATCATAGGAACTCCATGATGAGATGCAAGCAGTAACTCGTTCAATCGCGCAATCTGATGCAGTAAATGATTAATCCTCTGCAAACCCAAATACAAAATCACCATCAATATGCAATTGAAATCTTGTTAGTTCTCTTAGACATTTCATCAAACACTTGGTGTGCATCATTTTCAAGATCAAACAATCAAAGCATCAAACCTCATCTTTCTCCTTAATAACGTTAAGAAGCCCATCAACAGTCTCTTCCCGTAACCGTCGCCGGCGCCGGAGACGACACCGCAAGTAATACACCAGCAGCACCACCGTCGATCCAATCAAAGGCAAATTGAACAACCGAAGTAAACCTCTGATCATATCAAAACCCCAAATGCACGAGAGAACCCCAGGCAACTTAAAACACAAAAACCACCACTTCACCGTAATGGGTCCTCCGATCGCCGCCGGAGTCAGCCCACTTCCGACGGGCGGCGGCGGTTTGACTATTTCGTCAACTGTCTCCTGAACATCGCATTGGTGGTGGAGATTGAGGCCTTCGTGGTTGGTCGGAGGGAAGACGACGGAGGTGTGGTGGTCTTTGTGCGGCGGTGGCGTTGACCATCTACCGTCGCCACCGTGTGGATCTGATAACACTATAACCGGAGATTGAGATTGAAATTGGGTGGGAAATGAAGGTAATTGGATTCTTTCCCAAGAAATTAATGTATTTGGGTGTAAGATATCGTCTTTAAGTTCTTCTTCCTCCGCCATTGATGGGTGGAGGAAGGTTCTTGAGGTCGTACCAGTGTTAATCTCAAGTTATCAAAGATTGAAATATTATTATGGTGTATGAACTATAGGTGAGTTCCATTTTAAGTCCTTTGAACTTTTAAAACAACATAGATGGTGATTTTTAAATGATTAACCATTGTTTTCTAAAGTGATTCATGTAGACAAACGTTATATTTAGAATATACATATTTGTTATATGAGGACTGTTGCGTTGTAAATATGTTGTTTGATCTTATTGCAAGATGTTTAGGTGTCTGATTATTCGTGTAAGATTGAACTGTTAAATTATATGTATCGTTATGGTATAGGAGCATCTTCGTGGAGAGCTCGCGGTTGTCTGTAAGCAGAGGTGGAAGAGAGAGGTGGTCGGCATGAAGGAGAGAGGGGACTGAGAAAGAACCTTGTGTTTATATAGACACATCATTCGTAGAGAGTCGAAAACATTTATGTGAAAGAGGAGGAGAGAGAAAAGCGACGGATTTATGGAAGAAACAAAATAAAAGTTGTGAGGTTTATTAGGCGGTGGTTGGACAACGCCAACATGGAGGAGAGAAGAGACGTATGTAAAAACGTGTTAGAATTTTTAAGCTATGCATAATAAATTTCGTAGTTAGCATTGATATTTAATACTAACAACTCCAAAGCATGTCATGGACATGGGTTGATCATAATTCAAAAATGTCTCATCTAGTCCCCATAACTCGTTAAACAAGCTATAATCGCTTCTTCAATGATCCTAAACATATGTAAATCATTTTGAAAGCCATGGAACACTCGAATGGGTTCACTTTGGCAGTGGCAGAGCTTGAACTTTTCCGTATGGGGGGCGGGGGCAAAATTAATTTTTTTAGGGGGGGCGAACTCGAGTTTTGTATAAAAATTTACACTACCGGACCAAAATTTTACACTGCTACACTAAAATTTAACACTACCGACGAAAAAAATAGGAAGGACACCCCTCCCCCCCCCCCCCCCCCCCCCTAAATCCTCCGCCAGTGCACTTTGGACTATAATTTAGTGTTGTATATGGACTTATCTCCTTCAACTTAAGAAGATAATTCCTCAACAAAATCATTGTTCCTAATCTCCGATGATATTATTGCCTAAGTTCTCCTTTTATGTAAGTTACCTTCATTGTTGAAACCATTATTTATTTATGATACTAGGTTATAATCCCGTGTAATACACGGACTAAATAAATTTACTGTTACATGGTTTATAATATAAAAAGTTATGTTTTAAATATTATATATTACACGGATTGAATATACCCATGTATTACATATTTAAATTTTAATCATGGATAGTTATTAATTAATAAATAACTATTATAACATTCATAATTAAGAGGAGAGAGAAGCGAGAAAACCAATTGTTAGATGACCTAAAATGGTAACAAATGTCCGGATTTATTTTTATTTATTAGTATAAATATTTATGATCTCAAGATTATTTATGATATAATCTTGAAATGTAAGAAAAGTATTTGGAGGGTTTATCATACCTCATTTAAAAACATTTATGAACGTTAACAAATCTTAATCTTCATTACTTTTGAAACTGGTGATAGTCTTGTTTACTACAATAGGAAAAGAAATGAGCTCAAGGAACAACTTAATTACTTAAATGAGGGTTAAAAGCAATGTTTTCAGAACCGGATCGGACGTCGAACCAGACGTCTTACTGGTTTAGTGGTCGGACCGGTCGGACCGGATTTAAGAACCGGATGACGTCATAATTATATATATAGTATATTATATTTTAGTTATATATAATCAAAATATAAATAATTTATATTTGATTTATATATGTATTTTATAGTTATATATAAAACTTAACTATATTTGTATATCAAACACACTAATTTATAGTTCAACACCCCGTTTTTACCCATTAAAATAAAAAAAATATCAAATCCGGTTCGAACCAGTCCGGTTTCCCGGTTCGGGACGAACCGGCCGGTTCGACCACCACAAACCGAATCATAGCGAACCGGACCGGCTAGGGGGCCGATCCGGTCGCGAAAACAGTGGTTAAGAGAATAGCTCCTGTAATAGTGAAATTAGGGAATAGATTCTTTAAAATAGCTCATGTAATAGTAAACACAAAGATAAAGACTAAATGTTTATAAAAAAATAAAAAATAAATATTTTTACTTTTTTTTTTTTAACGACGACTTTCATTTTTAAGTGGTGTTCGCATCACCGACAAGTTGGAGACCCATCACCCCTCTATGCCTGACCACTACGTTGTGTGAATCGGGCCCGCGGGTTCAGAGGAGTGGCTTGGCATTACTCGGGAAAACATGTAGCCTACTGCCACTTGACAATAGTTGCGCCACTTGCGAACTCACGAAGTGAGGTTCAAATCTTCATTGCCTTACCAACTCCACTAAAAGAGCTGGTTCCATGACTAAGTACTCAAACATAAGTTGCAAGATTTGGTTTGTTTTCTCAAAAAGTTATGTATAAAATACTATGCCTCTCTAAAAAAAGGTAATTACACATACGGGTGTGCCTTTCTGATACGATCCGAAAACACGATACAAACCTGACATGAAATTTACAATTTTGGGTTTACTATAAAAGGTTACGGGTCAGACACGTGAACCCATTTACTAGGCCACGGTCGGGCTCGGGTTCAACGCGGCAGGTCCACGGGTTGACCCTTTTAATCATTTTTTATTATTTTATTTATTATGTGATAAATTAAATTTCTTGTTTGTTTTATTTCAAAATTTAGAACTTAAAATAAAAATTGACATGAGATTTCATAACTAAAATATAATATAATTTTATTTTTTGTTATAAAATAATAATTTTAAAGTATTAATAGATGAGAAAATTTTAAAAATTTAGATGAATCGGGTCGTCGTGTTTTTGTCACCCGTGTATTTTCATGTCGTGTTAGGATTTACACTCCTGACACAATTTTAGAGTTCGGGTCGTTTTCAGACTCGGTTCGGATTGAACGTACCAACCCATAACACAGTCCGTTTAACACCTTACTCATACATGTCAAGACAATTGTAATAATATAATATATATTTTATTAATTCTATAATTTGAGCCGGACATCTTACTCCTGTTATACCGTTTGCTATTTACATTCATCCCAAATCCCAATCATGATGAAACACAAAATATTAACATTAAAATACCAAAAAAAAAAAACACTTTCTTAAAATCATGGAATCTTAAGAAAAAAATCAAAATAAACTTAACTGAATTAACTACTTGTAGTTTCATCTTAAATATGATCCAACATCTTCACAACTTCATTAATACTCGGTCTGAGTTTAGGAATTTCGTTAATACACAACATAGCAATCCTAAAAAACTCTAAAACCTCTCTCTCTTTCAAACCTTCTTTCGACATCCTCGCATCCAACATTTTCATCTCCTGACGTTTTGACATCATTCTTGTCGCCCATTTAACAAGCCGCATTTGTTCTCCATTCTCAATCTTTATACGCCGGTTAGGCCGCCTGGCAGTGGCAATCTCAAACATCAGTACCCCAAAACTATACACGTCTCCTCTTACAGAAGCCAAAAGAGAAGTTTCATACTCTCGTGGGGTGTACCCAAGCTCATGTACTTGTTCAAGGACTTGATAAAGATATCCGTCCCTTCTTCGAGCCAACCCAAAATCCGCTATATGGGCTTTAAAATCCACATCCAACAAAACATTACTCGAGTTAACATCCAGATAAATTACGCGTCTCTCCAAATTATGTAAAAAAGCAAGCCCTTTCGCTACCCCTTTCATAATACCTATTCTAGTGTTCCAAGATAAAGGTAACCCTAACGGCACCACGTCACCAACACCATCGTGTATCGATGACGTGTCGTACAACCATTGGTCGAGACTTCCGTTCTCGATAAACTCATAAACCATGATCCGATCCGACCCGGAGGCGCAATACCCGAATAGCTTAACGATGTTATCTTGTTGGATCCTACCCCATGCCTCCACATCCGCCTGAAACTCTGGGTGGTCTTGAAGGTCATCGGAGTTGATCTTCTTCACGGCGACGGTGACGCCGGAGGCCAGGGTGGCTTTGTGAACAACCCCGAAACTTCCGACGCCGGCGATCAGCTCCGGCGAGAAGTTGCGGGTGGCGTTGACCAGGTCAAATGTCTCGATATCGTTCAATGATGGATGGAACAGGTGGCTCTCGGAGACGCTGATGAAGGAGGTTGATGAAGGATGAACAGGGGTGGTTCTGATCGGTGTGATGAAACGACGGCGTATGGAGTAGATTAGGGTTCGAGTGTGATGAAGAAGATGGTGCAGAAGGTGGGTCGCCATTGATGGTGAAGTGGGATGGTTGAAATGTGAAAATGATAATATGTAAACTTCTTGATGTTTATGCTTTGATTAAGTCAATATTGTTTTCTACCTTTTTTTTTGTTTTTGAGAAACAACTAGTATTAAGCCTTCTGTGTTTTGACATGGGGTAAAACGTGACAAGTAGTACTAATATCACACCATCATCATCAACTACCAACATCATAAAAATTCGTATTATAAAATAAATAAAAACGAAAAAACAAAACCAAACGGAAAGTAAAGGTAAAAACGTTGAACCATGCATGTGCAACGTAAAAAATTAAAAACAATAATTAAATCAATTTAGGACTCGCACGTTGTCACGTAGATGTTAGACGGGAAAAACAAGCTTAACAATGTTGAATCACACGTGCACGTTATCACGTGTTAACTCTAAAAAATTTAGACTCTAATTCGAAAAAAATGTATAAGATGAAAAGTATATGGGACTAATGTTGAAAGTGAAAAATTATAGGGGTTAAATTGTGAAAGATTTAAAAATATTATGTTTAAAACAAAAATTGTAAAAACTATATGTACAACCTTTTATGCACACAATATAAAAATTAATGTAACCATAACTTGATAATTAGTAATATTAAATAATAAAAAGGTGAAATCCAGGGCTAGAGGGATGCTAAAACGTTGATTAACATAAGCAAAAACAACTTTGACCACGTACATGTTTGTGCTTTAACTATTTGTACGTTATCTTGTACAACTTGTTTAAATATAATTTACACAAAAACATTGATAAGAATATTATAAAATTCATAAGAGATAAGAAACCAAAAAAAGAAAAGTCATGAACAGTAAGTTTACTTAAAGTTGAGGGTGTCATACTGTAATTTCATGAGAAGGACATCTTATAACTTCAAAAATCACATGTTTAACGTGCTCATACAGTGTGTTTTAACTTTTAACCATATGTAATCTTTAAGTAAAGGTTATGCGCGCTACTCTTGTGAGGGAACAGTTACATCTTAAAATGTATGTATATGTAATAACTTTTATTAACGTGACCGGTCCAACCCCGTTCATCCTGTTCGACCCGGTTCAACCGGTCTAATTCCCGATTCGACCGCCGGTCCGATCGGTTTGACTGGCCCGACCAGCAGTTCAATGCCAAAACAGTGGTGGAAACCGGTGGTGGTTATGGTGACATTGGTTCTGTAATGTAAGAGGTGTGTGTGTGGCAGTTTTGTGCATTTATACACACACACACACACATATATATATATATATATATATATATATATATATATATATATATATATATATATATATATATATATATATATATATATATATATATATATATATATATATACATATATATATATATATATAATTACACAAATAATTCTTTTTATGTATTAAATGACAAAAACAGTCCCTGTAAGGTAAAAAGACAAAAATGCCTTTGGATTTAACTGAAAAACTAACGGTTGTTAGTGTTAATACCTTAACTTGTTACAAATTGAAAACACAATACTCCTACCTGTTATAAAAAACTCTTAGTACCCAAACCTGTTATTTTCAATAAACCACAGGGACCATTTACGTAATTAACTCATTAAAAAAGATACAACTTATGAAGGGGGAACAATACCATATTACCCTTAAACCTTATCTTGATTGAAAATCACGTGCTAAACCTCAAATATTTTGTATTTTAACCTTTCCCAAAAGAATTTACATGAATTTTATTACTAAAAGATGCTTTATTTATTTTATTAATAATCAAATATTAAAAGTCGATGTTGAATACTTAAGTACCATAAATTAGGCCATCACTAAATTATATTTTTTAAAATATTTCCACAAAGAATAGTCTTCATTACTTTTGAAATTAAAAAAGAAACCATGATTGAATACTCGAAGCACTAAATAAAAATGAAGGCCAACTGTAATAGAGAATATTAAATACTTTATTACTTCTATAATTACTAATTAGAATTGTAGATTTTATTCTTTTTATACGCTGCTACTTACATCAAAATCATGATAAAACATATAATCAAATTAACATTCTAAAAAATAGCCCAAATCATGAAACTTTAAAAAAACAAATCAAATTAAACTTAACTGAATTGACTATACTCTAGTTTCCTCTTGAATTTGATTCAATAACTTCACAACTTCATTCATACTCGGTCGGGATTTAGGTGCTTCGTTAGTACATAACATAGCAATCCTGAAAAACTCTAAAACCTCTTTCTCTTTCAAATCTTCTTTCGATAAACTCACATCCAACATTTTCATTTCCTTATTTTCTGACACCATTTTCGTCGCCCATTCAACAAGCCGGATTTCTTTCCCATTCTCACTCTTTATAGGCCAGTTCGGCCGCATAGCAGTGGCAACCTCAATCATCAATATCCCAAAACTATACACATCCCCCATAACAGTAGCCGCAGTAGCCCCATGAATATACTCCGGCGGCATGTACCCCATCGTCCCCGCCACTTGCGTCGAGACATGCAAATGCGAGCCCTCAATCCTCCGAGCCAACCCGAAATCCGCAATATGCGCCTTGAAATCCGCGTCCAACAAAACATTACTCGCCTTAATATCCCGATGTATTATAGGCCTCTCCAAACCATGCATAAACGCCAACCCTTTCGCCACCCCTCTCATAACACCAATCCTAGTGTCCCAACATAAAGGCACCCTCACCTCCGCCACGTCATCAACATCCACACCGTCGTGTGTCGATGACGTGTCGTACAACCATTGGTCGAGACTACCCTTCTCGATAAACTCGTAAATCAAAATCCGATCCGACCCGGTCGCGCAGTACCCGAAGAACTTAACAATATTATCATGTCGGATCCTACCAAGAGTCTCCATCTCAGCCCGAAACTCTCGATACCCTTGAAAGGCATCGGAGCTGAGTTTTTTCACGGCGACGGTGACGCCGGCGGCGAGGGTGGCTCTGTAAACGAGGCCGAAGCTGCCGTCGCCGACGATCAGCTCCGGCGAGAAGTTGCGGGTGGCGTTGACGAGGTCAACCATCTGGATCTCGTTGAGCGATGAGTCGAAGAGTTGACTTTCGGCGACGCTGAAGAAGGAGGCTGACGTGGGGGGATCGGGGGTGGGTGTGGTGCGGCGGCGGTGTGGTGGTGGGTGGCGGCGGCGGCGTTTGGCGGTGGTGCGGCAGATGAGGATGATGAAGGTGAAGATGAGGGATATGAGGATGAAGGTGGCTATGGCGGAGATGATGGCTTGAAGGGTGGGATCCATGGTGGTGTTGTGTTGGGGGTGTTAGAGGGAGAAGATTAGGGTTTGATTAGGAAGAAGATGATGGTGGGTTGCCATTGATGGGGAAAAGAGGAAGAAGAAAGAGTCAATGGGATGATTGTCAATGATGAAGTGGTGATTGACTTGTTTGGGGTTGTAAATGTATCATTGCCGGTATATAATAAAGGGTTGGGTTATACAAACACTCGTTATTCATATATCTACATCTACGTTTATATCTATATCTGCATTTACATCTACATCTACATACTCTAAAAATATATTTTGGGATGACACGTGACAGCACCACAATCATTCTCACCAAAATTTTCTCGTCTTTCTCCTATTAAATAATTACCTTAATTACTAATATATTTTTAACACCTTTTAGATTGAATAATTAAGAAAGAAATCTAACTATTAATGTTATTTCTAAATAAATAATTTTTTATAAAATAATAAATTTTTCTAAAGCATAAAACTTTTTTAAAAATATGAAATATTTAAAATTGGTATTTTTAAAAAGTCATTTTTTTAAAAAAAATAATAATAAAATTTGAGAGTTATAATATGAAATATTTTAAAAATGACATCTTTATACAGTTTGTTTTAGAACAAAATATTTATTTTTTTTTGAAAAACGTTTAAAAATAAAATTTTAAAAAGTTGATATTACTGTTTTATTATATATTAGAATATCATTTTATAATTAATAAATTTTATTATATTAATATTTTATTTATTCAACTCGTGTAATACACGGGTTTACTAAAGCTAGTGTATGTATAGAAAAAGATAGAAAGGTGAAAATAAATTGTGTGTTACCAATAACATATCTCATATAGGGCCACCTATATGATGCGTATGATGCTATACGAGGGAAAATTTAGGGAGTTGTCAGATGGATTATGCATCTCATATAGAGCTATACAACTCACCTATATTACACGTATGGTGCTATACGATATGTATAGAAATCAAGATTGTTGATTTATAATTTTGGGGGGTCCAAATAACAACACCCTTTATATATTACCGAATGTATGTAATCAATATTGGAGTGAATTGTCATTTTTCTCCTAATGATTTGGTTATATATGTAGTTTTTATCAAGATTTATTTATTTATTTATTTTCTTGCATATGGCTTCCTAAGGTTTTTAAATATTGTCATTTTCATCCAACAAAGCTAACTCTCTTAATTAAAATTGTTAAACTTGTAAATTGAAAAAATTACCCTTTAAACTACAACAAAATCCCTCAATCATTTAACCATAATCGAGTAGAAAAACGACAATTCACTCTAAATATAAAATAGGTTTAATTTATGTGTTAAAAGAATATATTTCAAGAAAACTTCATGCATACTATATCCATACGATTTTCATAGTATCATATATACCCAAAGCAAAAACTAGATGTCATATATAGCATTTATTTAATGTCCTATGATCATATTCGTCATTTTAAAATGACCTTGCTTAGAACAGTTGTAGTAAAGGCAACGACGGCTCTAGCTTTAATACTATACCAATTGAGACTAGAAAGATTCTTTTCAAACACTAAAATCCATTTTAACTAATGCAACATGAGAAGAAGCTGCTAAAATTGTATCACTTTACATCTATAAATATGTCAATTTAAATTATATTCTAGTCAATTGGGTACAACAAATAAAAAAAAGGAAATCGACCAAATGTTGTCCAAATGGTTTTGTTAAGATATACACACCAAATCCTTCTGCAGAAAAAGAACAATCTTTCTATATATTTCATCATAAACAAAGGATAAACCCACTGCACTAATGTTTGACATTTACATAATAGTTTTACATCCCTACTTATGGTTATGCTCCATATTTATAAACATAACTTCGGGTCGGTTTGACTCGCATTTGCAGACACATAGGAACATAACCAGATGGTCTTTTCTATCAAGAATCCATAAAATGTTTGATGTACATGAACAGCTTACCATGAATTGAATCAACAAACGTACAATCACAAAAGACTTTTAATTCACAAACCGATAAAAATGGAGGCAAAAACGACCTAAAGGAAGAAAGAAAAATCTGCTTAGAACTACTTAATTACAAGAAAGTTTCCAAACATGGCTAAAATCAATGATCCAAGTGTGTGGAAATAAGCAAAACATCAAGTGTTCATCATAAAGACCTACAAAAACTAAGAAAATTAGCAGAAATAAGGATTTGTTGATCATTTGTAACAAAAAAGACAAGAGTACTAGAGAAAAAACAGAGTATTTACAAGCAGTTATGTACTTTAGAAGATGCTACTCTCTAGCTGCAGTAACATAGCAGCACAGAAGTCCAGAAATAGCAACTGCGGACCGTTGATCCTCTGGATGTCAAACAAATAGCTGTCCTCTGGAGTTTTGTAAAGCTGTCGAATTAAGGCGAAAATTTTCATTAACTAACATAAAAGTAGCAATTTCGACCCATTTACTTGTGAATGAGTTGCTTTAGATTATGCTTTATTTCTAGAGGGTCAAACAAGAGTTAACAGCTAAAAAGATTATGAAGAAATATAGTTTTTGTAATCATATATGACGTACTAATTGTTACTACAAAATAAAAAGAGCAAAGAAAAAAACTTGACCCGTTCAAAAAGTACCCAATTTGACGAGGACACATTTGACCCACCCATTTTGACACCTCTAAATTTACTTGGGTAATTGGTAATAGCACTGAAAACTAGTGAAAATGACAGGTTTTACCTGAATTTCGAACTTGACAACATTTTGTGTTCCAATGTTGTTGGGTGTAATAGCAGAATTGATGTAATGATTCTCATACAAATGGTGGGCTGTAATTTGTTCAGCATTAGGTATGTTTGAAACCCATCTACACTTAATGTTATATAGCCCGATCTTTTTCCAGCAGACGTTTAGGTCTCTCAGAACTTCAAGAACACGTGTCATTATGTCACGGGGATTCGCTGGAATCTTCAAAAAGCAAAAGGAAAAATTCTTGTAATTCATACTAAAACCGACCTCGCGATGAATAAAATATACTGAATCTTCAAGAGAAATAAAGAATTTACTTAAATGTGTAAGAGATGGTGCAAGGGTTAAACTTGTAAGAGAACCCATATCAATTTGAATAGGAAAAGACACAAGTTTGACCTCAAAAGTCAAAGTGTGTATCTTTTCTCCCATAAATTATAAAATCTTATTCAAAACTGGTGATCAAATTTAGGAAACAGGTATGATTTGAAATTCAAGATTCAATCATTTAAATAGAATAATCTTATAGCTTTGAAAAGAATGAAGTTTCTAAATCTTTAAGAGAAATTTGATCACAATTTCAATTGTTGTAACTTGTAACTCCAAGAATTTCAGCTTTAAAAACATAAGAAACGATATAAAATTGAACATAAAAGCTCACAATTTTGACTTGAAAATTCAACAAATATAATTTCAGATCTTTAAATGCTTTAACTTATACTTGGTAAAAATCAGACTTTCAAGATCAAATGACCTAACCACTTAACTCTAAACTCTAAAGGTGAATAAACTTACTTTAAATCTTAAAGCAGGGACTAATACCAGATTCAAATCTTAAAGACTTTCAAATCTTTAAAGATTAATTCCACTTAACTGGTTATATGTTAAGTTTGTTTAAAAAAAAGACCATACCAAATCAGGTATGAAAAGTCACAAGTTTGACCTCCAAAGTCAAAGTGCAACTATTTACTCAAATATTTTGATTACGAGAATTGAAATATATATATACAATATACAAACCTGCATCCCAACTTTCCATTTTCTTTCACCAGACAAATTGGGTCCGAACGAGTTACCCCGAGTAAGCCTGCTCATTTGGGCACGGTCCTGGACATTGTCTAGATGCATAGTAGCAAGATCACCCTCCTGCCAAATAGTATTCAAATTTTAAAAACCAAATTATCGAAACCTTAAGCAAGATAATAATGCGAATGTCTACTACGAAAGTGGTTGAATTAATATATAAACCTAGTTTTTATAAGACAGTAGTTTTCCAAATTCTAAACCATTGCACCTGACACTTCATTTTAAACCATAAATATATTCGTCGAAATGCAACCCTTTTAGCTAATTTTTTTATCCGACTCCTTTGAAATAAAAACACAATCTGAATCAACCCATTCATAAGTATATAAAAATAACGCACCAGGGACTCTGAAATTTCAGCTCCAAGATACCCACCAACAACACGAGTTTGGTTATCAAACAACAAATAATATGCAACCGTAGCCTGAGATAAATTACATTTAAGATGTAAAACCAGCAAAATCTCAGCTTTATGCAAAACTATAACAAAAGAAATGAGATAAATACATCATCTTGTATTCGGCTTTGAAGTGATTGTGTCAGACGATTCCTATCAAAACCCATGTTAATCACTTTTTTGATAATCTCCTCATCAAGCTGACAAATAAAAGCAGCATCAAGTTAGATGACTTAATAATATCAGATAAAAAAAGACATCCCCATGTAGCAGAATCTAAATATTACCGGTTTCAATTTCACCTGAACCCACTGAGATCCAGACTTACCTTTTTTAGGTGCTCTGTTGCATCAGGAGCAGGAACAGCTAAGTAACGAGGTAGTTGGCTTTTAAACCAATGATGCTGACGGAGCTCAGCAATCGTTATTCTTTTCATAGGATCAACCACAAGCATTCTTGGAATTAAATCCCGAGCCCCAGGTGACAAATGGCTAGGAAGAGTATAGATTCCTGACTGAAGATAAATGACAAATTAAAATTGCACCCTTTGCAGCATTTCTGTTCCCAAAAGTTTCTAGTTTACACTTGCAAGTTACCAGTTCACATCATTGTCAATAACCGAAAAATATTACGTGAATTTTTGGAAGAGTTTAATTATTTAGGTGTTCAAAACATCTACAAGAAAAGTGTTATAGATTTCATAGGATAGAAATAAAACTAGAGGTGGAAAGATAGGCAGTCAGACTGGTAGTGTGACAGGTCAAAATGCGTTGGGGCCAATTGGGATGGGTGGGTTGGGTTAAAATCCATTTAAACAATTGTTCTTAAAATTAATTAATAAGCTAAATATGATTACAGTAATAACGTAGATCTTTGAACACCGAGGTTTAGGATTTCACATGCATTTAATATTTTACTCGGATGACTTCCACTCCGTTTGACCCATTCCCTTTCTACTAATGTTTTTAATTCGACTCATTTGAGATTGAAAACCATGCACTTCAACTCCAGTCACAAGTCAATGGGTCAAAGTACCCACCTCTGAATGAAATGCAAGGCAGTACCTTAATTTTCTTAAATAGATTGGGTATATTTTCATCATCAAAGGGAAGCGTGCCACATAGAAGAGCATACAAGATGACTCCACAACTCCATACGTCTACCTCAGGTCCTGCATAAAGTTTACCAGAGACAACCTGCATAACAAGTATGTATCATTATGAATTATATTTTAAACCAACATGCAGTCAAGAAAGACAAAAATGAGAAAATAAAATTAAGCCTAAGTAAACCTCTGGGGCAGCATAATTTGGACTTCCGCAGCTTGTTTTAAGAAAATGTCCATCTCTCATTATATTACTCAACCCAAAGTCAGCAACCTTAACATTGCCTCTTGAATCCAAGAGAATATTTTCCGGCTTAAGATCCCGGTGGACTACCATATTCCGGTGGCAATATTCTACTCCAGAGATTATCTGTTTTGATAAAAATGAAGTTAAGAACATCACTAATAATGAAAATATTGTGGGATGGAGAGCCTGATAATGGTTAAGATGGTTAGGCAACTAGGAAGTTGATATGGTTTCTTCATATAAATGCAGCCAAGAACTCTTCGACTGCTGAAATTATGAGATATAAGTATATAACGTAGATTTTGGGAATGACCATATTTGTTGGGAAGTTGCTGAATTGCACACATAAAGTATGTGTTTGAATTTTCATTTTCTGCAAATATTACTTTGATAGATTGTTGACTCTAATGAATATCACTGGAGTTGGCAAGATGGACGAGTTGTGTAATGGAAGATGGGCTGTTTTTTTAGTATGATTTCAAATGGGTCGGGTAGAGTCATAACAAGATTACACTTCTATTAATAAATGACTTGTTAACTTAACAAAAACAATAGTATTACATTGTAAAAAGGAAACCTTACGTCCAAAATATATCAAGACGTAAAATTTGCCACCAATATTTTGGAAGGCCATTATTTGCCAGTGAAAATAATGATTTAGGAGGTTGTATGCATTCGAAAGGGACTTTGGGCAACTTTTAACCCATTCCCATATAGCCATTTCAGATCAATCAACTCAAATCAACCGATTAATAATTAAACGGAGTGAAATTAATACCTCTACACATTTGGACCACTCGTTTTACCTTAAATCCCTCTATCCCAAAAAAGTCCATTTTCTGGTTTCTCGTCCCATAAAAAGCAACCTTATTTAAATTGTTAACATCATGATACATTTGGTATTCCTAGATCACACTTCCTTTTTCTAAAAATGGGGTAAATCTAGATACTTCTTTTATTTGTATTTAATTATGCATTAAATTGTCTATTAAGGTAAAAATGGGTATAATCTACAAATTTTGGCTAAAAAGGAAATAGGTCAAATGAGTTGAAAGCTTTTCAAAGTTCTATTTTAATGCATACAACCTCCTAAATAGTTTATTCAAAATTATAATATTATTGGAGTAACATAGCTTTTGTATTCATACTTAACACATTAACCACTTATCCAACACTGGACAAAAAGTGACATGCACCAAAAAGTCACCCGCGTGACGCTTTATCGGCCCCTCCCATTTTTGCCACCTCTATTTATAAGTTCAAAAGTGATCTTTTAGATATGGGGTACTATTATGGAGCAAAACTTTCATCTGATACTTTTAATTCTCTAAATAGTTTTTTTTTATCTTATAATAGGCAGATCATGAACATACCTGCTGAAAAATTTTGCGAGCTTCATTTTCATGTAGTCTCCCTTTTTCTACAATATAATCAAAAAGCTCTCCAGATTTCACATACTCCATAACCACATATATATCAAGAGGTGTCTCTATCACCTCATAAAGTCTTATAATATGAGGATGCACAAATAATCTACAAATTTTGATTTCTCGTCTCACTGCAGACACATAACATATGAAGGAATGATTTTCAGAAGAACCATCAAATGGCTAAAAATAAAATTAATCTAATGAAACATGATAATACCTTTCTCCTCCATTTCAGGATTCTTAAGTTTTCTGCGGTTAAGAATCTTGACTGCCACTTTGTAGCCGGTCAATGTATGTTCAGCAATCTTAACTTTACCAAAAGAACCATGACCAAGAGTTTTCCCAAGCTTGTAGTTATGTAATAATGTATCAACGCTACCACCTCCTCTATTTGTTCTATCCATATTTCTGCCATAAAATTATGCAAATATGTAACTCATCACCACGGCAATTAGGTTCAATAGAATCAATGATTTTCACCATAATGAAGAATATTAGGAGGTGGCAAAACAGAAGGGTACGGGTTGCGTAATGCATACTTTTTGGTACGGCTTGCAAGTTTGCAATAGTTCAGGTTGGTTGGGTTAACCGGAAACATATTTTGTCCAAAATTTGCAATTATAAATATATATATCTTACCAAACACGTTATGGTCCATGTTGTCTGTGGATTGTTGAAACGGGTCCGGTCTCCCAATTAGAAATGATATAATAAAGGTGAATCGTCTCATGTTTGGTTTTCACAAACATGACAATAATAATATGCAGTGCCTATAGAAGCGGAGTAATACATTAAAATGTGGTGCTTTATTTATGCCTAAGAAGTTATAACATGTGATTATTGGCCAGTTTGGTAACAACAAACTTCAAACAGGCCAAAAACAGAATCGGGAATGAAGTATGTTACTTTTTTGTTGCAATTAATCCTAACCAATATCACCAGTGAAGTTATAATTACTAGAACACCCACATCATTAATTCAAAAGTCAAGTGTTTTTCAAATCATAAAATCACTGAAATTCAATGTAACACCCTAGGCAAATCCCATATCAGACGTAGGTTCATAAACACGTTTTGGCCGCATTGGCTATGGATGAGTAAAGACAGTTAAACGTGTTTGGGTGTCAACGATCAAATAAAAAGATCTTTAGAGACTTCTGAACACTTTATACTTGTTGGTCAAAGTGACCTTAAACTCACATTCAAAACAAGTCAAAACTCCATATAAACTAACCAACCATTAATACAAATCGCTCCTAAATTTGGGGAAAACGATAAACGAACTACAATTATCAACAATAAGCAATTAACAAAATTCGGATCCTGTATCGGGTTCTTTCTTTATCTTTTTACCCGTATTACCCTTCCTCAGGACATAGATTTCTCAAATCAATCACCCAAACTAAACCCTAATCATACCCACAAAAAAGATTCAAGAAATTGAGTCAAATCAATTAACAAATCATAATTAGAGTTGAACACAACAACTATAACCTCATAAACAACTTGTAAAAAGAAATTAAACATGAATTGAAGATCAAAATACCTTGGAATAGGAGGAGAAGATCACATCTGAGTGCAAACGATGAAAAGTTGTAAACTTTAATTTTAAAGATTTATTCACTTTCAACTCTGAGTCAGCATAGACAAACGGATATGTACGCCGAGATCCAGATTTTCTGAAATACCCCTAAACTTTAGAAGCACAAGCAATACGTGCCCGAAAGTTTAGTTCTATTACGGGTGTGAGATAAGTATGGTATTAGAAGATATGAACTTACTTACGTGAAATTGATTATATGTGTCTATGACTATATGTGTGCCAAACCCGAAGTAACTGTAGATAGAATTATTGAAGGTATGTACGTATGGTTGAGTATCGGATATTGAGTTAGTTTTCAAGATGACTTTAAAGTTGAGTTTAAGGTGATAAGGATCTAACAATTAATCTTTAATCACACGAAATCATAAACAAGAACACTTTATGCTTGTCGATAAGCCCATGAACATGACTTGTAATTTCATAAGATGTTATGAAACTTTTGTACCAAAATTGGTTTGAACATTTTTCATATGGTAATATATTATCTTGTTAATAAAATATATATTTAATTTGTAGCATGAGGAATATTCATAATTAATAAATTTTAAGTGTTAAGGAATTAGAAAAAATCATTTCCTTTTTTATGACAGGAATTCATATGAAAATGACAAGAAGTAAGTTTCGTGTTTGTAATACCAAAATACTCATTTTGCTAATTGAAAAGTATGCCGCGTATTTTAATGTATACTAAATGTAACAATGTTGGTTAGAATCTAATAGAGGGTAGTTTTATTGGTTAAAAGTAATCGTTTACCACCTTTATAAATAAACTAGTTTTACTAAACCCGTATATTACACGAATTATAAACTATTTTTACTAAACGCGTATATTACACGAATTATAAACTAGTTTTACTAAACTCGTATAATACACGAATTGAATAATTAAAATATTAAATAGAATAAAATTTAATTTCGATATAGAAGGATCTCCTTATTTTAATTAACAAAACGATATATTAAGACATTATATGATTAAAATTATGTATGAATAATAACTATAAATAATAAAACAATAATATGAACCTTTTAATTTTTTTTTGTTTTTTTCAAAGATAATTAAACATTTTGTTTCAAAATGACGTTTTAAAAAAAATTATTTTTAAAAATTTCCTTACTATAACTCCTTATTTTAATTATTTTTATTTATAAAAATTTTACTTAAAAAAACAATTTTAAAATATTAAGTAAAAATAGTTTTTTTAAAAAAAATATTTTTATAAAAAACCATTTATATAGAAATAACATTAATAAAAATATATATTTCTTAATTTATTGAAAAACTAATTATAATTATAATGTATAAATAAATACATAATATTATTAGTAATGAATATAGTTATTTAATAAGAGAGAGAAGCAAGAAAATTTTGATTAGAATGAATGTGTTGCTGACACGTGACACCACTATTTACCTTTTTATTAGAGTAGAAATTATAGTAAAAATATGTTGAAGTATGAATAAAGTTAAAGACTAATATATATTCTCTTTCCATGTAAGTTTTAGAAACATAAAACATGTCTATTGCAAGTGTTTTATTTATAAAAAACAAAATTTTAATTTTAAATATGTCAGAATATTACATAATTAAGAGTTTTATAACTTATTAAAAGTTTATACATTTGTAAATTTTAGTAATCTACATATAAATATAAATTTTATAATTATAATCCAACTTTTATTATAAATTAAATCTAAAGTGCAAGTAAACATAAATACAAAAATGAAAAAAAAAATAAATGAAATAAGTAGGCTTCACCCTCTATAACTTTCTCAATGGATGTGTATGTATCAACTTTCATTAATGATACTCATGCACGTTTAACTGATCATATAACAATATGAACTACGTATGCTTCTCATCTCTAGAACGTTACGTTTAACAAGTCCTCGCACGAGATGTTAGAATATCTTGTTTGGATGTATAATATACAGAAAGTCGAGACATAACACCTAGAATATCTTGTTTCTACACAACAGCTAGAATCACACTTTTTAATAAAAAGCATCTTTCTAATGTACTACAAGAACAATGATATCCATATATACAAGGACAAAAGTTTTCTAATGTACAAGAACAATAGTAAAGGTTATGATTTTTAACGAGAAGTATCTTTTAATTTACAAGAACAAAGTAAAGTTACATCCATATATACACAAACAACATTTTTCTAACCTAACATTATGTAACAGAGTAAATGAATGCTAGAAAACAATAAATAATCAAAATTCTCAACCAAAATCTCACTCAAAAAGCAATATTTAACAATGGAAAACTAACAATTTCCTCATATTGAATCTAAAAATCTATAGCCTATTGTTACCAAAAATTACATTCAATATCCTATTTCTATCTTCTCTTCTAATCCTAGTTTTATATACAACAAATTAACTTCGTCAGTTCAGTTCCCCATAAAAAACTCATGTTATTAGAAGGGAGCCGAACTGACAAACAAATTGTGGTATAATACATGATGAATAAGCGAATATGGCTAAGTTAGTCGGGGTTAGAAAAATCTGTACATGGCTATGCAATATGCTGTCCTGACTCGACCCCACAAGCCGCCAATTGAATCCAGAAAATTGGCCAGATGGGGCTGTAGGATTCCCGAGAACACAGACAGCAATGATCATCCATGGTTTCATGATGATTGTAATTTTAGTCCTTCAAATGATCTTCAATGGTGGACACCTCCTTCTTCACTGTGCCCTGCATATATGTCTTTACAGCTGTTTGCAGGATCTTTGCAAGCCTCTTATGAAGAACCCGTAAAATCTTCAATGACCAGACCGTTTTGACTTTGTTCATCATCACTTCCATTTGGGTTTCTGGTCTGGTTGGCAGCAGGGTTGCAAATTCTTCATTGACCAGACAGCTTTGACTTTTGCATGATCTTACGAAGAACATGTAGAATCCATATTTAAGGATTTTTTAAGTATAACTTGAGTGTTGTTTGTTTACTTTGCAGCCTTTGCTTTCTCCATTTCAGCCTCCTTTTCGGCTTTCTTTCTTTCAAGTTCAGCCTGTTTAACGTTCTCCTCGTGGCATTTTAGGAATAGTCTCACAAAGTTGCTAAGGGTTTGAGTAGCTGCCCAAAAAATAAACAGACGTAATAAGTCAATAATTTTTTTAATTATAGCTGGTAAAATG
Source organism: Flaveria ramosissima (assembly GCA_025215565.1). NCBI lineage: Eukaryota > Viridiplantae > Streptophyta > Magnoliopsida > Asterales > Asteraceae > Flaveria > Flaveria ramosissima. Next base: position 36,845,586 of record CM046044.1, on the reverse strand, counting down.
GGCAGGGTCAAGCGGTTGGGTAATTGGTCTAAACAGGTTAAGATCAAAATGAGTAACTTTGGGTATGGATTGGAAACATGTCAGGTTCTATGCGCTAAAAAATACACTTTAAACGACCTTCGACCACCTGACTCGTTCACTTTTGAGCTAATTGTTTTTATTTTCATACATTGGCCCGTTAGCAGTGGCGCCTCAGGATGTTTTTATAACCAGGGTCTGTTATAGTGTTATACGGTACCCGGAAGCCTCTTAACTTGACGACCGTATTTTCAGTTTGAGTCGGGTCTGGTCACATATATAATGTAAATCATCATTGCAACTAGTAAAACTAAGAGAGATATGAGGTTTTTATGGTAATCATGACCATGTAAAAGAAATGTAACTTCAATAACCGGCAAGGAAGATCAACTGAAGTACTTAAGCAAATTCCAAACTTATTTTTGCTCTTCACTTTGTTTTTTTCAAATGCAGCAGAGGTAAAGATTGCTATTATCTAAGCAAGTCCAAAAATCTTAGTGGTCAGCATTAATAATTCAGGGAACAGTCGAACAACCATAATATAGATTACATATAAAAAATACCAGCAGGGTCGGTTAACCCTGCACCCTATATGGTGGGTCTGTCCATTGTCGTTAGAGATAAAAATAAGACTCAAATTGACAGATTCAGAAGTAAATGTGTTGAAGTTGCCACATCTAATTTTGATGTTACCCAAAATAGTTATATGCAAGTTACCTTGTTCGAAAGGGCAACGGGCAGGGTCTTCACCAAAATATAGGGCCAATCCATCAGCATTTTTGCCCTGTAACAGAAACAATTACATGAGATAAATCAAAAGGTAACAGGTAACTATCATTCAATTTCTGAATTAATGGGAAAATTATACGTAAAAGGATTTAATTTTCATTCAATTTCAGTTTTAGAGGACATACTTTCTGAATCAACATTTACGAACCTATTTTATTATCTTATAAGAGAATAAGGGCCCAGTTTCCCATTATGCTCATGAAAATAGCAATAAAATGGAATTTGACTAAAAGTATTTTCCTTTTACGTGCAATTTGTGCTAATCTTACAGTCAAATTTACAGGGATTTACCACAACAGAATAGAAACTATTAACAGCTGCCACTTCCTCCTCAGCATGGCCAACGAACTCCTTCAATGTCTAAAAATGTGAGAAAATTTTAATCAGTGTTATAAAAAAATCCTGATTATGGCTGCTTAAGTGTTGCACTAATCAGCCATCTAAGTTTAAGCATCTCTCAGTTCTTTGATTAGTAACCAATAACTGAATCAAGTTTTAAAATAAATTAACCAACATTCCTATTCAGGTGATGGCACATGTTCTTTGGCCGGATCACACAAACACACTAGAAATGGATTGAAACACAATAGAACATGGGTATTTTGTGACTAAAGCCCAACCATGTTTTCTCCAATATATAATAACAAAACCCACATTTACAATGAACCTAACCCCCCAATTTATACTAAATAAAACCCTTGCTAATCAAGAAAACTTAACCTAAAAGACTACTATTTTAATTAGGAACCTACTCTCCTCATTTAATCCATTCCATCCAAAAATAAACATATACTAATCAATTAAACAATACACTAATCTCTATCCTAACAACTTTGTAGCTCACAAGTTCAGTCCCCTAATCAAGATCAAATTTTCAACAATCTCCCCCTTAATGTGCCTCCAAGATCTTAAAACACGAGTAAAACCCGTAATTCTTCCATCTTAATCCTTGGTCTCTTGCTTTCACACCGCAACAACACCATCGATATTAATCCTCTTCAAGTCTTTTGCGGCATACACATCTTAAATTTTTCCAAACACTTGAATCAGAACACAAACTAATACACCAAATCCATAAGTTTTTGTGCCTCCCTTTTTCTTTCTCTCTCTCTCTCCACGTATCAGTAACAAAGCTCCCATGCTCTTTTTTTCGATCACCTCTTTGATGAGAGTTCACACCTTAATCAAACCCATTGTTTAGTTAGAAAACATGCTATTGATTGAACTCATCAATTCTAAAATCCAATTGAATCTTGGATCGTAACGCTTCTTGCTACTGACCGCCAACCATAAAATGAGCCACCTGCTATTCTCTCATCTGAACCGCTAAAGGAAAATTAGTAGACCTATAAATAAATCGAACGTTCGTGAATTGTTTGGCGGGAAGTTTGTTTATGCTTGTTCACTTAACAAATGAACGAACATGAACATATGTTTTGTTCATTCATTTATGTTCATGAACATTCGTTTATGTTCGTTCATATATGTTCGTTTTTATTTATGTTCACGTATGTTTATTTATTTATGTTCGTTTATTTACATGTGTTTGTGGATGAATAATGTTGTATTAGACTTGTTTATAAATGTTCATATATGTTTGTGTTCATTTATATTTTTTTTAATTATGTTCTTTTATTTTTATTTGTTCACGTTCGTGAACTGTTCATTCAGCGTTTCAACGAACGAACATGAATGACATGAACATTTCCGTTTTCTCAATGAACGAACATGAACAAAAAATTATTTTCGATTATGTGTTCGTGTTCGTGTTCGGTTAAAGTTAAATGAACGAACGTGAACATGTCGATTGAAAAACACTGATTAAGAGACACTGGTCAAAGCTCACCACCACTCCTTTTCTCCTTGATTGTTGCTGAACAACACCCACCTGAAAAACTGTCCAGTCACTAGCTTGTTTTGCAATCGAAAACTTAGATGCTCATTGTTGTTGTTAGATCTCTGCTGCAGTTTATGATCTTATTGGTAGAATCGAGTTCACCTTGGACCTAGCAAGATTCCACATGAACTCCTTCTGTCACTGCATTTGGCCATTCCCTCCTAGATACAATCGGTGGTTTGTTTTTCGCGTCTATTGTTTGTCTTCGATAGCCAATTCTTGATCTTGAGTCTTGACTGCACGCAAGTCTTGGATCTCCTGCCTTCCTTCCCGGGTATGAGCTACACCTCAATTCTAATACCAATTGCATCTGACCACACAAACACACTAGAAATGGATTTTTTTACACCGGGGATTTTGTGACTAAAACCCAGCAATGTTTTCTCCAATATATTCAAACAAAACCCACAATTTACAATGAAGCTAAACCCCTTATTTATATTAAATACACCCCTTGCTAAACAAGAACTTTAACATGCAAGACTTTTATTCTAATTAGGAAACAACTCTCCCATTCTAATCCTTACCTTTCAATAATAAACATAAACTATACAATTGAACAATAAACTACTATCTATCCTAACAACTTTGTAGTTCACAAGTAAAACCCTTTAATCAAGATCGATTGCCAACACACAGTGTTGCAAAAATCGATGCTAGTCAGCGATTAATTGGAAATCGGCCACCAAGCTTGGCAAATTCACATAATCGGAGGGTATAATTGGTAGTCAATCCTAGACGAAAGAAATAGGACCTAGTCAAATTAATTGGAATTGGTCAAATTTCAGTCAAGATGGGTGGGTCAAATTTCAGCCAAAATTGGTCAGAATATTTTTATGTTTTGAATTTTTAAGTTTAACTATATATATATATATATATATATATATATATATATATATATATATATATATATATATATATATATATATATATATATATATATATATATATATGCACACAAATATATATAAATTACATATAAAATTCCAACCACCCGAGTAATGCCTAGACGGACCCCACCACCCGAGTAACGCCTAGCGATTTTTACAACCATCAACACAAAGATGAATAGCTAGTTTTTGAATTACTAGAATATATGGCTTCCTTTTAGAATTTATTGCTACATTTATCTTTATTTTCCAAAACACACAAAGTGCATGCCTCCTTTGTTAGAATCCAAATAGAGCTTTGTATAACCTACTATTATGTTTAATTGTGTAATGTTACAAAAGTTCATGCTGGTAACTCATTCATTCCTCCCCATCAATCAAACAGTATGTAACACCTGAGAAATTTTCATATTATTTTTTTGTCAATTAAATAATTATGGTTATGTTTCAAGCGTGACTTCATGACTAAGTTTTAGATAAAACTTAGTGTCTAAGCTTTCGGATACAACTTAATAATTAAGCTACAGATAAAACTTAACAATTAAGTATTGGATAAAACTTAATGCCTAAGTTTTAGATAAAATTAGAAGGAAACTTAACGGCTAAGTTTTGGATAAAGCTTAATAGCTAAGTCTTGGATAAAATATAAAACTTAATGGCTAAGTTTTGAATAAAATATAAAACTTAATTGCTAAGTTTTGGACTTTGGATAAAACTTAATAAGTAAGAAATACTTAACGAGTAAGAAATATCCATATATAAATAGATGTCTTCTGCTTCATTTCATTTCACAATCTTTTTCCATACTTTCACACACAAGAAACTCTCCACTACTTTTTAAACACCACAAACATAACCCGAGATTAGAAAACCGGTGTATATGCTCTAGACAACAAGTATAGAAGTTTTGATTTAATCAGGGTGTTAGAGGCTCGTGACTTAATCCTTAAGTTACTTCGAGGTTCAGAAACAAAAGCTTATCAAGTTTAGAGGCTTTGTTCAACATACCAGGTGAATACGTTTAATACTTTCAAAACATACAAAATGATTTTATTTTGCGAAAATGGAATTAGTACGTTAACCATGTTAATGCATAGAGGTATTCTGCTAAAACATTTAGACCAGAAGTATATGTATGTTTGATCAAATTATATCCTGGGGATGGGTGAAAATCCCATACTAGGGCTGGTTCAGACTCAGTGTAAATCCGGAGAGTCCCGTAGTAAGACTGCCTGAGCACCACTACCAGTATATATGGAGGGGGACTTCGAGTTGAAATAGACTGCTAAATGTGTGGTTTACCGTTAATTTATGGTTAACTGTTTATCGTTATTCATGCCGAAATATTTTCGTGTCATATTAAATGTATTCACAGATGTATTATTTTCAAAACTTTTCAGGTAGACATGATTAAATATGTTTAGTCAGGTGTTAGTGCTGGATGGACTATGAATCCTAGGCATGGAAACCCTGTGATGAACATATTAGCAAGAATAGTGCTAGAAGGACTAAGTTTCCTAGGGATAGACCTTGTGGCAAGTTTCGAATATCTGTCAGTAGACAGAAAATTTTGTAAACATTGCTTTGAACAATGTTATGTAAAATTTTGGGTATTTAATCCCCAACGAATATATGAAAGTTTGTTTTTTGTAAATCATCAGAGTTATTTTATTTTATGAAATGAATTGTGAAATGTTTTTCGTTGCGTAAACGTCTTTTAAGACAAGCAAATAAAAAGTGAACATTAACGCATACCAATCGGTCGCACTCCCGGGGTGTCCTGAAACTGAGGTGTGACACAGTATAATGGAATGGATTGACCATTCACCGTGTCAATTTCATCCTATGTCATTCCATTATAGCCAGGCAAACAAACATATAATGGAATCATATTCCTAATTCTCATATGAATGCATAATTTAATAAGATCTATATTTTATAAATTAGAACTTTAAATGAACCACTTCGAAGATTAAGAGCTAGGTCACTTGACCCTTTAGCTCTACTAAACAAATTTTAAAACACTGTGTGGAATTTAATTATAGGAGGCAATTTCAATTCATTTATTTGTAAATGGGTCAACATGGGTAATGTTTTTACCTCAAACAGGTCATACAACAAATATACTAAGCTGAAAAAGAAACAGGTGTAATAGGAACAACTAGGTTAAAGGCGCCCAAAGTCTAATTTCAGTGCACACACCCTCTTAAATCTTTTACTCAAAGATGTATTAATTGAAATGAAAATTAAGGTGCTCATCTTTTAAAGAAATATAGAAAATGGACAAGAAACTCTTTAGGATGTTTACCTACCGCGTGAAAACCTTCAGATACAGGGCCATCATTTGCACATGCGTCAAGTTCTTGCTTAACTTTTTTTAGTCCTAAGATAAGGGCTTGCATTTCTTCTGCTATACTTTTCAATTGTATCTACAAGTTAAGGCATTAATAAGTATCTACTAACAGTTTCAATAATGAATCTATGCAAAAAAAGGATTAATTTCAAACCTTTGTTGCACCTTCTAGGCTAACAAGATCCTCTGGGAACTCTAAAAGAGGTGGTGATTTGTTGGCAATAAGCTGTACAATGAAAAAAAAAGTGCACCAGGTAAGCAATTAAGGTACATCTGTAATTCAATATCTGGAAAATATAATCTTATTAACAGACCGCTTCACCCTTTTTTTCCTTTTTTTATGTTTTACTGGAAAAAAAATGCTGTAAAATTAAGTGGTAGGGCTTGTTGTACCTTGCAAAGATAATGCATTAAAGTCATTCTGCTGTTTGACGCTCGTGTATCTGTCAGTTTCAAAAGACTATCTAACTTGAAACCAACTGCCGAACCTGCAAATTTTGGATAACACAAGATTCTTTTCTTAACACATATGATCATTTTCTTTATGTATTATTGAAATTAAATATTACCTCTGGCAGTTCCTTGATTTAATGTATTTCCCAAATATAAGATTCTTTTCATAATTTCCTTCAATTTGACAGACTTCCGGACCTAATAAACCAACAACAGAACTAAATCAGGTCCAAATAAAACGAAAGACACAGGAGTATAGCATTTATAATAATGGAGCACCTCGTCACATGCAGAATTTACAATGTCTAAACTCTTCCTTAAATCTGCAAGCTGAAAGAAAAGTCAAAATGAGATAATACTATGTAGAAAAATCAGAAAATGTAAGAAGTGGCAGGCATACAACCCATAACCGCAAACCTGTGAATTAAATTGAATTTTGAACAAAAAGATGTTTAATTTTGCCTCCATACGTGGCACCTTCATTAGCTCCAGAAAATACTGCAATATAGTTAAGATATTGAGTCTTAGAAGGACATGATTATGACTTTAAATATCAAAACTTGTTAAGTAACTTTTATGCAAGTTAAAAGTCACGATGAAGAATATCATGAAGCCAAAGGATACTTTTTGTAGCTCATTTAAAATAAAATGAATACTTGTTGATTTCTCACATCCACCTAAACTAGAAATAAGATAAGTTCTTCATACGTGGATAGTTACAAGGAGAAAAAAGTATTATAATCTTGATACTCACTTGCTCACACTTGCCTAATTTCTCCAAGTCACCTGTATAATTCTGAACAGTCACAATGCAGAAGATCAATACTTAAATGAAAGAATCAAGAAACGTAAGGTTCATATCTAGAATTATAAAACTGCTTAAAAATATAATATCAAGTAATTGTATCTAATAAAGTTACGATTTCACCTTGAGTTGCTCCATCTCTTCTTTTGTAGGACAGAATTTGAGAATATTTTCTACTTGATCAACATCTAAAAGTGTTTCATCCATAGCTAAAACAGCATCCTGCAAATGGCAGAGAAAGTTGTTATCAAATCAAACTAACAAAATAATAAAAACTATGGAAGTAAAAAGTTTTTTATTTTTTTATTTTATTTTTTTATTTTAATTTATTTATTTATAATAAGATGTTACAGAACAGGCTGTATAAGATAGGTGTTTGAAGGTGCTTCACTTGCTTTAAGATATCGTGTGACCGAATGCTTGAGTGTTAGGTAATTTTGATTATTTATGAAATTAAGACATAGAATGGACAATGAGGGCATTTTTGTGAAATTAAAGGTGATATTATGTGAAATGAGGTAAAAATTCTCTTGAATTAGGTTTAAAGACCAAGTAATTTCAGTTTACCTGTGGATGTATGAAACTAACTATCCACAAAGCAATTATTTACCCCTAAATAATAGAGGTGGAATATGCTTATTGAAATATTAATCAAAGAATTAGTTTCAAAATGCAAATTCAAGCACACTCAAGTATCTAAATTCAGAATTAGGAAGCCAATTAGATAAAGATGTGTTAGAACATGATATCCAAACTTACCACCATATCAGGAAGCGGCATTTTAACCTTTGTAAGCATAATTTCCGTGTTATTGGCCCTCCTCAAATCAATCTAGAATCAAGAAAACTTAATTATTGAAATTAACAAATAATGGTATGCTTCCATCATAGAGTAAAGAAAATGAAAAGTAAAATGTAATTTAAAGGATGAGGTACTTAATTTACATTGCATTACCAATTGGACTTTTTCGGGTTTTGAACTAGCAGCCTTTTTCTTCTCTGCCTCTTTAGGATTAGCTTTTTTCGGGGCTACGTTAGAAAAAAGCGTCTCAAGTTCCGATACATCAACATCTGGCGGACTAGAATTCAATAGCTTAACATTAGTAGTTAGAATAAATGATATATATACATGCATGCATATAAGTATATATTGCACTTTACAGCTTGGAGAAATGAAAATATGATTTTGATTAACAAGATTCAATTTCTTTTACAAAAGAATAAAGAACAACAAAATATAGAAACCAAAGAAGAGTAATGGCTACCTTTGTCTTTGCAATTCCTCCCACAAGCTTCCTTGCAAAGCCCGAGTCACCTTGTTCCAATGCAATGGCTTTAAGTTAGATTTTTTCACTGCAGGTCCTCCACGTCCACGCCCTCTACCAGGGCCACCACCTAGTCGACCAGGTGGAGGTGGAGGCCCACCTGGAGGTCCGGGTGCTCCAGGTGGTGGTGGTGGTCCAGGTGCTCCAGGCGGAGGTGGTGGTCCAGGTGCTCCAGGTGGTGGTGGTGGTCCTCGTGCTCCTCCAGGTGGTGGGGGAGGTGCCGGTGCTCCGGGCGGTGGGGGAGGTGCTGGTGCTCCAGGTGGTGGGGGAGGTGCTGGTGCACCGGGAGGTGGGGGAGGTGTTGGTGCTCCAGGCGGTGGGGGAGGAGGTGCAGGTGCTCCAGGAGGTGGGGGAGGTGGTGCAGGTGCTCCATACATTGGTGGTGGTGGAGGAGGTACAGGTGCTCCATACATCGGTGGAGGAGGTGGAGGTGGTGCTCCAGGCATTGGTGGGGGAGGTGGCGGTGGCGCTCCAGGCATTGGTGGAGGAGGTGGAGGTGGCTCTCCACCAAGCAACGGTGGAGGAGGCGGAGGAGGTGGTGCCTTAGAGATTGAGGGTGGGATGGGAACTTCATGCATGGGGGGTGGTGGTGGAGGTGGTGGAGGTGGTGGAGGTGGTGCACATTGTATAATAGGTGTGGATGTTATAGATGGAGTAGGGGCTTCATACATTGGAGGTGGTGGTGGTGGTGGTGGAGCTTTTGTGCTTTGTGGTTGTGGCAAAGATGGAGTAGGCAGAACTACCAACCCATCCTGTACGGAAGTTGCTGCCAATTGTGGTAAGCATCTTCCTGCATTGTTATTCTCTATAGGGGCTAATGGTGGTTGTGGAGGTGGTGGTGGTGGTTGTAAAGGTGGTGTTGGGACCTTAGCTAATTTAGTTTCTAGATTCTTCAAAGATTTTGGCAATTCAAGTGACCCATCATAAGTTTTTTTGACTCGTTTCACATCCAAAGATGGTGGACAAGAAGCTTGTTTCTTTGATCCCTTTTTATTTTCTAACAACTTAGAATCATTTGATGGTGGTGGTGCACTCATATGTCTTAAATTCGTAAACGGCCCTTTATTAGGCGGAATCCAACTTGACACAACATTTGGTTTTGCATGTTTTACACTTGTTGGGCTTTCTTTTTTTAAACTTTTCCGACTATTAGGTTCCACATTCTTCACCTTTTGATTATCTTCTTTTTCTTTTTTGGTTCTCATTTCCTCTACTAAACTATCCAATTTCGCTTCAAGGCTATCCACCTTAGACTTCAAATCAACGTCGTTCGCTATTTTAGGCCTCAAATCAACATCTTTGAATGTTGTATTCTTCAAGTCAACATCTTTGACTATTTTATTCTTCAAGTCAACATCTTTGACTATTCTATTTAAGTCAACATCTTCCCCTAGTTGAAGACTCGGATCAACCATAACGTGACGGTTTGAATTTGTGTCATATGATATAAATTCTTCAGATGAATGTGGTTCTACTTCAAATTCTGAAATATTGTCTTCAAGTAGATTTGTAGGGTCCGTTTTAAGATCATGAATGTCAACCGCATTACTAAAAATCTCTTCAACCTCAAAGAATTCATCGGGAGAACCGTAGCCACTTGTCTCACTACCATCAGACGATACTCTGTCTGTGGTGATAATAGATGGTAGAGGATCAGCATCCACAAAAGTACCTGATATAGATATGTGCATGCATTAAATTTTGTGGTCATTAAACCATTTCAAGTAGAAGTGACAACATGGGCGAGGCATGTTGACCCGCCAACATGTTATTTGTGCATCACGCAGATAATTAAAACCTTAATTACGATCATAAAAACAATATCATCAAAAGTTAATCTAAATATTCAACTATAACAATTTAAAAGATTTTATGCATTTATAATAGATTGTGGATGACTTTTAAACCGGTTCCATGTTTGCTAATATTGTTGTTTTGTCCATTTGAGATAAAGCACAACTCAACTCAAACTTAAGTAAAGTGGACCGAAATTGCCACCTCTAATTTCAACATAGAAAAAGATAAAGTCAAAGGCCTACCTCTGCTTTAAAGTCTTTTGGTATTTGATCCCGAGCATCCCACACAAGATCAACTTCATCACGACCCAACATCAATACATACCCTCGGATAAAGGCCGTATGGAACACTACTCTGAACAACATCTCCTCCTTCACATGATCATCATCTAAATGAATACATTCAAGAACAACGTCCCCTTGAACACGAAAATGAATATCTATTTTTGCGAGTTGGCATTCGTCCTGCAATCATAAGCTACAAGATTATATTACAAACTAGGTTGTATTCTTATTACGTTTCCATCAGATGTAGCAATTCCAACCCATTTACTAATGAATGGATCAATTCAAGTTATATCATATCTAATAAGCACAAAGGGCCTTATAAGGAAGCGAGTCAAATGAGTGCCAATGTGTTATCTTTATTCAAAAATTAGATTACTAATTACCATGGAAACAGTATAACTTTTGTAGTCTCAAAGACACTAATAATTTATGGAAAAAAAACTATCAATATTCTTGACAAAAGGTTTTTTGTATGAACCCCCAACGAGTTTCAACAATAAATAAATTACTCATTATGACCGGTTACCCAACCAACCCGTTTTGTCACCTCCTAGTTTTCATAAACAAGGATCCAAATAAGTTTACCATTCGATAATAGCGAGCATGATTCTTGGTGTTTGAGGTTGAAAATAAAAGCTTACAGCTTTTATTAGATTCTGTTGAAAACGGGTCATGACCATATATACGGATAATGGGGCGACAACCCTTTCCACCAATTAATGGAAGGACCCGAAGTATAAGACAGTCCAAAGCTAAAGGTGCTTCTTCAGGCGGCCAATCAATCCCTAAATTTCGTTTTGTGATGTATTGAAGATACCTCAATTGTGACGGTTGAGGATTTAAGGGTGACAAAATATGTAGCTGCTCACGAGGAGCTTGTTTATATACCATTTCAAGTGTTTTCTGCTCACCGGTATATTGTTTTCTAAATAATAGAAGCCCAGCAAGCATAAAGGCAAGAATGGGCCACCCTCCTCTTTCACAATGCATCAAAAGCACGTTTTTTTGACCTGAAAGTGATAGCCAACTTTCACAAGACCTTAAAAAGTTATTGACAATTTCTAGTGGTAACATGGGACACCCTTCATATTGCCAAGGGTATTCCGAAATTGTCATATCATATTCGGATAATACATCAGAAATCTGGGTCTTTCTATCACCGCCTTCTTTGAAATTACAAACCATGAAAGAAGAATCGGGACAGTAGTCTTGAAGCTGAGGTACAATGCCACCCATGTAGGTTTTGTATTCATCTGCTTCCAACGCATCAGTTGAGAAGCAGCAATCAAAGACTGTAACATAAATGAACGATATGTTAGTTAACACCTTTAATCAAAAACATCTAGGAACTTGTTAATTGAGAATGATGAAAGTGCAAGAACCAAATATAGTCCTAACAAACATATATAGTAAATCTCACTCAGACACGTACGGAGCGAGTCCAACAAGAATACCCAGTAAAATCCACTCGAACAATAGGGTCTAGGGAGGGTGAGACAGGGCAAACCTTACCCTTATCTATCTCTTAAGAAAGGCTACTCCTAGAGTGACCTAGGCTCAAAGAAAAAGCCAAAATAGTCCTAAGAGAGCACAATCATCTTCTTTTTCAATTAATGCCATTAGTTTAGGTTCTCTGATTCTACTCATTTTGCAGCCTAAAACCTAAGGAACTTCATAACAATCCATTGGTACCTACACAGGTAGCTGAACTAAGAAAACCTAATGTAGCATCCCAACATCAATTAAGAAGAACAAAACCAAAGGGGTTGCAAACATTATGATAGCTTCTGAGTTTCAACATCAAAATTCACACATTTGCAGGTAAATTGGACGTAAATTGTGTAGAAACACGTACCAAAAACCTCTCGGAGATCTCAAGGAGGCGATCCGGCGGCTTACGATAAAGAAGCGTCTGAACAGCGCCATTTAATGGCGCTGTCACCCTCCCGACCGGATCCAAATGTTGATTCCCTATCCCCAATTTCGCCTGTCGAATAATATTATCAACCATGACATGCAGAAACCAATCACTCAACAATCTCAATGCGATCAACGGAACGATTCCAAACTTCATTCCAATTCAATTCAACCAAACACCCACACAAAAGAGGGAATTCCACAATTAGGTCTCGTATTGCGATTACAACAATAATTATACAATTCTGACAACGATGATTATGATTATAATGATTATCACGATGCTGGTGGTGATAACGAAGGTTTCGGGAGATTTAAGGCGTGATGTGTCTAGTGACAGCAAGATTGATAGGGTTTTTCGAATGAAATCGTGAAATGGTGATCATGGGTGGGGATGTGATGATGGAAGCAATTATGTATGGAATTGGGTGATTTGAGAATGTTTGAAGTGATGGGAGTGATGAAGAATGCAATTGAATCGTCGAATTCGTCAGTGCGATGGAGACTTTGAATTGTTTTGTGTTGCAATTGGAATCACAATGAGATTATGGAGGACAAGGGGGAGATTGAACACACTGATCAGCTTTTCGATTATCGTTGTTTCGGTTGTTCTTCGTGATTATTATAATAATAATAAAACACCATATAATCTTACTAAACTAAATGTTATTATTTATAACGTAAGGTATGACCGTTCAGGACATTCCTCTTTTTAGTTTTTTTTTTTTAATATGTGGTATATATCATTTGTCTAAAAAGTATTTGTGACAATTTTAAGTCACATAGTAGAGAGGTTAGATTAAATTAACAACTTCTTTTTTTCCTAAAATGACTATAAATTATCATTCTAGTATTTTAAAACTGGATCAAACAAACCTTAAATGAATTTATTATACTGGTGTTCGGATCAGCTTGTCTAATAGTTTAATTCGACTATCAATGATAATCATTCCTTCTAATTTCAAATCGGATTTAATCATCTGATGAACAAATTAGAAACAAACGGTACAGTATAAAAAGAACAGTATAATTTTTTTAAAAGGCAATAAAATTTCAATAAAACATATAAAATTTAGTCAATAAAAAAAGATTGTATATTTTTTTTCCAAAAGACCCATGGTCTTACATTCTAGGCAAAAATTAGTTCTTAAGATAAACCACATCTACATACAAAACTGTTAAATCAATAGGAGCATCAATATGAAGCAAGTCGGTTGGTTTTGACTTGTTTGAGTTTCACATTGTTTGGTTTTACGTGGTTGACGGTTTAACAATCGGTTGTTAATTAAGATTGTTTAAATTCGAGTCCTAGCCCAATCTCTTTTACAGCCCATCTTAAATGATTTTTGATAAGAGTTGTAAACTTTTAAAACCTAGTCTCTTTAAAAGACAATCTGTATGATATATTACAAGTACATAAACACATTAATTCTTGGAAATTATACAATGATACATGTTATAAACGTGTACTATAAATGGACCTACTATCCAACCAAACAGAAAAGGAAAATATGTCTCATTATTGCAATCATTTTACTAATTGTGTTGCAATCATATTACATGCAATTGAAAATCAAAATGGATGTCCCCATTTGGTCATTTTCGGTTGTCTTTCTCATCTAGTAGGACCTCATTAATCCATTTAACTTTTGGTAGGGGAATATAATTTAATTTAATCTTTGATTGGGGTTTAAATCAACATCATCATATTAATGCATATGAAATTACATAAAAAGTTGGCTTAGTTAGTAGGATTCGAATAGATAAGCGGGGTCTAATAATAAAAGCTTTTTATCAAAGATTTCACCTCATAAAAACTTTCCCGCCTAAACTCTTTTAACAAATTTCCACAATCATGCTACACATTCTTACTTCAATTTTTTTTATATTTAACGTTTTGAATGACAAGTGTGAGAAGTTTTATTTTTTGAACTACTCAATCACGCACTAAGGCACAATGTTGTAGGAATTTTGAATTAATAAAATATCTCCAACCTTATTTACCTTTTAACCTTATATCACAAATCTTTAATTTGATATAATTGATTTAAAATAAAAATAATAGAGTTTTAAATATTTTTGTTTACATATTTATAACGTTAACCCGTGTAATACACGGGCAATATCCTAGTTTGTGAAAATGTGAGAAAGATTCACTTTAATTAACGACAAAAAATGAATGGTGACCATGAAGAACTAAAATGGACGTTACTTATGTAAATGAGAGGGGCAAAATAGCAATAAATGTTATTATTTACTTGATTGTTTTAAAGTAACAAATTTTATATTTATGATTTTTTTAAAAATGTAATATTAAGATTGAACATTTTATAGTATTTTAGTTTGTTTTGTAAGGATTCCTGAAGTCTGATGCAACCCAAAACAGCTTAAGTGTCTCAGCAAACATGCACTAAGTACTGAAGTGAAGAATGCTTCGGAAGTTTACACAAAGCATTAGAAAATACTCTAAGTGTAAAATCTTCCGAAGCCAAGACCAATATCTTCCGAAGCCAAACATGAAGTCTTCCGAAGCTTCAGAGACAAAGTCTTCCGAAGCCTCATCCTATGAAGACAGATTTCTTCCGAAGACTTTTAGTACACATGCTTTATCTGATGTACTGTTCCATAAAGCACCTTTTCCGCTGCATCTCTGTAAAGTCACCAACTTACATGAGTTGGTGAAAAGGGTCATGCTTTTGGTAACTGTACATTGAGGTCTTGAGTCTGTAACTTTCCACTTTATGTACTTTATCCTTTTTGTAATGTATAAGGATGTGAGCTATGGCATGTCATAGTCACAAGGTCAAAAGGCAGATATGCCTTTTGATCCTACAATTGATTTTGTTAGTGTCTAGTCAATTGTATCCAGCTGGCTTTCAAAGTATAGCCGGCTGTAGGTTGTAGTATAAGTATTTCAAGTTCTTGTATCTTTTCTTTATGCTTTGTAACACTTGTAAAAGAACTTGAGAAAGCAATATACTGCCTCCTTGAAACCCATACTCTCTGTTCCTTGCTTTACTTGTGTTCTTTGTATCACTTTGGTTACCCAGTTCACTGTTTGATTAGAGCTTAGTTATTCTCCTCATTGTGTTGTTGTGTTGTAATTGTGTTTAAGCCCTTAAACGGTCCTGCAATTGGTATCAGAGCATTCCAGGCTCTTGATATAAGATCTAACCATCTTAAGATCCCTCACACACACAAAAGCTAAACTCTTCAAATGGCTGCCATCTCTAAGACTGATATGGAGACTGGAACCATGAACAAATCCCCACTGATCACTCTTGATGATTTTGACACCTGGTGCATGAGGATGGAAGGCTTCATCAGGTCTCTTGATTCAAGAATGTGGGAATCTGTTGAGAATGGACCTTTCATACCCAGCACCCCTCTGCTACTGGTGCTGGTATGATTCCTAAAGATGTGGCCAACTACTCAGATGAAGATAGAAAAAGAGTAGAGATTGACAGGAAGGCCATGACTGCTCTTCAGACTGCTCTCCCAAACTCTGTATACAGAGGCTTCAAGAAGTGCAAGACAGCCAAACAGCTGTGGGATGCACTGAAGCTGATGTATGAAGGCTCCTCTGAAGCCAAGGAGAACAAGAAAGATCTTCTGAAGCAGCAGTTTGAAAATTTCACCTTCAAAGCAGGTGAGACCATGACTCAACAATACTTCAGGTATGTTGAGATTGTGGATACCCTAGTGGATGGAGGAGTTCCTCTTGAGAACAGGGACATTGTAAGGAAGTTCATGTCCTCACTTCCTAGGCAATGGACACACTATTGTGTGGTGATCAAGAGGACTGAGAACCTTAAGACTCTTACTCTTACAGAGTTGTATGGGATTCTCAGTGGATACCAGATGGAGATGAACATGCAAGGTTCATCTGGCAACTCCAACAATCAAATGGGTTCAGCCCTTCATGTGGTTGAAAGGGACAGCATAGAACCTCAGCATCATCTCTTATGCTACCCTGACAACTCACAAAAGGGTCCTTTCATCACCTTCCCGGAGACACCAAGGGAGAACTTTACTCAAGGAAGCCCATTCCAAGAGACAAGTTCTTCTCAAGCCTTTGTGTCTGCAGATGAAAGCTGTGGGAATTATCTCTTCACTCTTGAAGACCTGGACTGTATCCATCCAGATGACCTGGAATACATGGAGATAGTTCAGCAGATGGCTCTCCTCACTCACAGAGCCAAGAAGTTCTACAAGAGGACAGGAAGAAGATTTCCAAGCAATGCTACCAGCAGTAAGTTTGGGCTGGATAAAAGCAAAGTTAAGTGTTACAACTGTAACCTTATGGGTCACTTTGCCAGGGAGTGTAAGGCACCTAAAGCAAATGGGGGCCAAACACAACCCAGACCAAACTTTACTGACAAAGCTCCTCAAGCTGAGAAGACAAAGCAACATGCTGCTGTTGCTGTTGAAGAAGGAGGCTTTGACTGGAGTTTTCAGGTGGAGGATGCTTCTCCAAACCAAGCACTGATGGCTGACCATGATGAAGCCAAGGTATTGGAACATCTTTGCTCCCCTGAATGCATTGCTAAAGTAAATAGATACAGGTCCTATAACCTAGAGATGAGATCTGATCTTGAGTCATTAAACATATTAAAATCTGATTTTAGAAAGTCTGAAAATGATTACAAGTTAAAGATAGAAGACTTGGAGAAAACCATTTCAGTACTAAAACATGAACATACAGATTTCAGAACTCAGATCCAAGATCTCATCACTAAGTTAACTGAGTGCCAGGCTGAGCTTGTGATCAGCAAAGCCAAGGCAGAAAGAGTGTTCTTGAAGAAGAGACCTTCAAGAACATGATATCCTCATCCCTGCACAACAAGGTTTGTTATCAAAATAGACAGGGACTAGGATCAAATGAGATAGCTCCTCCACACACAATCTTGTCTGTAAGATCTCCTAGGTGTGGAACTTGTGAAGATGAGCTTCCTCTCATAGATCCTGTAAGTGAGGATGATGAAGAAGTGATAGTGAAGAATTCCTCTGAGAAGAGTGAAGAAGAGGATTCTTCCAAGGGCCACTATCCTTCTGAGGAGAAGAAATCAACTGTGATGACCAAGTCCAAAGAAAGAACTTGATCAGAAAGAGCAAAAGAAAAGCAAAGAAGGCTCAAGAAATCAAGGCTACTTTTGATGCTAAGCAGAAACAAGTTTTTATCTCTGCAGGTTTCAAAGTAGTAAGGACTGAAGACATCAACCAAGACTCCTTAGCTAAGAGTCATGGTTCTTGTTCAAATCATCTCAGTGCCAAGAAGAAGACTGATTTGCTGTGTACCACTGCTGCACAGCCTGGACCATCAAACTCCAAGAACAGTTCACAGCCCAAAGGAACTGTCTCAGCATCTACCAAGATGAAGATGGAGAGGGGATGTGACCAAAGTCAGTCTTGCTCTCAAAGGGAGACTTCTTTGAAGAAGATAATGTTATGTGTAGTACTTCTCACATTGCTAAGGATTGCCCATACAATCCTAAAAGTACTGTCCACATGACTAAAACAAAGACTTCAAAGAGTCTCAAGAAATCTCAAGCTTCGGAAGGAAAGTCTGTTTCCTTCGGAAGCTCCAAATCAAAGAAGGAGGTAAGTGGAAAATTACCTTCGGAAGCAAAGTTGGTCTCGGAAGAAAGGAGTTCTTCCGAAGCACTAAAGTCTGCTGCAGTGACTGTAGACTCTTCCGAAGGATCAGTCATCAAAACTTATGAAGTTCTAAAAGCTTCTAAGGTTTTGAAGGTCAAGTCCAAGACTCCAAAGGTGGTGTGGAAGTCTAAGAAAGACCAAATGACTGAGGTTTCTCCATCAACAACAGCTGAAGATCCCCATAGTACAACCATAGGATCTATTACTGTTGCATTACCTTCTATTACTGTTAATGAGCCCAAGACAAGTAAGGCTTGGGTTTCCAAATGTAACTAATCATCTTCTCTGTGCAGGAACAGCTCAAGACCAACAGGAATGTCTGGATAATTGACAGTGGCTGTTCCAGGCACATGACAGGCAATAGGTCTCTACTCCATAATTTTGAGAGATTGATGGAGGACCAGTTGCTTTTGGAGGAGATGAAGGTGGTTACATTTCTGGAAGGGGCAAGGTCACAAATGGTAAGCTCAGCATTGAGAAGGTAAACTTTGTTAAGGAGCTTGGGTACAATCTTCTGAGTGTATCCCAATTTTGTGATCAGAGTCATAACATGCTCTTTACTGAGCATGAGTGCATTGTTCTCAAACCTGGTGTGGTCATTCCTCATGAGCATATCCTGCTCAGAGCCCCCAGGAAAGGGAACATGTACAAGATGGATTTGCAAGAAACATCTCCCTCAGGAGAAGTTTCATGCTTTCTATCTAAAGCAAATAGTGATGAGTCTTTCCTATGGCATAAAAGAATGTGCCATGTAAACTTTAAGAACATGAATAAATTAATTAAACATGATCTGGTAACTGGAATGCCAAAGAAAGAGTTTACTAGTGATGATCATTGTGTGGCATGCCTGAAAGGGAAGCAACACAAAGTATCTCACAAGCCTAAGGAAAAGAACTCCATCACTACTCCCCTACACTTGTTACATATGGATCTCTTTGGCCCCACCAGTGTAATGAGTTTAGGAAGGACCTCTTACTGTCTGGTGATCACAGATGATTTTACAAGATTCACTTGGGTCTTCTTCCTTAGAACTAAGGATGAAACCCCTGAGATTCTGAAGAATTTCATCTTAAAAGTTGAGAATCAATGTGATCACAAGGTCAAAACCATAAGATGTGATCAAGGAACTGAATTCAAGAACCAAATCCTTGATGCATTTTGTGATGAAAAAGGTATTACAAGACAATATAGTGCTCCCAGGACTCCTCAGCAAAATGGAGTTGCTGAAAGGAGAAACAGGACACTTATTGAAGCTGCAAGAACTATGTTGTCTGACTCTAAACTGCCTATCACCTTCTGGGCAGAGGCAGTCAATACTGCTTGCTATGTGCAAAACAGAGTTTTAGTAGTTAAGACACATGGTAAGACTCCTTATGAACTTTGGCACAAGAGGAAACCTTTCATTGGTTTTCTCAGGTCATTTGGATGTCCCTGCACCATCTTGAATACCAAAGATCAAATTGCCAAGTTTGCTGAGAAATCAGATGATGGACATTTCATTGGATACTCTTCTCAAGCTAAAGCTTATAGAGTATACAATCTCAGAACTAGAATTGTTGAGGAGTCAGCCAATGTGACTTTCAATGAGCACACTCCCTGTGTGGCTGGTTCTGGTCCGGATTGGCTGTTTGATCTTGATTTAGTTACCAACTGTTTTAACAAATCTTGTGAGCATGTTTCAGGATCTGCAGAAAATCTAAATACAGGTGATCCTGATCCAAGATTTGAGCTAGGAAGATCTTCAACTCATACATCTTCAGCTCCAGTTGGAACTACTTCAGCAAATGAGGTTTCTATCAGCACAACAATGACAAATTCAGCTGATACATCTGGCATGCCTTCAAATTCCAGCTCAGAGGCCTCTCAACCAGATAAAGATACCTCACTTGTAGAAGACAACAATGGTGATGGTGATAGTGATCAGGAATTCCTTGATGCTAATAACCACACCATAGATGACAACATCAATGATGTCTCACACTCATTGGATCAAGTTAATCTTGATAAGTGTGATAATGTGGAGGGTGAATCTTCAGGACCAGATTTAAATTTCTCAAATTTAGATCTTTCCCAGCAACTTGCTGTGATCCCTCAGCTAAGGATCCACAAGTCTCACCCCACCACAAACATCATTGGAGATGTTGTCACAGGGGTAAGAACAAGAGGACAAACCCATGAAGCAAATGTTTGTCTTCACTCTTGTTTCTTATCTCAGATAGAGCCCAAGAAAGTTGATGAAGCTCTAAAGGATGGAAGTTGGGTTGAAGCTATGCAACAAGAGCTGCTTCAATTCAAAAGGCAGAAAGTTTGGAACCTTTGTCCTCTTCCTCATGGGAAGACTACCATTGGAACCAAATGGGTTTTTAGAAACAAGAAGGATGATAGGGGAATCATCATCAAGAACAAGGCAAGACTAGTTGTTCAAGGATACACACAAGAAGAAGGGATTGACTACACTGATGTCTTTGCTCCTGTAGCAAGACTAGAAGCTGTTAGGATATTCCTGGCATTTGCTGCATCCAAGAACTTCAAGGTCTACCAACTTGATGTAAAGTGTGCTTTCTTATATGGAGTGATTGATGAGGAGGTTTATGTCAAACAGCCACCTGGTTTTGTAGACCCTGATCATCCTGATTATGTCTGCAAGCTTGACAAAGCTCTTTATGGGCTGCATCAGGCACCCAGGAAGTGGTATGAGACACTATCTAAGTATCTCTGCAAGCATGGATACAGAAGAGGTACTATAGATGGAACCCTCTTCATCAAAGGACAGGGAAATGACTTATTGCTGGTTCAAGTATATGTTGATGACATCATCTTTGGTTCAACTAATCCAAAGCTCTGCAAAGACTTTGAGAAGCTGATGAAGGACAGATTTGAGATGAGTTCAATGGGAGAACTCAACTTCTTTCTGGGAATTCAAGTGAAGCAGGTTGAAGATGGCATCTTCATAAGTCAGTCAAAGTATGTTCAAGACATACTCAAGAGGTTCAATATGACTGATTGTAAGATTGCTAAGACACCCATAGCCAGAAACCACTCCCTTGGTCCAGATCTTGAGGGGGAGTGTGTAGATGAGCACTTATACAGGGCTATGATTGGGTCTCTTATGTATCTTACAGCTAGCAGGCCTGATATCATGTTTGCTACATGTATTTGTGCAAGATATCAAGCCAACCCTAAGATGTCTCACTTAATCACTGTGAAAAGGATTTTAAGATACCTCAAAGGTGCTTCAACACTTGGTCTATGGTATCCAAAGAATCCAAATTTCAATCTGTATGCCTATACAGATAGTGATTATGGTGGTTGCAATATGACTGCAAAGTCTACATCTGGGGGATGTCAATTCCTTGGTGGAAGGGTGGTCTCATGGCAATGCAAGAAACAATCCTGTGTGTCTGCATCAACTGCTGAGGCTGAATACATTGCTGCTGCAAGCTGCTGTGCTCAAGTGCTTTGGATTCAAAATCAGATGCTGGACTATGGATTTAACTTCAAAGAGACTCCTATCCACATAGACAACAATAGTGCTATCTCTATCACTGAGAACCCTGTGCAGCACTCAAGGACCAAACACATCAACATCAGGTATCATTTAATAAGAGATAACTATGAAAAAGGATTAATCAAACTAGTCAAAGTTCATACAGATGAACAATATGCTGATCTGTTCACCAAAGCTTTTGATGAACAGAGATTTAAGTATCTGATATCAGCTATTGGGATGATTAACTTTGAGTAGACTTTTTATTAAAACTAATTCTAATTATTTCTTCTTAAAATATGTGTGTCCTAAGTTGTCTAGTTCATCACTTTCATAAGCTCATGTTTTCTTTGGATGTAAAATTCTTTTTGAAGACTTTCCTTAGATTCTTGAAAATTTCTGATACTTCGGAAGATAAGATTTTATCTTCGGAAGAAAAACATGTCTTTAAAATAAATAACTGTCTAAGAGATTTTACCTTCGGAAGAAGTAAAGATTCATCTTCCGAAGCTTAAAATTCTTATCTCAGACACTTATCTATTTTCAAGAACCTTTTCCTTCCGAAGCAAAATTAACCTTCGGAAGCTTTGTTTATTTTCATACAAAGCATTCAAGGGTTTATTTCTCTTCCGAAGCATAAATTATCAAGACTCTCAGGAAAATCTTCCGAAGCCATTTTAGCTTCGGAAGCTTTTTAAATCAAAACTTCCGAAGACAAATAAACTTCGGAAGCTTTTCGAATTCCAAGAAAACTACTTTTTGAGCAAAAGTAAACTACTTTTTCAGAGGTGGGACCGACTTTCGGATTTCAAAGTTTATCCTCTTTCATTAACTTTGGTTCAAATCCCTTTTCATATAAATACCCAACGGTTCCCCCTCTTTCCCACTATCTTCCTCAATTCTACTGTTTCTCTAACCTAATTCTCTAAACCGCCTTTGCTTTCTACCTTTCTTCACCCTTAAGCTTCTAAAATGGCCAACCTTAACCGCAGAAACAACCCTGATTTCTCCATGCAACTACACAGGCAACATAATCAAGTTGCTCTGTTAAGCTCTGAGAAAGATGCAAGTTTCTCAGAGATTTGCCAATTCTTGACTCTGTCAAACTACTTCACCTCCCTGACCATTGATCCTCCTCTATATGAGGATCAGTTGCTTGAATTCTGGAAGACCTGCCAAGAGGTCATTATGGATGGGGAGAAGGCACTGTCTGCCACAGTGCAAGGGAGGACAGTCTTCATCACTCCGGCCATCATTAACCAACATCTACAGCTGGATGATGAAGAAGGTGAGGTGTCCTTCCCAAAAGAAGCTGTTAATCATTCTTTTGAGCAGATGGGCTATGAGGGAGATTTCTCTGTAAAGACCTTTAGGAAAGGGAAGGTCTCATCCCAATGGAAATTCCTGCTCCATGTGGTTATCCACAGCTTGTCAAACAAGCATGGTGGATGGGACCAGATTCCTGAGGATCTCTCCTTCATAGTTCATGGAATGGTTCAAGGGGTCAAGTTCAGGTATTCACAATTTGTTTATACTAATTTACTTGCAAACTTAGACTCCTTAGAGTATTACATGTTTCCTAGATATGTTCAACACATTCTCAACTGTGAACTGGGCTCACAGTTGAGGGAAACAGGTAATATTCTTAAATTGGGACAGATGAAGCCCGGCATCTTTAAAATAATGAAGAAGCCAACTGTAGGCTTCTCTGGGGTAGAAACAGCCCTAGTCCCAAAAATGTTAGAGCTCATTGCTCAAGGTGACAACCTAGCAACACAAGCTAGTGTTGAACCCACACCTCTTTTGTCCCTACCATTAAAAAGACCAGAAATCACCCTCACCTACCAAAGAAAATCCAAACGAACCCCTGCTCAGACTATTGAGTCTGTGCAGGCCCCCAAATACTCAACCTTACAGGAAGAAGTGGACACTAGAGCTCCCACTTCTCCTGAGGAGCAAACCACTCCCATTGTTTCACCTATCAGGGCTGAGGTTCCTCAAGCTCACCCTGATGAGCTCAATAGCCCAACAACCTTAAGCCTTCACTCTGAGTCTCAACACTCAAGTGGACAACCTTCAGGGGACAGCTACCATCCCCAGCCTTTGGATCTCAACCAACCAATTCCCAACCTATCCTTTTACACTGATGAAGACTTAGGATTCAGTGAGTACCATGAGTCTCTCTTCTCCTCCCCTACTCAAAGAGAGATGAGTACCTCTGACTCTCCTCAGTCTATCCCCCATCAGTCACCTGTTACTGAGGTGGACACTTCTGAACCTGTTCAGGATGTCCATATGGAAGAGGCTCTCACTTTTGAAAGTGATTACATCATTAAGACCTCAACCATGGCAACTCAGCCCATTGGCATCTCAACTGAGGCTGCCAGTGAGCAGAGGAAAACCAGCAGCCAAGAAACTCAAGCTGGTGGTGAGAGAGAGGACTTTGGTCCAATCATCTCATCCCCCAATGAATCTTCTGATGAAGATGAGGGGAATTTGAGACTAAAGGTGCAAAAACTGTCAAAAACATGCACCTACTTAGTCTCTAAGGTTAGTCACTTGGAATCTCAAGTGACTACCTTACAAAACAGGGTCAATGATCAGCAACTCCAGATTTCATATCTGCAGGAAAAACTAGCTGGGAGACCTTTAAGGAGAGCTCAACCAGGAACACAAGAACCTGTGGAAGTGATTGACTTATCCTCCAGCTCACCTATGCAAGTGGGTGATGCTACCAAAAAGGGGGAGAAAGTTGTTACAACCACAGAACCTGGGAGTTCTTCAGAGAGAATGGACATAGAGGACTCACCATCCTCACTTGCTGTTGTGCATTCTCAGCAACTTCCTCAAGTTCACATTAATGTGGACTCTATAGACTCTCTCATCAGGAGTCTCTTTGAGGAAGGCATACCAAGGGCTGTCTCATCTCCACCACTGGGAACTAGCAATCAAATCATAAGGTGGAGGTATGATGATGACAGAAGAGCCCTCATACTTCAAAGAGTTCAAGGCCAACAAGAAGTTTTTCAATTCCAAAGCCTGAGCTTTTATGAAAGACTGGATTTAGTCAACCTACCACTTGTCAATCCAAGCAATTCAAGACAAGCTGATAGGCTGGCTCAAAGAATCCAAGACAGGATCATGGCAGAGTTCTCTCTAAGAAGGAGACTTAGGGAATCAGGCAATGTCATCGGTCAACTGGATGTTGAGGTGGACCCTAAGATTAGTTTCATAGGGGAAACCTTGACTGAAGGCCCAGTGACAGAACCTGAGACCCCTGTCTCATCATCAACAACTGCTGCTGAGGTCCAAACTCCATCTGAGACACCTGCTGGTGAAGGTGTTTCTCAGCCTCTCTCTGGCCAGAGCATGGAAGCTACTCCAAGCAATGAAGGCCAAGCTTCAATCCACCCTGAGTCACAAAGGTCTGTTGGTGACAAAGGGAAAAGGATAATGACTCCTGAGGAAATTGAGGAGGAAGAGAGAGAGAGGAAAAGGAGACTAAGGGGAGAAAGTTCCACTGGGTCATCTAGCTTCATGCAAGCTGCAATCAGGGCTGCCCCCAGACCAAATACTCAGGATGATGAGTTAAGGGCAGTCAGGATTACCTACTTACAGACCAGGAACTATGACATTGATGAGATCATCTCCCTCCCCTTAGAAGAACTAAATGAACTGGCTGACAGAGAAGTGTCAAGAGAGTTGAAGGAGAAAGAGGATGCAATGATACTTCTCCAACTCAAAGAGGAGAAGAGACAGAAAAGACTTTACAAGCATGCTCCTACTCTCTCACCAGTTCAAGAAAGTCCTGCACAGGAAGATGTGGCTCCACAAGAACCTCAGGTAGATAAAGAGGAAGATAGGATCAGGATGATCAACTACCTGAGTGCCACAGGCTTCTATCAGGCAGATGCACTTCTCCCTTTGTCCTATGACTTCATTGAGTTCGAGTACTTAAAACAACTTGAGCTTGAGTTAGTCAAGGAAAGAAAGACAACCAAAAGGAAACTAAGGGAAGAAGCTGCAAAGTCAAGGGCCACCATTCAAAAGAATGCAAAGAAGTCTGCTGACAGACAAAGAATGGTGAGCTTCTTGAAGCTGTATGGATTCTCCGGAAGGAGACTTGGCCCCATGTCTCTATCCACTATGGATGAGCACATTAGGGTGATCAAGCAGAAGATTAAGAGTGGAGAACTTATTGACTTGCACTCTCTTCCAAGTCAAGTCCCACCTGAAGTGGAGGTCAAGTTTGAGCAACCAGAGACACCTCAACCAGCACCTCCAGCTGAGCCCCAGCAAGCTTCATCTTCTGATCCTAGGCAGGGTCAAACTCCCTCTCCTTCTGAACCTGTGAGGGAGGAACACCCAACTGAGAAAGACACTGATGATCAACATGGTGCTGCAGACCAGTCTTCTCAGTTAAAGACAACCAAGAGGAAGAAGAGGATGGCTTCTAAACCAAAGACAAAGAAGAAGAAGCCAAAGTCATCTACCTCTGCACCTCAGGCTGAATCAGATCAACCTGAGGAAGTGCATGATGAGGCAGCCCAATCAACTCCTATTCAAGTGGCTCCTCTAACTAGTGAGACACCCATCTTATCCTGGACATACTCTACCAATCCAGAGAGATGGACTGTTATCAGAGATCAAGGTGTTGAGAATGTCTACTCATGGCAAGACATAATCAACTTACCTCTGCATGATCTCTTTGAGATGAGAAGATATTATGAAAGTCTTGATGATCCTGACCATCTCATGAAGAAAGGAATGGTCCTGATTGTACTGAAGACTACCAACATTTGAAGATCTTCTAAGTGTTTTGGTAGCATCAGCCTAGGGGGAGTTTGTAAGGATTCCTGAAGTCTGATGCAACCCAAAACAGCTTAAGTGTCTCAGCAAACATGCACTAAGTACTGAAGTGAAGAATGCTTCGGAAGTTTTACACAAAGCATTAGAAAATACTCTAAGTGTAAAATCTTCCGAAGCCAAGACCAATATCTTCCGAAGCCAAACATGAAGTCTTCCGAAGCTTCAGAGACAAAGTCTTCCGAAGCCTCATCCTATGAAGACAGATTTCTTCCGAAGACTTTTAGTACACATGCTTTATCTGATGTACTGTTCCATAAAGCACCTTTTCCGCTGCATCTCTGTAAAGTCACCAACTTACATGAGTTGGTGAAAAGGGTCATGCTTTTGGTAACTGTACATTGAGGTCTTGAGTCTGTAACTTTCCACTTTATGTACTTTATCCTTTTTGTAATGTATAAGGATGTGAGCTATGGCATGTCATAGTCACAAGGTCAAAAGGCAGATATGCCTTTTGATCCTACAATTGATTTTGTTAGTGTCTAGTCAATTGTATCCAGCTGGCCTTCAAAGTATGGCCGGCTGTAGGTTGTAGTATAAGTATTTCAAGTTCTTGTATCTTTTCTTTATGATTTGTAACACTTGTAAAAGAACTTGAGAAAGCAATATACTGCCTCCTTGAAACCCATACTCTCTTGTTCCTTGCTTTACTTGTGTTCTTTGTATCACTTTGGTTACCCAGTTCACTGTTTGATTAGAGCTTAGTTATTCTCCTCATTGTGTTGTTGTGTTGTAATTGTATTTAAGCCCTTAAACGATCCTGCAGTTTCTTTAATAACATTTGCAAAGTGTTTTAAAGTGGGTTCTTCAACACTAACATTATGCTTGATTTTTTTTAGTGTGACACTTTTTGGTTGCTTCTCACGTATTTCATTCTTCTTATTATAACAAGGCCAAACAGACACACACATATATATGTACACATTTATAGAGAAGTTAGATCAAATATAAATATAAAAGGTTGTACGAAGTGTATGAAGTAGTACGATGCAGTTAGGAATGACATGTATTATTTTAATTGGGTGGAAGGTAGTCAAGTAATTTGTCATATTGGCATATGATTATCTTAACTATAGCAAAATTTTGGTTTTATGTCTATCATTTTTATGTAACTATTTATTTCAGTACATATGCCATTAGCTATGCCATTAGCTCTTTGTAATCTATTGTGACTGCAAATTATGCGTATGCCGTGAGCGTTATAGGCGTATGCAATAGTCATTATTGAATCTATACATGCATGACTAGATCATGTGCAGCGGGCAACTTTCATTTTGTAGCATCATTTTTCACCTTAGCGTTAAATCGACATATTCACTTCATCTTTTACCCAAATGGTCGTTATTCACTTTTACGTACACTATCTTTCACTTTTCTTTTTAAATATACATCATATCATGCGTGTTATGGTTTTTCTGATTTTTGATAGCGTATTTTTCATAAGTAAGTCTTTGTTTCAAAATATGTAATAATGTTCTCTATGTGTATTATTCATATTTGTTGATTTTTTTTACTTTTCATTTTACCAATTATATTGTGGCCTCGATTCAATGTTGAAATATAAAGTATTAGGCTTATATTTTTTTTCAACTAGGTTTTTTTTAGCATGATTCCATTAACTAAGAAATCATGGGTGACATAATATTTAAGTATTTAACGTATTTTACTAAATACTTTTTTAAAAAATTATTCGATAATTTACTTATGTGTGTTGTTTCGAAACAAGGCATTTACACACGTTAAGACCAATAATCTTTAGCCGAACTGGTTAAGATAAGGTACTCATAACATGTAAATATGGAGAGGTCATGAGTTTAAGTCTCACTCTGAGCAATATTTTTAGAGTTGAGGCATGGGGTTTTTCCAGCAATGGGTTTCCTCCTGAGGAGGTTGGGGGTGCGGTTCCTATTGGGACACTGATAGGTGGACCCGATTAAGATAACACCTATCCTCTGAAGCAGGGTCGTACATTTGCCGTTAAAAAAAAATTACACTCGTTAAAACGACGCCATTTACCAAAATCAGTAGGTGATGACCTTTCCTAGGTTAAATAGCATGTTTTTTACTGTGTAATCTGATCACACATTTTCTTCTTCATTCTACTTGTTTTCTTCTTCTTTGCACCCGTTTTCTAGGGGTTTAGAAAGACGACATGATCATCTCTTGAGGAATGACTAAGATAAAAGATTAAGAAAAACAGATAAAAAGACATTGCTTGTCACTATCTTTCTAACCATCTTGTCAACAAATTCAATCATGTTAAAGGTATTTTGAGCAACTTGATGTTGGATCAAAGGATGTTAAACAACTTGTTGAACTTGTCAAAGCTGTGAACATCCTTAATTGTTAGATGGAGTTGAAATCTCAATTAGATGATTAAGCTTGCTTTTTTTATGTTAAGAATGATGCCATTTGCTTGATTTTATCTTTAATAAATGTACTCTGATTATACCTAAAATATTGCATGATTTTGTGTTCTAGTTGTGGTGTTGTAAAATTTTATGTTACAAGTGTTATTTTTGTTCTAAACTATTTAGTGATTATTAAGCTATTTTTGCAATAAATATATGTGATCTTATAGAAAAGTATTATAATAAAAGTAATCATGCATGCAAAATGATTTCAAAACGTAGTGTGGTTACGTTAAGGGATTTTTATTTTTGTCTCATGAGTTATTAGGATATTGACAAAAATGCCCATCTGTTAACACACTTAACCTACATTATTTGAGATTATCTTGTTTCACAAATTTAACGATTATACTATTACTCATTTAACAAGAACGGTAGAGTGTTCTACCGGCCTTGTTACGTGTCACATGCTCATTGGTTGCCTCAAGTTTTTTTTTTCTTTTTTTTGCTTTGTACGCGTTTTCTATGATACATATACGTCAGTTTCGGCAATTATTTCAAACTGCGTATTTGGCGCTGTACGTGGTTAGAGTGGCGTGGCGAGAGGTCGTGGGTTCGAACCCCACGACATAAAAAAAATTTATTTATGATTTCTCACTTTGTAGAAACTTTTAATATGTGACTTTTACCTTCTCAGGTTTAGAAAATTCCGGTTTACCTCTGTCTAAGTTTACCTAAAAATAATTTCTCGCGTTCGTACGTATTTTTGTGTGCATGTCATTATAATTGCGAGTCCGTTTATGCTTAAAAAATAATATTTCTTACATTCATATTTTTGGTATACACGTCGGTATAATTTCGATTCAGCCTACATATGGACGTAATTGAAAACGCCTCGGGTTTTGATGTAAATTTAGTTTGGAAACAATCTAATATATATAAACTAATAAAAACTTGAACATTGTATTTAACTATTATTTAAACAGGGAATGATTGTTTTGAAAACTTTTAATATTTCAGACAACTCTATAGAATAAACATAATAATTATTATATTTACATAGCTATCATTATTGTAAAAGTATAATGTTATACGAATTCATGTGTAAAATTATATGTATTCGTATATCTTTAAAATTTAGGCACGTGTAAAGTTTTTACTACTTACACACATGCAAAATTTTATAATATATAAATAGCTGTAAATTTACATATATAAATTTATATAACAATATAATATAACAGAGAATTTAGAAGGTGGTAAAATTCTCCAAATGTTTGAGTGTTTGATGACATGCATGCAAATTCTCCATTGATCAAACAGCTTTAACTATCGCATAATCTTATGAAGAACACATACATTAATCCATTTAAAGGTCTTCTTTCTTCAAAGTTCAGCATGTTCAAGGTTCTCCTCATGGCATTTTACGAAATGTCTCACAAAGTTGCTAAGGATTTGAGTAGCTGCTCAAAAAATAAACACACATAATAAATCAATAATTGTTTTGATTTAAGTGGTAAAACAGGCAAGGTTAAGCGTTGGGTAACAGGTTCGAAAAGTAAAACATCATTTACATTGCATTACCAATTGAAAATTTTCGCGTTTTAAACTACCTTTTCCTTATGTGCCTCTTTAGGAGCAACTTTCTCGGGCCACTTGTTAGGGAAAAGTACCTCAAGTTTTGATACATCAACTTCCGGCGGTCTAGAATTCAATAGCGCGCTTAAAATGAATGATAGATACATACATGTATACATATAAGCATATGTTGAACTCTACAAATAAACATACATGATTTTGATTAGCAATGTATTCACAATTAGGGGCGACTCAACAGTTAAAAAAAATAAGTTAGGGCTTTAGGCCCACCCATTCTAATAGGCCACCAAAAATATATTTTATTGTATAACTCATTCTCAGTCTAAGCCCAAAATAAACTAACTTAAAAAAAAGAATGTATGAAAGAAAGAAGGAAACCTAGATCGGCAGGTCATAGATCTTCAACACAAACTATTGGTCAATTCCTGATTGGGGGGTTGGGCCGGGGGAGTTAAAACGAAGAGACAAACAAAGCCAAGAGGTTAAGGTGAACAACCGCGCAACTTCAAGTTCATCATTCGCCTATGATTTTGCTTGCCCCAAGTGAACCCAGCCATGCAGAACTTTGATTTCTTCACTGGAGTAACGAATAAGAACCCCCCAACTTCGTTTGGTTCTCTAATTTCATTTAGTGGAATCACGATTTGCTTCTTTGATTTCGTTGCAATTAAAAAGCCTTTAAACTTCGATTTCATCTAGACATCTAGTGGAGTAACGAACTCACAATTAAGTACTAGGCTGAGTGGGTTCTCTAATTGATTGATTCTCTCCCTAAATAAGGTAAATTGCTTAATGTATTGCTAATTGTTTTTCTTTAATTTTTTGTTCTAGGGACAAGTTGTTAATTGCTAATTGTTCTAAATTTGTTTTAGTTTTGTACATGATTTTTTTATATGGTTTGTAAATTGCTAATTGTTTATTTGTTCTAGCTTTATACTTGTTATTGTTTATATTAGAATATAAAATCATTGAATCAATTAGGATTTGTTTTAAATAACTGATTTAGGAATCATGAATCAACTAGTGTTTGTGTTTCAAAACAAGAGAAGTTTTTAAAGCTAAAGTTTTACAAAGGCCTCTGATTTTATTTTCGTTTTAAGCCTCTAAAATCGTTGAGACGCCCCTGTTCACAATTGTGGATCTTATAAACTGTTCTATAGGGGTTGCAAAATTGGACGTGAAATATGTTGATATTTGTTCCCCCAATTTCGCCTGTCAAATAATATTGATCATGTGATGAAGAAATTGATCAACTGAATTTTTGATTTTCATGATCAAATTTCATCCACCAACTGTTGATGAGTACCCACAAAGAAGGGGGAATCAACAGAATACGTAGAAAAAGGGAAGTTTAAATTAATGATCTTTATGAAATCCATTTATAGGCAAGAAACTTGCTAAACATTTTTTTTTCTTTTTCAAATTTCTACAAGGACTCCGGGTTGTTTAATCGGGTTTCGGGTTAACTGGGCTTTTTCTTAATTGAAAAATTGTCTAATAACCGATCCGAACAAAATTCGAGTTAATCGGGTTCGGGCTAATTGGTTTTCAGGTATGTTCGGGTCGGGTTTCGGGTGTGTGATTTTGATTGAGCAGATACATGATTTTGTGGGTGTGTGATTTTTACATATGTTATTATGGGTTTCATGTTAATCAATATGATTTGTAGTTTTGAAACGTTTAGAATTTTGAATTTAGATCATGTGTGAAATCAAAGTTAGCTTTTTTTCTTCTTTCGTGTGTATGAATATATCAATTTCTATAAATTTTTGCTCGAAATCACGAAACTTGGTAGTTGAGATTGAGAAATGCTTAACAAATGATGTTGTAAGGATCTTAATCACTTAAAAGGTTAGAAGGAAGTTTGATTATGATTTGCAGCCTAAATTTGTTGTTGTAATACTCAGTTCTTCCCTAAATTGGTTTCGCTCCTCAAGAACACACACACACTCTTGTGTTTATTATATTGTCCCTTCTATTATAGCTAATTCAAAGGATTTAATTTTGATAACTGAAATGAAAATAAATGGGCATTCAACTCCAATTGAGTAGACTTTGACCATAAAAATCCTAATCAACACTTTGGACAAAAAAATAGACATTATATTGCATCTTAGTTCAGATTTTACAATAACTGAAATGGACACATGTTAACACGTCACAACCGAGAACTAATGAAACTCTGTAAAAATATTTAAAATGCATAATATCAAGTAAATGTGTCTAATAACTTATTGATTCACCTTGAGTTGCTCCATCTCTTATTTTGTAGGATGGCGTTGAGAATATTTTCTACTTGATCATCTAAAAGTGTCATCTTGCAGATGGCAGAGAAAGTTGTTATCACTAAAACTGGTAACAATTCAAACTAACAGAAAAAATGAAAGGGGTAGAAAACTAAACCACATTCCTGTTCAAATCTTTTGTTATATCATTGACAAAATGATGTATCTGCATCTAAAAAATTTAGACATAATAAAAAGATGTCACAGAATTGGCTGGCAAAGTTAAGTGTTTGAAGGTGCTTCAGTTGCTTTAAGATATCATATAACCAAATGTTTCGAGTGTTTGATGAATTTTGATCATCGCTTGCTTCCATTTTGATTTCTGGTAAATACCATAACTTGTTGGCAGCAGGCATGCAAATTCTTCATTGATCTTAAGAAGAACATGTAAAATTCAATTTAAGGATTTCTTTGATGAACAAGTGAAGCATTGTTTGTTTACTTTTCACTGCTTTCTTTGGTCAAATTTGCAACGTTTGCTTTCTCCATTCCAGCCTCCTTTTCGGCTTTCTATCTTTCAAGTTCAGCCTGTGTAAGGTTCTCCTCGTGACACATTATGAATAGTCTAACAAAG
Organism: Flaveria ramosissima; assembly: GCA_025215565.1. Lineage (NCBI taxonomy): Eukaryota > Viridiplantae > Streptophyta > Magnoliopsida > Asterales > Asteraceae > Flaveria > Flaveria ramosissima. The sequence goes on along the minus strand of CM046044.1, from coordinate 36,812,236 downwards.
TCGAGAAGGGTTTGAGTAGCTGCCCAAAAAATAAACAAACATAATAAATCAATAATTAATTGATTAAAGAGGGTAAAACAGGCAGGGTCGGCGGGTCGGCAACAGATCAAACTGGCAGGGTCACACAGGTTGGGCAACAGATCACAACTTCGGATGAAAATGAGTTTTTTGGTATGGGTTGGAAACAAGTCAGGTCGGGTTGTGTTGACACGAAAACACTTATAGTCAGAAATTATTAGTTTTTCTGTAACTAATGTATTAAATATCATTACGAAACTAATAGTATTTCAATAATAATCTAATCTTTTGAATACAATGATTTAGGAGCTTCTATGCCTTTCAAATACATGTTGGACTACTTTTAAGCTAATTGCTTTTATTTTCCTCTTTGACCCGTTAGAAAAAACATAAGATTCAAACTGACTCATTCATTAGTAAACACGTTGAAGCTGCTACATCTAGTTTTGATGTTACTCTATATAGTTATATGCAAGTTACCTTGTTCGAAAGGGAAACACGCAGGGTCTTCACCAAGATATCGGGCCAATCCATCAGCTTTTTTACCCTGTAACAGAAACAAATAAGTGGAATAATCCAAAAGGCAACTTTCAATAAATTTCTAATTTTTGGGCAAATCATACATAAACTGATAAAAGGAATTTATTTTCATTCAATTTCTCTTTTAGGGAACATACTTTAAAAAATTCAACATTTTAGAGCCTATTTTATAACCTTATAAGAGAATAAAAGTCCGGTTACCCATTAAGGGTTACACTGGTTGAAAGTATGTTCCCCAAAATAGAAATAATTAAAAACTGACTAAAACATGCCCCTTTGGCCCTTTTACGTGCAATTTGCTCTACATTTATAGTCAAACTTAGGGGAATTTACCACAATCGAATAGAAACTATTAACACTTGCCACTTCCAGCTCAGCATGGCCAATGAACTCCTTCAATTTCTAACAATGTGAGAAAATCTTAATCAGTGCTCTAAATAATCACAATTATGGCTGTTAAGTTTCCCACTAATAAGCCATCTAAGATTAAGCATCTGACATTCTTTAAGCAGCAACTAATAACTGAATCAAGTTGTGAAATAATTTAATCAACATTCCCATTCACGGATGAATGGTGAGTTTGTAAATAACTAGAATATCTAGATTACCTTTGGAATCAACAGCTACTATTGGTGAAGAAACAACTTCCAGAATTCAATTACTTTTTCTTGAGTAATGTTAAATTATAGTTATTGGGGTTTATTAGTAGGGGCAATTTTATATATCCCCCTTTTAACATACAAATTACATTTTTCCCCTGATCATGCTTTAAGACCATTGTACAATATGCATTGAAAACTTGTGTTTTGGGGAAATAATGAAATATATACTTTTGCAAGTTAGATTTACATATCCAATAACATTAACTTAAATAAAAAAAATTTAAAGCTTCAACTACATTAATGTTCATTTTCCAAAATACACAAAGAACATGCAATTAAATTCTAGTAAGAGCTTTGTATGACCTATTATTATGTATAATCTTGGAATATTACGAAAGTGCAAGCTAAAGCTCTTCACATCTTTAGGTCAAAACAATGCAATGGAATGGAATGACCATTCACCATGTCAAATTCATCCTATGTCATTCCATATTCTATCCAAGCAAACAGATCAGATGCGTAACTCTCATATGTATGTATAATCTATTAAGATATACATTTTATGGATTAAAACTTTAAATAAACTGCTTTGAAGATTACGAGCTAGATCACATGATCCCTTGGCTCTACCGAACACGTTTTAGAGCACTGTGGGATTTAATTATTGCTGGCCTTTTCGATCCATGTATTCATAAATGGGTCAACTTGGGTTATGTTTTATCTCAAACAGATCATATCAACAAAAGATTAACCTAAAAAACAAAACAGGTCTAATAGGTAGAACTCGGTTAAAGACGCCCAAAGTCTAGTTTCAATGCAGACCTCTTAAATTCTGCTATTCAAAGATTTTGATTACTATTGTTACAATATATTATCTGTAATTAAAATTAACATGTTATTCTTTTATAAAAATATAGAAAATGGACAATTAGTTTTGTGGGTCAACCCACTCTGACCAACCCAACCCATTTTGACCGGTCACCGCCTCTAATTAGGTGGAAACAAAATATCTCAAGAGAAATTCCATAGGATGTTTACCTACCATGTGAAAACCTTGAGATACAAGGCCATCTTTTGCACATGCACCTAGTTCTTGCTTGACTTTTTTCAGTCCTAAGTTAAGGGCTTGCATTTCTTCTGCTATACTTTGCACTTGTATCTACAAGTTAAGGCATTTATAAGTAATCTACTAACAGTTTCAATAATGGATCTATGCAAAAATTAGGATTGATTTAAACCTCTGTTGCAGCTTCTAGGCTAACAAGATCCTCTGGGAAATCTAGAAGAGCTGGTGCTTTGGTGGCAATAAGCTGTACAATGGAAAAAAGTGAAACCAGGTAAGCAATTAAGGTATATCTGCAATTCAATAACTGGAAAATGTCAGCTTATAAGCAAGACCGGTTCACACAATTTTTTTGGGAAAAGGAATACCGTAAAAGTAAGTGTTAGGGCTTGTTGTACCTTGCAGACATAATGCATTAAAGTCGTCCCGCGGGCTGACATTCGTGCATCTGTCCAACTCAAAAGACAATCCAACGTGAAACCAACTGCTGAACCTGCAAAATTTGGATAACGCGTGATCTTTTTCTTGATGCATATGATCATTTTCTTGATGTTGTATTAGTGATGTTAATTATTACATCTGGCAGTTCCTTGATTTATTGTATCCCCCAAATATGAGAATGTCTGTATAATTTTCCTTAGCTTGACAGACATCCGGACCTAATAAACCAACAACTACTGCATCAGGTACAGTTACATAAAAACAAATAAATAACAGGAGTGTATCATCTATAATAATCGAGCACCTCATCACATGCAGAGTTAACAATGTTTAAACTCTTCGTTAAATCTGCAAGCTGAAAGAGAAGTCGAAATGTGATAATAAAATATATAAAGATCAGAACATGTAAGAATTATCAGGCATTCAACCCATAACCACAAACCTGAGAATCAAACTGAATTTTAAACAAAAAGATGTTTAATTTCGCCTCCATACGTGGCACCTTCATTAGCTCTAGAAAATACTGCAAGATAGTAAAAATCTTGAGTGTTAGAAGGTCATGATTATGACTTTACATATCCAAAACTCTTAAGTAAATTTTCATGTGTGAGTAATGAAAATGCAAGTTAGAAGTCATGATGAAGAATATCATAAAGCCAAGGGACTTTTTTTTGTATTACATTTAAAAATAAAATGGATACATTCTGAATTGATTAGGAATTTTTTTAACTTTTATATACACCTAAGTTAAAAATAAGTAGTTCATAACTTCATACATGGATAGTTATAAGTAAAAAAAAGTGTTATGATAATGATACTCACTTGCTCACACTTGCCTAATTTCTCCAAGTCACCTGTATAATTCTGACCAGTCACAATACAGAAGATCAATACTAAAATGGAATAATCAAGAAAAGTAAGGTTCATATCTAGAATTATGAAACTGCCTTCAAAAATTTTCAAAATGTATAATATCAAGTAAATGTATCTTAATAACTTATGGTTTCACCTTGAGTTGCTCCATCTCTTCTTTCTCAGGACAAAATTCGAGAATATTTTCTACGATCAGCATTTAAAAGTGTTTCGTCCATAGCTAAAACTGCATCCTGCAGATGGCAGAGTGTTGTTATCATTAAACCTTGTAAAAATTCAAACTAACAAAATAATAAAAAATTGGAAAGAGTAGGGAAAAGGTTATTTCTTTCGCCAATGTCATATTGAATTGCCAACAAGTGTAACAGTGTTTCAAATGGAAAGTGAAGCAGGTAGTGTTGGGTTAATCTTGATGGGTCAAGTCAAGTCAAGGGGTACGGTTCGTTGAGCTAAATATGTTTGTTTGAATAGGTCAAAATAGCAAGTTTTAATTGCAGCTGTTTACGTATTCAGTTGTGTTTAGTGGGTTTCAAACGTGGGTTATCATCCCTAGTTTTTAGAAGGAGTAGGTCTTTGTTTTTAGCTATATAAGTAAGGTTTTAGATGAAGTATGAATGAACAGAATAACAAAAAGTTGTTAAGCAGTAATATTTTCTTCTATATTTCTTTTGTGTATGTTAAGTTTTTATTTGTGATAAGGGGCTGAAACCAACTTATGGCATCAGAGCTGAGGTTGAGAAGAGGGCTGGTTTGATAGTCGTGTTCCAGAGGGGGTGCAGCCCTTCGCTGCAGGGAAAAAAGGCAGCAGCAGGAAGAACCTGGCTGAAGACGAAGCAGGAGCGGTTCACCGTAATCATATGTGTTCAGACCGCGAGAAAATAGAAGAATTGGAAGGCAGGAGACAACACGCAAGAAAGAGGTTGATAGAGTATATTAGCAAGAAAGAGAGAGAAAGAGACTGATGCGGTAAGAAAGAAAGAGCAAGCATCGATGAGAAAGAAGAAAGATTATGTCGCTGATTAGGACGAAAAGAACGAAATTGAAGACCGGGTCGCCGGAAATTCAGTACCGGTGTAAGAAAGGAAGGAAGACAAGAAGAGACCGAAGCCGTAATAGACCGAACGGCTTTAAAGAAAGACCGCAGAACTCGTCGTTGACAAGAAAGAGAAGACCATTACCGGAGAAGAAGAACCAACGTCGTGACATACCGAATGGTGTGACCAAGGCCGAACCAGTTCTTCTTGAAAGATCGTAGACCAAACAAAGTTTTCTTTCAAGACGAAAGCTTAGAGAGACCGAGACTGAATGGTTTCACATTAGATCGAAAGACTTGAATAACGAATGATATTTTTGTATTGTGAAGGACGATGAAGGAAAGACAGAAAGTTGAAACAAGAATGAAGCAAGCATGTAGGTTAACTACATGCAGCCGTCATAGTGTTTCCAAGCAAGTGAAGCCATGAAGCACACAAGCAAGCAGGCAAGTTGGTGAGATACAAAGAAAATAGCAAGACTTAAGAATCAAGTGATTATAGCAAGAATTGCAAGTGGCAAGAAAAGTTAACAAGAAGCAAGAAAACGAACCAAGCAAGGGAGCACGAATGATGGTTCAAAAGAAAGAAACAAGTAGGCAGGTAGCCTGTTAATTAAAGCAAGTCAGTAAGCAAGAAAGCACGAATGCGAAGAAACGAGCCAGATCGGTAATAATTCAATTGGGAAAGATAGCTAGCAAGACCGAAGATTAAGGGGGTGAATGTTGAGTTAATCTTGATAAGTCAAGTCAGGTCAATGGGTACGGTTTGATGAGCTAAATATGTTTGTTTGAATAGGTCAAAATAGCAAGTTTTAAGTGCAGTTGTTTACGTATTCAGCTGTGTTTAGTGGGTTTCAAACGTGGGTTATCATCCCTAGTTTTTAGGAGTAGGTCTTTGTTTATAGGCTTATAGCTATATAAGTAAGGTTTTAGATGAAGTATGAATGAACAAAAAAAGCAAGTTGTTAAGCAGTAATATTTTCTTCTATATTTCTTTTGTGTACGTTGATTTTTTTTTTTTTTTGGGTTATAAGGGGCCTGAAACCAACAGGTAGAACCTGACCACATTCTTGTTCAAATCTTTCGATATAAAATTAATTTCCTAAAAAAATTGATGTATCTGCATGTACAAAATTTAGCTACAACAATAAGATGTTATAGAAGGGCCGTAAAAGATAAGTGTTTGAAGGTGCTTCACTTGCTTTAAGATATCATATAACCTATTGTTTAAGTGTTTGGTGAATTTGATTATTTACAATGTTAATAGATAGAATGGACACAGAGGACATCAGGACATTTTTGTGAAATAAAAAGTGACATTCTCTAAAAAGAGGTAAAAATCTCTTGAATTAGGTTTAATGAATGGATAATTTCAGTTTACACGTGGATGTAAGAAACTGACCACATAAAAAACAATCATTTTACTCCTAAGCATCCAAATTTAGATATAGGAAGCCAATTAGATAAAGATTCATACTCACCATCATATCAGAAATCGGCATTTTAATCTTTGTAAGCATAATTTCCGTGTTCTTGGCCCTCGTCCGATCAATCTAGAATCAAGAACACAATTGAGAAAAGGTAACAACTAGAATTAACAAATAGTGGTATACAGTATACTTCTATCATAGGGTATGATAAAACAAACATGAAAACTAAATTTTAATTTAAAGGATAAGTACTCAATTTATGTTGCATTACCAAGCGGATCTTTTCAAGATTCAAACTGGCATTCTTCTCTGGTGGACTAAAATTCAATAGATTAACATCAGTTGTTAGAATAAATGATATATAGTTATATACATCATACATGCATGCATATGCCTGTATACTGCACTTTACAGCATGGAGAAACAAAAATATGATTTTGATTAGCAAGATTCAATTATTCTTACAAAAGAAGAATGAAATAACAAAATATAGAAACCAAAGAAGAGTGATGGCTACCTTTGTCTTTGTAGTTCCTCCCACAAAGTTCCTTCCAAAGCCGCCCTCCTTACCTTGTTCCAGTGCAATGGCTTTTAAGTTAGTATTTTCACTAAATGTCCTCCATGTCCACGCCCTCTACCCGGGCCACCACCTAGTCGGCCAGCCGAAGGGCCACCTGGAGGTCCAAGTGCTCCAAGTGGTGGTGGTGCTCTATGTGGTGGTGGAGGTGTTGGTGTCAAGGGATTCCTTTTTTGCAATTCATTAAAAGTAAAATGAACATTTTCTGAGTAGATTAAAAAAAATGATTCTTACATCCACCTAAAGTGTTGGTGCCATCCACTTAATTTAGAAATAAAATAAGTTGTTCATACGTGAAACCGTCTAACTATATTTAAAATGTATAATATCATGTAAATGTATCTAATAGTTTATGGTTTCACCTTGAGTTGCTCCATCTCTTCTTTTGTAGGACAGGTTTTGAGTATATATTCTACTTGGTCAACATCTAAATGTGTGTCTTTCATAGCTAAAACTGCATCCTGCCATGGCAGAGAAGGTTGTTAACCATTTAAACCTTGTAAAAATTCAGACTAACAATAAAAAATTAAAAAAAAAGATAGCTATAACAATAAGATGCCGCAGAACAGGCTGTGAAAGATAAATGTTCGAATGTGCTTCACTTTCTCTAAGATATAATATAACCAAATGTTTGAGTGTTTGGTGAATCTTGAGTATTTTTGACATTTTTGTGAAATGGAAAGTGAAATTCTGTGAATGGAGGTAAAAGATCTGTAGAATTAGGTTTAACGAACGAGTAATTTTAGTTTACCCGCAGTATGAAACTGACTATGCAAAACCACCAAAGGGCATTTTGCCCAATGGTATCCCAGCTTATTAAATGGTGCTCCCTCCCTTAGAGATCAGGGGTTCAAGTCCTGCGGTGGATTGTGGAGTAGATTAGATGGGTGTGTGAGTTGTTGTTCTAAAAAATGACTATGCAAAACTAATTATTTAACCCCTGAATATTAGAGGTAAAATATGTTTATTGAGACATTAACCAAATACTTAGTTTCAAAAAACAAATACAACACCCCCTAGGTATCCGAATTCAGAATTAAGAAGCCAATTATATAAACTTGTCTTAAAACGTGACATCCACACTCACCACCATATCAGGAAGCGGCATGATTTCTTTGTTATTGACCCACCTCAGATCAATCTAGAATCAAGAACACAGAGGATAAAATGTAATTACTAAATTAACAAATAACGGTACACATCAAGCATTACCATTTAGACCTTTTCAGGGTTCGAACTAGCATCCTTTTTCTTCTATGCCTCGTTAGGAGCAGCTTTTTTGGGGGCTACGTCAGAGAAGAGTGCCTCAAGTTCAGATACATCAATATCTGGTGGACTGGAATTCAAATTCTTAACATCAGTAGTTAGAATGAATGATATACACGTGCATGTATATAAATAAGATTATGATCTTACTTAGCAAGATTTAATGATTTTTACAAAAGAATAACGAAACAATAAAGTTTAGAAACCAAATTAGACTGATGGCTACCTTTGGCTTTGCAGTTCCTCCCACATGCTTCCTTGCAAAGGCCTGGTTACCTTGTTCCATTGCAATGGCTTTAAGTTAGATTTTTTCACTACAGGTCCTCCACATTCACCACCTAGTTGACCATGTGGAGGTGGAGGGCTGCGCGGCGGTCCAAGTGCTCGAGGTGGTGGTGGAGGCGGTGGTGGAGGTACCGGTGCTCCATGCACTGGCGGCGATGGAGGTGGTGCACCTTGCATAGGAGGTGTGGATGATACAGATGGAGCAGTGGCTTCATACATTGGAGGTGAGCAATCGATTCGAAGACTGTAACATTAACATCCTTAATCAAAAAGCTTACAAATTCATAAAAGCAAAAATCATTTCTTCTCAATCAATAACATCGCTTTTAGTTCACTAATTCTACCTTTTTTGCAGCCTAAAACCTAAACAACTTCATAACTAACAATTGGTGGCAATGTGGCATCCTAAATCAATTAACTAAAGAAAAACCTAAGGGACTGCATATAATATAATCATCCTTGAGCTTTATAATCAAATTTTCACAATTCTGCAGATAAATTGTTGTTCAAAATCAAGCATAAATTGGAGGTGAATATAGTAATGTACGTACGGGAAACCCTATCGGAGATCTCAGTGAGGCGATCGGCGAATGGCTTACGATGAAACAAGCGTCCTCACGATTCAAACCCTAATGTGATTCTTATTTCGTTGGTTGAATAATATTGATCGATCGACCACATTTTCAGTTTCCGATTTCAAATTTCATTCATTAACTAATAACAGAAATACCCACAAAAAACGGAAAGTTTATGGTTGAGATTGTTTATTTTGATTGAAAATGACTTTTAACAAAAAGAACTTATTAATTTATGACTTTTCAAAATGAGATTTTTAAAAAAAGTGTTTGGATTAGTTTATAAACTAAAACGTTGTAAAATGATCAAAAGACATAATTTAAAAATTAGGGTAGTTAATAAGAGATAGTAGAGATGTATAATAGAAAATTAAACGAAAAGTAGTTTTCAAAAGTTAATAAGTAACCTTCTCTTTACTTTTCAAAACATATTTTTTATCTTATATGAAAAGTCAAAAAATAATGTTGGGTTTGACAAATATTTTTTTTGACTTATTAACTTTTCAGAAGTTAATAAGTCAAAAAATAAGTTCTTAGAAGTTGTTGCCAAACATGCACTTTAACAATGGGATTTGGCGTTGTAAGTTATTGATGAGCGTCTCATGTTTGGTGATACAAAATCATACATCATATCATACAAAGGAATATAAAATCGTCTTATTTTTCGTTTGTGTTTTTGTTTATTTTTGAACAACAAGATATGTTTGTTTGATTTTGATTTTACATTGAACTATTAAGTCATATCTTGTTCACAAAATATATAATGTTTATAACAAATAACTTAAAGCTAGAAAATTAGAAGTTAACATTAGCAACTAGTAATTAAGAGTAGAAAGCTAGCACAGTGGCACTTAACAAATGTGATAAGCTTATTAACGGACATCTAGACATATAAGAAGTAATCTGAAACAGCCTAAGAACCCACTTTAAACTTAATTCGCCTAATGATTTTCAAAAAAGAGGGCTTTTGATTTTTTGAGGCCACAAGCTCTTTACTTACCCTTAACTACTATTAAGCCGGCCCTTGTATAGTGCTATGCGTGCTTGCTCTCCGACGTCGTTGTTAAGCTAGTTAAGAACCAAAGTAACGTGAGTAGTTAAGGAAAATATGGTATCGTATTCACAATAAACATGTGATTAGTAGTGTATGTTTTTATCTGATTGTAAAAAATAAATAAAAAATAAAAAAGATTTGATTGATAGTAAATTAATTAAACTAATACTAACCTAGATCGCATTACAATTTACAATTATGAAAGAGTAAATACAAAGCACATAAAAGTATGAGACAAGAAATAAACAAACACTAAGTTCAGGTTTGATAACACAAAATGTATGATATATACTTACATAGCCTCGTTTAACATACTTGAATTTTTTTTTGTTTTGTTTTGTTTTTGTTTTTTTAGTTTTTGTGATTTTGGTCTACATTTGTGGGTCTCGATTTTTACAGGTTATTTGCAAGAAGAAGATGAACAAATCTTAGGAGTGTTAACGAGAAGAAGCTGATCAATATTTGCAAGATTTGATTTTACAACATTGAAATGGAGGAAGAAGATGAAATCGTTAATAAAGATCATGATGCACAATTTATATCAGCATCGAGCCCTTCAAGTGAGAGAAGTGGGTGTCGATAAATATAATTTGAACATATAAACTAGGCTAACATTTTTAACATGAAATCGTTAACTATACATTTGTATGATATAATAATGCATATACACTATAAACTAGGCTAACATTTTTAAGGCGAGGCGTTATAAACTCAAATTTACACGCGATAAGTCCAACATGTTTAGACTTGTATCGCGTTTGAACTCAAATAACACAATAAAAGTTTGAGCCATCTGCAAAACTATATGCATCTAGTGACTAGTTTGCTCATTCATCAAACCAAATTCAAAGAAGGGTTTGATGGACATTCCAAGGTGTGCCTAACAATGCCATTTCCATCTCCTTCTTGGCTTTCTTTTCTTTTAAGTTCTGCTTGTTCAAGGTTCTCCTTATGGCATTTTTGGAATAGTCTCACAAAATTGAAAAGGATTTGAGTAGCTGCACAAACCAATAAACAGACATAGTACAATGGGTCGGGTCGGGCCAAACATGAGTAATTTATGAGAATTGAAACAGGAGGGTCACATTATGTCATTTTTGTTGTCCCAAAATACTTTTGTCCAAAAAATTTAAACTTTTACTAAGTGTGTCAAATGACTCACATATGAATATATGATTATAAAAATCATATAAAAATACCTTATACGACTTTTGACTTGTTTGACCCTTTGCTTAAGAGATATTTGTGTTTCTTCCCTCATTTAACCCATTAGAGATAAGACTAGATGGGAGAAACTGACACATAATATTATTGTTAGTCTGAATAATTATGTGTAAGTTACCTTGCTCGAAAGGGCAACGGGCTGGGTCTTCGCCAAAATATAGGACCAATCCATCAGCATTTCTACCCTGCGACGGTGAGATTATACTGAATTTGGGAAAATCAAACTTATAAAGAACATACTTTCAATCAATTTTTCTTTCAAGGAACATACTTTCAAAACTAAACTTTAAGGGCCTATTTTAAAGCTTATTATAGAAGAAGGGCCCGGTTCAGGGTTATGCAGGTTAAAAGTATGTTCCTTTAAATAGAAATTGACTTAAATATGTTCCTTGTAAGTGCAATTTACCCTAAATTAATAGTCAAATTCATAAGGATTTACCACAACATGAGAGAATTTATTAGCACTCTTCACTTCCTGCTCAGCATGGTCAATGAAGTCCTTCAATGTCTAACAATTAGAGAAAACCTTAATCAGAATTTATAGTACTAAGCATGAAATCAGTGTTCTAAAAATCCCAGATTTGGGCCCACATAAGCTTCATAATAACCAGCCACCTAAGCTTAAGCATCACACAGTTCTTTGATTAATAACTAATAACTAAATCAAGCTTATTTTATATAAAAAAAAAACTACGCTGATCTACAGGTGACCCTTTTACTCTTGCTTAAGGCTTTTTAAAACAATAAGTTAGTAAAGGTGAAAGTTTCCACCCAATAATGAATGAGTCAACCTGGGCATGTTTAGTCTCAAACGGGTCCAATTAACAAAAAAACTGACCAAAAAAGGAAATCGGTCGATTTTAACCAAAAACTACGAAGCTAAAAGGAAAACAGGTCTAACGCTTTACCTACCAAGAGAAAACCTGCAGATATGGGGCCATCATTCATACATGCATTTACTTCTTGCTTGAGTTTTTGCACTTCATTGCTAAGGGTAAGCATTTCTTCTGTTATATTTTTCAATTGAATCTGCAAGTTACACCTTTAATAAGTATCTACTAAAAGAATCAAATAATAGGATTTAATATAGTACCCAGTATGATTTTACTCATAGCAGTGCCATTTGTAGGGTAGGTCTAGGGAGGGTGTAATGGGAAAAAACCTTACCTCTATCCCAAGGGATACGAAAACCTTTTTTTTCGTGTACAGTATGGTATATTATAATATAGCAGTTCAGATAAAAGTATCGATAATAAACTTACACAAAGAAAAGGTTTAAAATTCAAACCTTTGTTGCAGCTTCTAGATTAACAAGTTCTTCATGGAAATCTAAAAGATCTGGTGACTTTGTGGCAACAAGCTGTACAAGGGGAAAACAAAAAGTAAAGTCAGGTCAGCAATTGAGGTACATTTGGATGCCAGTAATTCCTTTTGAGAGTTTGGACCCTAGAATGCTAATTGAGTATGGATCATAATTCATAAACTAAGGGTGGTAATTCATGACACGAGACACAAAATAATAAGCTTTTGGGTTGTCAACTTGTCATATCTAACATGTTTAACTAGATAAATCATGATCGAGTATTCAACGGTTTATTCTGGTTCACATGTTTAACCCATTTAATTGAACACGTCAACCCATCAATCCGTTTAATTAAACAAGCCACCCCACCAACCCGTGTTCAGGTTTAATAATTCAATCCTTAAACCAGCCCTTCCTACACAATTGACACCCCTGTCATAAACTAGAAAATACCAGCTTATTAGTAAGACAGTTCACCTTATTTGAAAAAAAGGCACATATAAACTTGCAATATAAGTGGTTGTGGTCATACCATGCAGAGATAATGCATTAAAGTCTTGTTGCAGTTTGATGCTCGTGTATCCGTCAATTTCAAAAGACTATCCAACTTGAAACCAACTGCAGAACCTGCAAATGGGAAATCCAAATATCGGGTACTACAAAAATTTAAGCCAAAGACCCAAACCCATTTTGACCCGTAATCCAACCCGCCCACTTTGCAATCTCTTTCTTTTTATTATAATGATGTTATTACCTCTAGAAGTTCCTTCATTTAATGTATTCCCCAAATATAGAATTCTCTTCATTATTTCCTTCATTTTAACCGACTTCTTGACCTAATAAACCAACAACAGAACTAGATTTTGTAACTTTTAATATATAAATAATAACAGAAACAGTGTCTATAAACTTGGAGAACCTCATCACATGCAGAGTTTATGGTGTTTAGACTTTTCATTAACCCTGCAAGCTGAAGGAATAGCCGAATTGAGATCATAGGATGAACAAAAGTCAGAACATGCTCTCAAAGCATTACCACAAACCTTAGAACTAAATTGAATTTTGAACATAAAAGCATTTAACTTTGACTCCATACGTGGCACCTTCATTAGCTCCAGGAAATACTGCAGGTTGATTGAATTTTGATCACCAAACTAGAATAAAATAAAGATAAAATGTGTTTATCTTAATTGTCACCTGTTCGCACTTGCCCAGTTTATCCTGATCACCTGTGTAACTCTGGACAGTCACAATGCAGAACATCAACACATAAATGGGAGATTTAACTTTTTTACCAAACAGAAATATTTAAAAATGTTAAAGACCATCTGCAATGCATTGTTGATACAAGGGCATAGTTGTCAATAGCGAATAGCGGTAAATAGCTATAAGCCGCATATATGCTACGTAGCGAATAGCGGTAAATAGCGACCGCTATTTCGTGTTTAGCATCTTGCCTAAAGAAATTTCCATTGAGTGGGGTAAGTCTCAAAAGCATTTCACCGGCGCGATTAAGTAGGATAATATGTAAGAATGTTTTACATTCAATAAATAAGCATGTTTAGCAATAAAGTAGTAGAAAAACTAAGCAAACATCACTAAGTGCGATTTTTCAATGGAATGTCATAAAGCAGCTAGGGTTCACATGGGTGTATAAAGGCATTGCACTCACCAAGTGCAACCTCTCCTTACATAAGTGATGTTGCAGCTGGAAAACAAAGAGATCGCTTTTAGCACGTGCGATCTCTGTAAACAAGATAAGATGTTTGATAAGCCTAGAAGATTGGGCAAGAGGTTGCGCTTACCAAGTGCAATTACCCCTCTAGTATAATGAATCACAACCCCTCTTGTGATGCATGTATAGGTAATATAGCTTTTTCAGAAAAACAAAAAAAACAATCAAACGCTTGCTAGAACATATCTAGCATTTTTCAATTCTGTCCCATGTGATCATTATAAACCCTTGTGATGTATTTGTCCATATGATCATCCTCACATTTTTTGTTGGGCTCCACTTTTAAATATATACATATATAACTGAATATAGTTTTTGTGAATGGTTCAAGTTTCGCCATGGACATGTGGTGCCGATTTAGGAGTAGACTTAAGTGTGTGCAAGTTGGTTGGTCAAAAAATATATACACATACATATACTTAGTGAAAATAGAAGGCAATTACAACTTCACCTTGAGTATCTCCATCTCTTCTTTTGTAGGGAAGAATTTGAGAAGATTTTCTACTTGATCAACATCTATAACAGTGTCATCCATTACCAAAACCGCATCCTGCACATGCGTATTCAAATCTTTAATCATAAATGTAATGTTTAATAAAAATGGGTGCATATGCAAGTGATAGAATCAAATGTTTCACTGGTCTAACATAGAAAACTAAGTGCTTATTTAAGAAGCCAATGAAAACATGATATATACACTTACAACAATACAATGAAGTGGTAGCTTAACCTCTGTAAGCATGGTTTCCGTGTTGTTTGCCCTCAACGGATCAATCTACGAAAATAAGAATGATTTTCGTAGTCAGTACCCGTTGCCAATAATTTTATTCCTACTTTCACTAAGATCACTATTACATTACCAGTTGGACTTTTTCAGATATTGAACTAAAAGCCTTTCTCTTCTCTACTTCTTTAGAACCACCTATCTTTGGTGACATGCTAGAGAAAAGTTCCTCGAGTTCTGATACATCAATTTCTGATGCACTAGAATTCCACATTATAGCATGATTATTAGTTACAAATAACAAGTTCCTAGCAATACCCTGCTAACCAATAGAACTAGGTAAAATGCAGCTTGCACTAGACAGGTGAACGTCAAGGGTTTAAAGGCAGAAACCAGTGAAAGCTGGATTCGAACCTAAGACCTCTGTTAGAGGTACTCAGACACTTATAACTATACCACTGCTTTGAAAGTTATAAACCAAATAAGTGACAGTGTTGAGAGTATAGTACCTCTGAGGTTGTCCATTTGTTTGCAATTCTTCCCACAAGCTTCCTTCTAATGCCCTATTCACCTTGTTCCAATTCAATGGCTTTAAGCTAGATTTTCCAACCGCGTGTCCTCCATGTTCACGAGGTGGAACCCGAGGAAGAGGCGTATGTGCTCCTTCTAGCGGTGGTGAATCACGTGCACCATCTGATGGATGGTCAGCTATATGACCATCCACCGGTGGTGGTACTTCATGCATCCATGAAGGCGTGGATGCTTTAGATGAAGTAGGGGCTTCATACATATGTGGTGGTGATGAACGACAATGTGAAGTATCTCCAAATCGAGGTGGAGGCGGCGGTGGAGGTGGAACTACCAAACCAGCCTCAGCATGTTGTGACTGACTTGCAGGCACAACAGCCAGAGGCTGTGGTGGTGGTGGGGCTGCACCACCATCTCCGCCACCCAATGGTGGTGAGCTTGTTGATGTACTATTATTCTGATCAGTTGACGGTGGTGCCGGAGGAGCAGGGGCCTCCACTGATTCATTCAACAATCATAAATTCACAATCAAATATAAACCAAAGGCATAATCATAATCATGATCAAATAATGAGTTTTGAAGGTGATAATTTACGCACCGAAAACCCAATCGGAGTTTTCAATGTGGCGATCGGGGCGCTTGCTGTACATAAAGCGTTTGAACAAAGACATTCATTCAATGAAATCAATCTGTTTCAATTATCCGATTTGGGGTTTTAGATTGCAGAAACTTAACGAACAGATGAAGGATATCAATGGAAACGTTCGATTGCAGATTTACATCAATTAATACAATCAAAATTAGGGTTTTTATTACAATGATGATTACGACTACGAACAACGTAATTCAGGTGGAGTTTGTATTTCCGGCCGTTTGAAATTTTCGTTCATTGTTTCATAATCTCGTTCCTAAAGTAATGCTAGCCCATTGAACTATTTTTTATTCTTTGTATTTCTTTTTAATATCGAATGTAAAAGAAAGTTGTTTATTCGTTTGGTTGAATGATAACCTTTTGTTGGTCAGGTTGGGTCGGATTTTATTTCTCTTTAGTCGTTTGGAATTGAAATTTACTAGTATGCTAACGGTTAAATTCGTTGTCATGAAAATGAACGTTAAGAAACACAAAAAACAAATTTAAAAGTAAAATTCATTTTGTCAGACGATACGTTTTTGTGCTCGAGCTCTCATCAAATTAACAAATTGAGCTTGAGTTTATATGAGCTCAGACGCTACTCAACTCATTTATACACCTACAATTGAGTTCATGAATTTGTAAAAGAGATTATATCCCTAGTCATTTGTTAAATAATATGTTTTAGTGTTGATGAAAAAAATAATAAAAAACACTCCTAGTTTTGTTAATAAAGCAAACTATGACAAAATATTATACATAGAACAACATAGATAAGTAGATAACATATAATCATATACAAGTTTTTACAACAGATTTTACCAACCTAGCATTCTAAAGTACTGAAATTCAATATGACTTATTATCAGTCAAACTATACATATATA
The DNA here is from genome assembly GCA_025215565.1 of Flaveria ramosissima. Classification (NCBI taxonomy): domain Eukaryota; kingdom Viridiplantae; phylum Streptophyta; class Magnoliopsida; order Asterales; family Asteraceae; genus Flaveria; species Flaveria ramosissima. The sequence goes on along the minus strand of CM046044.1, from coordinate 36,795,446 downwards.
TCAATAGATGATCAACAAACACTACATCAATTAGCACAAGCATGATCAATAAACCTAAACACTAACTCAGCATTCTCGGTGACCTTAACATCTTTAGCAGTCGTGTCCAAAACAAGCTTTGGCACCTCACCCACATCATAATCAGTGCACCCATTGTAACCCTCTAACAACCTCTCCATATCACGCCACGTGGCCGGCTTATGCCAGCTTCCATCACAACCATCTTTCCCCCTATTCTCCAATCGTCGCCGCCACTCAGCCTCGTCGTTGGGCTTGCACTCAACCACCACGAGTTGGGTGCCAGGAAAACACTTGGCAAGGTTAACCAGCCGGTCCAAGTGGGCCCGGCTGGAAAGAGGCGAGTCGATGACAACACTGAGCCCGAGGCTCAGTTGTGTCTTGACCATTCGCCATATGACTTCGTAGGAAAGTTGGTTGAGGAGTTTTTGGATAGTGGTGTTGGAGTCTAATTGTGATTCAAGTGCGAAGGTGGAGTCGCGCACGTCATCTTTGTCGATGAGTGGGCACTCTAGTGACGCGGCTATGAACCGGGCTAGCGTGGTCTTGCCCGAGCCAGGATGACCTTTCATGGCTACTATGACTCGTTGGGGTCGAGCTTCTTCACCCTCCATGGTTAACTTTGGTTTTGAATTATACGTAGTGTTTTCACAGCCAAACCGACTCTTTGTACAGTTAAATCAAGAACCGCACACACCACTGGTTCGGTTTAATGTTTGCTTGTCAAGAATACATGAGTTTTTATAGCGTTGATATTAATTTCACTTGTAACTTCTTTAAACAAAATATCTCACTTTTTAATGGTATTAAGATAAGATAGACTAAAAGAGCATTTAGTCATCTCTGGATAAGGGTGAGAAAGAGACACTTGTGTTTATCGTTGATGACAAGTTTTGCCAGCACAAAACGACGATGACCATGATTCTTAATTATGACAACAAAGGTCCCTGGTTTATAGGATCATTTGCACAATTAGCCCTCAACTATCACTTGTGACGTATCAAGTCTCTTGATATTAGTTTAAAACAGAAACTTAAATATCTTGAAACAATTAGCTAAGTTGGTTGAATAACATAACCATCATAACTATGGTCAACAAGTGTGTTTTTTAACACATATCAAGATTTGTTTGCAGGTCTTATTGGTTAGCAGTGTATTGATAAGATCCCGCAATTTATTAGGATTGGATCCTCACAAGCTTGTTTCGATGTCAAGGATATTAATACATACATGAGAGCATGAAAGATCTAATAAACTTCAAGTCAAGACCTCGTATAACCAAACTCGACTTTCTGCATGTATTTTTGCATATAATATAAAACGTCTGAGTTGGTTGAGCTCTTAAAACTCAGAAAAAAAGCTCAAAAAGTTTGACAACTTCCCGACAAAAAACAAAGATGATAAAAAAAAGTTGAACCACATTAAGAGCAAGTAAAAATACTTTATGCTCACGTGCAGAGACATACGAAATCCAGATAGTAAACTACTAGAATTACAGTAGAAAAGTTTCTGCTGATTATGCAGGAGTTTATGAACCGATACGCGCTATTTGGGGCCAATGTCCTTGAGAGCACAAATCTGATCCTCCCCCATTGCTGACGTCACACTCACCACCATGTCCTTTCCTCTGCAAATCCATCCATGATCTGTACCCATAAAAAATGTATAGGCAAGTGATAACCAGTAAATATATATGAACCAAATCTTGAAATATATGTTGAGCCAACCTTGAATAAAGTAATTGATTTGTGTAACAAAAATTGCAACATCTTTTTGTGAAAAATATCGGTTATAATTACCTATATGTCCACAATCATTGCAACACAAAGCCTGCACCTCAGATATACGCAAGGCGCTAGTCTTCTAAAATTAACAATTAAAAGCTGCTGTTTTTAAAATTCTCTTAAATAGAATATCTAAATCAAAAGTGATAATAGCTTGGTTTTAAGAAAGGGTGAGGCGGTCCAAGGCGTTTAGGTCATGAAAGCTAAGGCGCGAGGCCAGGGCCTCACATACGTAAGGCATTGCTCTATGTACAGCCAGATAAGCATTATGTACAACTAGAAGCTGCATTTCTCTCATATTTTACATACCAGCCTTTATATCAAGTAAACCATTCATAAATCATAATCTCTTCAAGGGTTCAACCTGTTGGTTGCTTTTACATATCAAGGTGCGTCTAAGGCATGCTTTTTAAAGCCAAGAATAATAATGGCTTAGATGTTAAACTCATTTATATTATAACCATAAGAAGAACATAATGAAGCTGAATGACATGATGTACCTGTGTCAGGAGGGTGTAATCAGTTGGGAGCTTTAAGGCATCCTTGGTGTTGCCATTTTCAGTCAGCAAACTCACCTGAGACAATTTATTTATATAAAAAGTCAAAATATCATTTATAAGCCAATTTATCAAGCCTGAATATATTGAACCATACAAATCCATCCTCAGATATATCAGTTAGCTGATCGTCGGTACAGCTGACATGAGGGACCTGCAAATCAGATATAGAAAAAAGGATGATTTAGTTATTTAGTACCATAAAACGAATCTACAACATTGAAACGGGACAAAAGATATAGATAAACAAGGATGACTTACATCGCAGTTATGGAAGAAGGGCACAATATCTTCAAGCTTTTTCTAGTTGAAGATGTCAATTGGAACAAAGTGACACTTAGCATGACCATGCTTGCCAGTCTTGGAGGTAGTAACTTCAACAACCTGTTACAATCTGCTGAAATCACCATGCATAAGTCTATGAATTTCATTCCACATCATAAATCCATGACACATTCATCTATTTAGGACGTATAAGATAATTGGTCATTAAAAAGAACATCCACGTTGATTTTTGGATATGGCATAATATTCCAAGACTTGGAATAGAAATCATACTTCCAAGAATCACGTAAAAAGCAGGTAGGGTGTTTTTGTAAAAAAGATTGATTATTGAGCTAAATTTTAAGATCAAATAATTATTCTGACTTGAATCGACTCATTATACTATTAAGAATCATGTAAAAAAGTAACCCAGTAAACCAACCTACTTTAGGCTTGAAAAAACCATCAAAGATTGATCATCTTTAATAGCCGGTTTTTAGCCGCCACTTATCCAAGTGTAAGAAACAATTAGAAAAAGTGTTTCATGGTTTTCCATTTGACTCTTGCACATGATCCATCCAACTACTTCCAGGAACCTTAACCAAACCCTTTTCATGTATACTCTTTCTTAATCTCTTAGCATCCTCCCACCTACCAACACTCGCGTATATATTAGCAAGCAGTGAACCATAGCCGCTGCTATCGGCTTCCAATTCAAAGCAATGTTTGGCTGCAATTTCCCCCAACTCAACATTATTATGTGTACTACAAGCAAGAAGCAATGCACCCCAAACACCAGCATGGGGTTGCATTGGCATGCTCTTTATCAAGTTGTGTGCTTCCTCTAGTCGCCCGGCCCGGCCCAAAATTTCAACCATGAGACTATAATGGTCTGGTGTGGGCACAAGCCCATATCTTTTCATGGAGTTGAAGCAATGGTAACTTTCTTCAACCATACCAACATGACTTAATGCGGTTAATAGTCCTGAAAATGTGACTAAATTAGGGCGGATTTTAGACTCCATCATTTCGTCAAACAGTTTGATAGCAACCTGTTCTTTCCCGTTGATGCCACAGCCCAAGATCATGGCTGTATAAGCAACGACGTCTTTCTTGTCCAATTTGTGAAATAACTTGAAAGCTTTATCAATAGAACCACATTTTGCATATAAGTCGATTAAGGCAGTAAGCAAATGGTCATCCATTGTAATGCCCATTTGATTCATGTAACATTCATGAATCCAAGATCCAAAACTTAAGTCTCCCAGTTGGGAACACGCAGATATCACAGTAGCTAATGTCATTTTGTCGGGTTGAATATTCACATCTGCTTGAAGTATTTCATTAAACAGTTGTAGCGCTTCTTTTGGTCGACTGTTTTTAGTGTAGCACGCGATCATGGCATTATACAACAAATGATCCTTCCTACCAATCTCACTAAACAACTCGCGTGCAGATACAACATCCCCACATTTCGAGTATCCACCAATCATAGTGATGCAAGAAATAGTGTTTCTTTGGGGCATTGAATCATAAAACTTTCGCGCTAAATCTATCTTTCCACACTCTACATAACCACTGATCATAGCATTCCACGAAGTCTGATTCCTCTCCGGCATATCTCGAAACAACTGTAACGCCTTCTCCATATCCCCTCTTCTTGAATACCCCGAAACCATCGAATTCCAAGAAACAACATCCTTGTTCCGCATACCCGAAAACAACACTTCAGCCATCGATACACTCCCTGATCTCAAATACCCATCAATCATCGAGTTCCACGACACCACATTTCGTTCAGACATTTCATCAAACACCTTGCGTGCAGTCTCCATATCACCAACCTTCGTATACACACCAACTAAAGCAGTTTCCACATAAACATCACCACAAAACCCAAACTTATGCACTTGAGCATGAACCATGATCCCACCATCACCAAGTCTCGCACAAGCCTTTAAAGCAGATGCAACAGTGAATGTTGAAGGTGAAAGTCCTGATCTTTGCAACCCCACATACAGACCAAATGCTTCAAGAAACCCACCATGTTTGCAGAAGTACCGCATTGCAGATGTTGTTGAATCAACATCTGGTTGTTTTGAATGGTGAAGGATTAATCGAAGATAATGACTGATGGTTTGAGAGTAATTGGATTGAGAGGTTATGAGATGGTGGATTATCGATCCCTCAAGGTGATTAAGGCCATTAACGAGTATGAATCCATGAAGTTGCTTCAATTGTATGAGGGTCAGAGATCGATTCAACAAGAAAGTTATTTTTGGAACCAACATTTGTTATCTTCTTCATGAATGCACAAAACCTACCCTACAGATTGTATGATCGCACTGTTATAAAAATAACGTCATAAGGGTAGTGAAAATAAACATTGAGGTACACGAAACTAATAAAAAGATTATACAAAGTATTGGTTTAAATTAAATCATAAAGATTGGAAAAACTATAATAAAAAAGCAGTGTTGTAATACTCGGCCTAGGCGGCTGAGTACTCGGCGAGTACTCGGAACTCGGAAGTGTGCAGAGGCGCTTTTCTTCAACTCGGTCAACCGTACTCCGACTCGGCCCAACTCGGCCCTACTCGGTCCAACTCGGCCCTACTCGGTCCAACTCGGCCTTACTCGGTCCAACTCGGACTACTCGGCCCAACTCGGACTACTCGGCCCAACTCGGCCTACTCGGTCCAACTCGGGGCAACCCGATCCAACTCGGATTTTCGCTGTGTTTTCACCGTTTTGCTATTTTTCATCGATTCTTGTTGGATTTTCGTTGTTATTCAATAATTTAAATTAAAAGATAAGTATTAAATGATCACTATGTGTATATATATTAAAAAAATAAATATCATATTTAAAATACTATAGTATTTGAACATATTATATATTGATTTTCATGTATTATGTTATAAATATATGTAAACTCATTATGTTTTACATATATATTTATAATTTCTCAAAAATTAATTTCTTTATAATTTACTATGTCCGAGTACTCCCCGTATACTCCCCGTCTAGACCGAGTACTCGCAACTCCCAAGTCGACCGACCTGACAGCACCTTGCGACTTTTACAACTATGTAAAAAAGTTTAAAAAGATAATGAACGATTCTTTTAAAATAAGAGTTGAAGACATTAAAAAAATAGACAAGAAAATGATGAAAATATATTTTTTTAAGGTTGGGGTAGAACCCACACTAATTGAATAGGGTTCGAGTGGAGAAACCAGATGGGTTGAATGGGTTTCATTATCTAATTCACATTGATAATTTTTTTTTTTGTGGAACGATAACTTTGACATAAAAAAGACAATACTAACAAAAAAGTAGACAAAATTACAAGTAATGGGGTTTCCAAACCATTCGAATAATAAGTTGAAAGAAACTTTGAATAATCTCTTCAAAAAGAGTTTCATTCCTTTGATCCTTCTTCATAAACTTCGCTCTTAAATTTTTATATCAACCACCAAGTCAAGAGGACAACAAACATACGGAGCATCAATAATTTTATCCATCAAATTTACTAGAATAGGAAGCCTATCTATCAACAGTCTTAAACCACAAATACTCATTTTTCTAGTGATGAGTTTATTTCAATAAGTATTTGCTACGCCAACTAGAAGAATAAAATTATCAGTATGAGAGTGAACCCATTTAACTTTGAACTCGTCCATACCTTGCAATGCCCACGCCTAAACATCTTTTTTCATGCAATATAGTTGTTTTTTTCATGATGTTAAAATTGGCAACATGTATCCATTTGATCCACTTATGAACAATTCCCATAAAACCCATGACCTTCTCCAAGTAATCCCAATTTGAAGAATCACACTTCTTTTCAAAATCAATTTTAAAAATCATCAATTTCTTTTTCTTTTCTTTTTAATCAAAGGCTCGACTGTGATCTGACTCCCCTTAATGAAACTCGATTGTTCAACCCCAAAAAATAACATCAACCACCTTGCAAACTTGTTAGCTAGTATTTTAGCCGTTATTTGGTATTGAATACCAATAAAGTTAATTAGCATGAACTCCTAAACTAACACCAGGTTTTGAACTTTAGGAATAAGCATTAAGAACAATGAATTTCATCCTCTAGAAAAACAATACGACGGTTATATATAATAGTGATGATATTAATTTTCTAATTTTCAAACTTACTATTCCTAAGTAATCAAAATAATTTTAATATAATGGTAATGTAATATCATATTTTTTTTTCTTCATAGGATCAATGTAGATTCCTTTGTTAAATTTACAAGTAAAGGAATAATGATTTACAAGCTCGTACTAAGTGAAAGTATTACTTGATATGCATGGATGTTCCATCGCCTCTTTTGATCCACCCTTTTATAAGAGGGTCATCTTCTTAGTTATGTTGTGTAGAGAGAAGTTCTTAAGTGGCTGGCAATGGCGATTCGACGCTCTATCTTTTCGGCGATGGTTGTTTTGTGTCGTAGGCCTTCTATGGCTCTACCTTCAATTCCAGTCAGCCTTTGCACTTTTATTTTTCGGTTTCTGGAGTATGTTATGTATAGAGAAAGGGTAAGAGACCTCTGTGTAGAGAGAGTGTGTGTGAAGGATAGATGGTGTCTTTATCGGAGTTTTACCTTTCTGGCGAGGCTGGTTCTAAATCCAGTCTTCCCTCGGCTCCATTCTGATGTTTCTTTAGGTCTACCTCTTTCTATATTTGCTCTTTTTCGACTTTTGTTGTTTGGTATGTAAGTGTTCTTGTTGCATCGGTGGTGTTGGTTAGCTGATTTGTTGGTTTATCATTGTTTGTGAGCCATATGTTTATTAGATTTGTGGTTTACTTTTGATAGAATCATATGAAATTTGGGATTTAGGGGATTGTGGTTGCTGATAACCCATGATGTGGTTGATTATGGTGTATCATTGTTGCGATTTACAGTCTGATTTGCTTGATCTATTATCATTCCTAGGTGATATCTATCAATGATGATGAGCTTGCGCTCATCTGAGGTTGTTAAAGACTGTGATGATCGGCCGGATACATCTGTCTTTTTAACCCACACCTTTTTTTACAACACTAAAGCAAATTTTAGGATTTAGGGGCCTATGACAGCTAATACCACATGGTTATTGTTTAATTCCACATTAGATCATTCGATGATGATGAGCATGTGCTTATTTGAGATTGTAAGGGTTGTGATAATGGGTCTGGTCCACTTGAGCAATTAACTCACACTTGGATTTTTAGTACATGCATTATATGTTATGTACATGCATTATATGCTCTTGGGGGTTATGATGCCTTTCAAACACATCGGAACCACAATCTAAAACATTTGGTTTACGAATGTCTTGAGACGATGATGCGGGATTAAACGATAGTCTTCTATGTTTTGGTGTGGTAATGGTACTGATTGCACCCACATCGATGATGTGTTTCTGAGCCTTCAAATGCCATCAATAAGTACTATAGGTAGTATGTGTTAAATTTAAAATTGAACGAACACTTATATACAAGATGCTAATGCATTAACCTACTACTGTGATATGGCCGATTGTATAGCCACATTAGATCATTCGATGATGATGAGTATGTGCTTATTTGAGATTGTCATGGTTGTGATAATGGGGCTGGTCCACTTGAGCAATTAACTCACACTTGGATTTTTAGTACATGCATTATATGTTATGTACATGCATTATATGCTCTTGGGGGTTATGATGCCTTTCAAACACATCGGAACCACAATCTAAAACATTTGGTTTACGAATGTCTTGAGACGATGATGCGGGATTAAACGATAGTCTTCTGTGTTTTAGTGTGGCAATGGTACTGATTGCAGCCACATCGATGATGTGTTTCTGAGCCTTCAAATGCCATCAATAAGTACTATAGGTAGTATGTGTTAAATTTAGAATTGAACGAACACTTATATACAAGATGCTAATGCATTAACCTACTACTGTGATATGGCCGATTGTATAGCCACATTAGATCATTCGATGATGATGAGTATGTGCTTATTTGAGATTGTCATGGTTGTGATAATGGGGCTGGTCCACTTGAGCAATTATCTCACACTTGGATTTTTAGTACATGCATTATATGTTATGTACATGCATTATATGCTCTTGGGGGTTATGATGCCTTTCAAACACATCGGAACCACAATCTAAAACATTTGGTTTACGAATGTCTTGAGACGATGATGCGGGATTAAACGATAGTCTTCTGTGTTTTGGTGTGGTAATGGTACTGATTGCACCCACATCGATGATGTGTTTCTGAGCCTTCAAATGCCATCAATAAGTACTATAGGTAGTATGTGTTAAATTTAGAATTGAACGAACACTTATATACAAGATGCTAATGCATTAACCTACTACCGTGATATGGCCGATTGTATAGCTGCCTTTTGAGCCATGGTTTTATACGATCTTACTCTTATAAACCGTGATGAAAATGACTTTTGTGTGATTAGGTCTATGTCGTTTATTCAATGGTGAAAGTGAGTGTTTAGATTATGAGGTTTAACACTTAACATCTGTAGTTGACCTTGATTGTATCATATCTTTGAGTCGTTCAGATGTGGACTTATATTACAAGCTGTGATGCAGCTCCCCCATTTGGCGTGACAACTTATGTTGCAGTCATGGCGGAGATATGAGCCTCGGGTTAGTTGATTCACATGGTTTTTAATAAATGGTCTTTCAGCCCCTTAAATGGTGAAAGTTGTGTAGTTGAAGAAATGTACAACACGCGTGTTCGAAGACGCCTAGTTTCTATAAATTTTCAAGAGTTTATGATACATATTACTTAATGAATCAGATCAAAGTTATAATAAAAAAATTAAATAGAAAAACAATAATTAAAATTAACAAAACTAAAAAAGAAAGATAAATAATAATGAAACTCTGAAGTAAAAAGTTAAACAAAAAAAACAATCAAATACATACGTTTATCTAAAAAGAGACAAAATAAATAATTTTAACATATTAGATTTATTAAACTCGTGTAATACATGTTTCTAACCTACTAAAATAACATGTCATTACTAATGTTGTTAGAAATTGTTTATTATTCAGATAGATCCAACACTTTTGAGCTTTAAATATAAAACAATTACTTTTTGTGAAGTCTGATAATTTTATGATATCATATCAAGTGACCATCCACAGCAATACTTTTTAAACAACCAACTCGACTTCAAAATATGAAATTATTAAGGGGATACAAAACCTTAACTACACTATTCATGTTGAAACGGGCAGACCACAATCACTTCTATACAAGGATAAAGACATATACGGGTCATATTCTTAAGCATCACCAAACATAATGCTTAAATTCTCAAAATACGAAAAGATTATAAAGTCGACATTATTGTTTCGATTTTAATGTTCACCGCTACTTGATTTGTAATCGTCATTTAAAGTTATACGAGTACTTGCTAATTTATTATCATCAGAGGTGAGCAATATGCTAAACTAATAGCAGAATCCAAACCAAAGACTAAAATCGCTTCAAACCTAATGGCGGAGCTTTAACCAAAACTTAGAAGGGCGGGAACGAAAGTAAACTATTTTAGGGGGGGAGGCGAACTCTATATTTATTAAAAAAAATTTCACTACCGGACCGAAAATTTCCACTAATAACGAAGAAAAGAGGGGCCCCAAAGAAGCTTCGCCCCTGCGTAAACCGAGGTCGTGTTGGTCCAGTATTGGATTTTTGGGTGGTGCTTTTCTGGCCAACCGAATTATGCACACCCCTGACCCCATTTCAATATTAAGATCAAAACAACAAAAAAAAAAGAATGATTTATTAAACCAAATTGAAGTTTTCCTTTGATAATATAACCTATAATAATCCCATAGCTCTATCCACTAACAAAATGACGAAAGAAAACGATGATATCATGGTATCTCCACCATTGTTATACTCACACAGCTGGCCCGCCGGCCGACGGCGTTCACTAAGCAGCGGCGGACGGCGATACGATCCTCCACCTCACATTTCAAACATATGTATCTATACTTACTCTATGTATGTATATACATTCATCATAATCACCAACACTTTTCAATACCACACAAAACAGTCATAATTTCTCTTCGATTTCATCGGAATCAAACAAACCCAAATGGGAAACGATTAGTCCGATGATATGAACACCATTTACTCCTCCTATTTGTTCAATCTCCCCCCAATCAGCAGCTTCCATTGACATCTTCCGAAGTATTATCAACCCATCAGGTAATCTATCCCTCTGAATGTGATTGTTGAATATGATAATGATTGCTCAAATGACTTGCAGAAATCGTATTGATTGACTAATTGGGGAAGAAGTATGGGGGAGATTGATACGGATCCGATCAAATCTGTTAAAGCATCGGTTTCTCGATTTGGGGAAAAATGCATTCAGATTAAGGATCGGTTTAGTGGCGAAGATGTAAGCTTCTATCTCGGTTGTAATCGGGTTGTAAACATGTTTAAACGGGTTGTAATAGATGGGTTGGTTGTAAACATGTTGGCACGTTGACCGGGTTGGCCGTAAACGGGTCAACGGGTTGACTTTTAAACATGATGATGTGTGAACTGAGTTAAATGGGCGGACCTGAACATAACTTATTTAAGTAAACAGGTTAAACAGATTCAACCTAAACATAACATGTTTATAAAAAAGTTTGATGTGACAATCTATAACTTGATTACTTTAGTGTCATGTTTCGTCCGGTCGTTTGACATGATTTGTTGAAATGTAAAGTGGGCCATCAATCGATCTTTTAACAGGAAGTGGAGAAGGAGAGAGATCTTGAAGTCATACTACGGGACTTGGCGAACTGCAAGGTTCAACTTGAAGCAATGGATGTTGCGCACAAAGAAGCCCTTCTTAACCAATATCACCATGAAAAGACTGTAAACGAGCTCAAAATGCTATTAAAAACGTCTGAATTTGAAAAAGATGTATACATCAATGAATGCAAAGAAGCAAAGATTCGTGTGTTAGAACTCGAGTCCAAGGTCCAAGAAATGGCTGATGAGTTGACCATGATGAAGTCAACAGAAGCCGAGCTTTGTATGCTTGAGAAACAACTTGTGGAAGCCTCAAATGATAAACTCGAGACCTTGAAACGAATGGAGGAAATGGAAGCTCAAGTGAAATATGTTGAGATATTAGAGAGCGAGTTGACTCAGTTGAGAGGGGAACTCAAACTCAGGGACGAAAGCGAGTTGACTCAGTTAGAAGCAATGAGAAGTGAATTGGATGAGATTTGTGATAGAGAGAATAAAGCGCAAGTCGAAATAGCATTATTGCAAGCCGAGATTCATAAAGAACGATCAAAAACCGCGGCTGCTGAGGCGGCTGAGTTAAAAGCAAAAGGTGAAAAATCTGCTGCTTATTTCGCTCTTCAACAAATGGCGATTGAAAACCAAGAAGTTAAAAAAGAAAACCAAAGATTACAATCCGAACACGAAGAAATCCAATTTCAAGATGCAAATTCTGTCAACGAGATCACAATTTCATTGGAAGAGTATGAAACCTTGGTGAAGAAATCCGAAGAAGCTAAAGTCGAACCACAAACGGAGTCCAAAAGTCGAGAAGAAATTGAGAACTTGAAAAAAGAATTGGAAAGTGCAATGGCGCGAGTGAGTGAATTTAGGACACGTGCAGAACAAGCAGCAACACGAGCAGAGGTGGCAGAGCAAGCAAAATCCGCCCTCGAAGAACAACTAAAGGGGTGGAAAGAACAAAAGCAAAGACGGAGAGCCGCATTAGCCGCCCTTCGGGCTGAATCGATGTCAAGATCGACTCATAGTTTTGAGTGTGATGATAATCCTAAAACATACATGCCATTAGGTAACTTTTTGAAAATGAAATTATAGTTGAAAACCTAATGTTATTGAATAACCTAAAGTTCCTAAAAGGAACTTCATAAATATATATTTAAATAAATAAACGATGGATGTATGTTACTTATTTATCGTTTTTGTTTATGTCATGTAGATTTTTTGATTTAATTTGAGACAACTATGCGACACATAATTTTTTATAATCTCTTTATTTTGTTGTAAAGACATGCTATACACATGAAACATAATTCAATATAAATATAACATAAGATGAACGACAGTTATACTGTCGGAGGTAAACTCGCTAGTTTGAGGAAACATTAAGGTTGTAAGGTAGGTGTTAGCTAACAAACAAGAAGCATTTTGATGACACACCTTGTTCTTATTAGCTCCATTTTAGGCTCATCTTATTTCATTGAGAAACATGAACAACACAAACCTATAAAATTATTAGTTATACATCTCATATATAAAATAACTTGTAATCATAGTTAATAATAATTTTTTCAACAAAATTTCCAACATGTCCTACCTATTAACCTATGGAGTATAAATAACCATGTGATCTAATGCATAATGTGCATTATCCAATCACCTATCATCATCATCATCAGCCAACCAAATCTTGTAAATCTTTCTTTTTTACAGGCATAATTACCATCTAGTAGTCCATATCAGATAACCAATATTATATAAGATTTCACATGATCCAGAAGTATATATGATGCAAATCCTCATCAGCATCCATGAAATGATCATATGTCTTCTGTTTTCAAAGTATTTGAGTTGATCATGCCCTACCCTTGTCTAGTTGTCTTATATATACTGCAGTCACACACACACATATAGATATTATCATATTATGATGCATTATGCAAAAAAAGGGATTTGATGTACAAATGGGACATATGTTTTGGGCTAGATGGTGAAAGTAGATGGATGGAGATAAATATGCCTGGAGCTTTTGGTAAAGCAAAACTTTATTTAATTATTTCTTGATGATGATGATGATAATGGTTGACTTTATTATACTTTGAGTAGTTGACACCCAAATGGCCTAAGTGAATCAAAAGTAACCACATGTTTGGTGACAAATGTTTCGGGTTTACAGGTTGAAATTGATGAACCTACGTGTTTATTCTTTTTAAAGATATTAACCATAACCAAACACATCAAAAGAATGTATTCCTTACTAGGCCCGTAAAACATGTTTATCTAAACAAGTCAAACGGGTTAATGGTTCAATACTAGTTTTGAGATTGCCACCCGTAGCGTTTACTGTTTTAGACAGAGAAGTAATAATAATCATAAAACCAAAGATAAAGCTTACTTTACAAATTAACATTCTTTATTTCACTTGATTGTTATAAAGAAAGTGAATTACAATTAATACAGAAAACTTTGAATTGATAGTCCTTAATGAATGATTTGGGAAGTAATAATAATCATAAAACCAAAGATCAAGCTTGATATGCAAACATTCTTGATTCCACTTGATTTTTATATAGAAAGTGAATTAAAATAAATACAGAAAACATTGAATTGATAGTCCTTAACGAATGATGTTGGGAGTGACATCTAATCACCCAACTCAAATTAAGAAAGTAAACAAAACACCCCCCCCCCCCCCCCCCCCCCCAACCCCACCAGGGGGTACCCTCCTCTTTAGCAGTTGTTGAGTTTGGCTATAAATAGAGTGTTGAAGTTAACTAAAACACATAGCATTATTGTAGAAGTTTAAAGATGGAGAACCCAAATAAGTTTTCAAGAAAATTCAAGGATGTTTCACTAGAGGAATTAAGAGATAAAGTAGCAGAATTTGCTAAAGTAAGGAACTGGGACAAATACCACAGTCCAAGAAATCTACTCTTAGCTTTGGTAAGTTACTAATTCTCATAAACCGGATTATTAATTGTTTACGGTTAAGGGTTTAGGGTCTAAACACATAATTAGTTCTGAAGATTCAAATGATTTAATGTATGCATGGCAGGCAGGAGAACTTCAAAAAACATAATAAAGCCACTGTTTAGGGTCTACACGCATAATCAAACAGGGGTCTAATCACATAATCAAGTCTAAAGATTAATGATTGATGTATGCATGGCGGGCAGGGGAACTTCAAAAAACATAAATAAAGTCTTTGTTTAGAGTTTATGATTCAAACACATAGTTATCGTAATAAAAGTCCTGATTTTTAGGTTTAGGGTTCAGGGTTTAGGTCTAGACGCATGATCAAGATTCAGATGACTGATGTATGCATGACAGGTAGGAGAAGTTGGAGAGTTGTCAGAGATATTTCAATGGAAAGGAGAAGTGGAAAGAGGGTTACCAAATTGGAGTAATGATGACAAAAAGCATTTAGAGGAAGAAATCTCTGATGTTTTGTTGTATTTGGTTCAGCTTGCTGATGTTTGTGGCCTTGATCTTGGCCAAGCTGCTCTCTCCAAGATTGTCAAGAACGCGCAAAAATACCCTCTTCTTGATTAGTTTTCGCCATTTTACATTTTCAGTTTGTGAGTCATGTCTGGTTCGTGAACCATAAGTCTTGGTTACTAGATGGGAGGATATATATGTAATAATAAAATCTTATATGTTTTCGTGTCGTTTTTGTTTACTGGTTCTGTGTATTTCATGATCATCGATCATGTATCTTGTCAAGTTTTTTTTTTTCTCTCAAATCATATGGAATGCTATTTTGAGTTTACTGTTTGTGACTTGATCTTGTCAAGAATGCAAAAAGCACCCTTTTCTAAACTAGTTTTGATCGTTTACTATCTCTATTTTGTGGGTCATGTCTTGTTATCATTTGATGACGTCTTAGTTACTTATGATGGATAAAGCACGAAGTGGATTGTGTATTAATTGTGTGTATATTAAGGTTCCATGAAAGTCTGATATTACATGTAGATACATTCTACTATTCTAGACTATGATAATTACAGTTAAATGTGTAACTAGTCTTATAGTGACATAGTGGGACTTGCAAAATAGAGAAATTGAGGAGAGGGGTTATATATGTACCAACAATGAAAAATACAGTATGATTCACTTTTAGTTCTGTTTTCTAGTTTTATATCAAGATTCTTGTTTTTGCAGCATACAAATGTTACTTTGGCTTTCCTGTTTCCTCTGGTGAGATGCTAATCCGCTATTTTAGGAAATCAATTTGAAAATGGACCGAAAACAGTGGAAAAAAAGTAAAAACTATCGTGTTTGGGTGTTTGTTTGTTCCCTAGCTTTATGTTTAACTTGATCAACATCATGTCTTTTGAAAGTTCTTGTTTTGAATCATATATTCATATGAAATGCGCTATTCTGTCTTCCATGTTTCCACTTGTCACTTGCTAATTTTTAGACAGATAAGTTCATCATGATCAAGGCTACATCAGGAAACTCAAAGAAAGCATTTAATATAATGCAAAAACAAGAAATCCATGGGACAGCATTTCTAATATCATGAATTGATGTTTTCTAAATTTAAATAAGAATGAAACTAGAACAACTGTTTGCTTCAAATATTAGAACTAAATTTTGTAAGTTGAAAACATTTTACAGCTACTTAACATCGAAGTAGTTCGTTGTATAAACAACCTGTTCTTTTACGTATTTATTTACGGTTCAAACTTGAAGTTTCAAACAAAAATGAAACACAAAGATGATATGGTGAGTGCATAGATTTCCACTGAAAAGAAATTTAAGCTCACATCACTTGGATAAATCATATGGGGATAATTTAGTTACTTAAGGGATGGACACTACTAGAAAAGAGGGTGTTTTGTTATGCGTATATGCGTAGCAAATACGTAGGAAATATGTATTTCTGACTCATTGGCGACGCAAAATCAAAGTAGGAAAAAACCTCGTCGAAAATCTTTTCTAATGAATGGAGTCAACTTTGACCATAAAAAAATTGCTTCATCTATTGTACCCTAGGATACAACCGTGTCCAATTTATAAGAGGTGTGAAATATGTTTTAAGGCCAAGACTTGTACTAAACAAGAATGGTTAACCAACCCTAATGTTTCAAGTTTGCTATGTTTTTTTCGATAAAGACATTGTTAAAGACACTAGTTTGAAATCTCACTCCATATTTATATTTATTATAAGTAGTTTTGTAAACAGTATTGTGTTACGTTATTTTTCCAAAAAATCAAAAAAGGATCTCTTTTTTTTATTCTGATTGAAAATTATCAATTATTCATACACCCATTAGAGTTGAAATATTTTATGCTTGTTCATCAAGTCTTTTATGACTCATAAAGCAACCATGTGCTCGTTAAGTGTACAAATCAACATGATTTTTACATGTTGCATTCCTTCATTATGTATTGTGTTAGTTGTTGACAGATAATGAAGAAAAAGATGATGCGAACACATACTACTAGATAACCATTCTAGCTTGCCAGGAGTGATGAAAAAAAAGCTTCTCGACGAAAGAGTATAAAAAGTCCTATATATCTTTTTGAACAATCTTAATTTTCTTTAATTCATATCTACTTTACGTCTTAAGTAAAACTTAAACACAACACCATCTTTAAATACATACAACTTTACTATTAAACTAGACTAAGGGGCTGTTTGATAAAACTGACTCACTAAGATCTGACTGAGTCAGAAGCTGACCCAGTTATAAGTTCTGACTGAGTTTGCATCTGACTGAAACTTAGCTGTTTGATTCAGTATCTGACTGACTCTGCTGAATGATAAAAATATATAATTTAATTTATATATTTCTAAAATTCATACATTGTTAAAAATAAAAAAAAGCCAAATAAATGATTAATAACTAAACCTACCAATTAACTTCAACAAATCAAACATTCACGACTCTACCATCACCAAAAACAAGTAAAATTCTCAACAAAAACCAAACAATTGTTGCAGCAGGTGGGTCGCAGCAGGTGGGTCGCGCAGGTGGGTCGCAACAGGTGGGTCGCGCAGGTGGGTCGCGCAGGTGGGTCGCAGCAGGTGGGTCGCAGCAGATGGGTCGCGCAGGTGGGTCGCGCAGGTGGGTCGCAGTAGGTGGGTCGCACAGGTGGGTCGCGCAGGGGGGTTCGACCGAGGGGCAGCGTCCCTTTTCGAGGTCAGCAAGTTTTTAATTTTGGGTCGGGGTCAACACCCACAGACCCGGTCAGAATGTAATACAAGCAAATCAAACACGCTGACCGGCTGACCGAGTCAACCAGTCAACCGGATCGGCCCAAATCAAACAGCCCCTAACTGTATATAAATCTCATATATATTTCACACAAAAAATCTCATGATGACAGAAATATCTCGTGTGCAGTCTAACACCATTCACCCACCCCCATAATAATAATAATAATAATAATAATAATAATAATAATAATAATAATAATAATAAACTCATTCTCACACCCAACTCGCCGCAAACCACCACCACTCTCACTCATCTCCGATGGCTACATCTCTTCTCCGATCACCCCCTTTCTTCTTCACCTCACCACCACCACCAAACCCTAAAACCACCACCACCACCACCACCATCAGAGCCACCATCTCCTCCGACAAACCCACCGAACCACCGCCCATCAAACACCGTCGCCCCGCCGACGAAAACATCCGCCAAGAAGCCCACCGCCGCTCCTCCGCCTCCCACCACAACTTCTCCGCCAAATACGTCCCCTTCAACGCCGATCCCCTCTCCACCGAATCCTACTCCCTTGACGAAATCGTCTACCGATCCCGCTCCGGCGGCCTCCTCGACGTCCAACACGACATCGATGCCCTAAAAGCCTTCGACGGAACCTACTGGAAATCTCTATTCGACTCACGTGTCGGAAAAACCACGTGGCCCTACGGCTCCGGCGTCTGGTCGAAGAAAGAATGGGTGCTGCCGGAGATCGATTCCGACGACATCGTCAGTGCGTTTGAAGGTAATTCCAACATGTTTTGGGCTGAGAGATTTGGGAAACAGCATTTGGGGATGAATGATTTGTGGGTTAAACACTGTGGGATTAGTCATACGGGTAGTTTTAAAGATTTAGGGATGACTGTGTTGGTTAGTCAGGTGAACCGGTTGCGTAAAATGAACCGGCCGGTGGTCGGAGTGGGGTGCGCGTCGACCGGAGACACCTCGGCTGCGTTATCGGCTTACTGTGCGTCTGCTGGGATCCCTAGCATTGTGTTCTTGCCTGCTAACAAGATTTCAATGGCTCAATTGGTGCAACCGATTGCGAATGGCGCGTTTGTGTTGAGTCTTGATACTGATTTCGACGGGTGTATGCAGTTGGTTAGGGAAGTAACGTCTGAATTACCGATTTATTTGGCGAATTCGTTGAACAGTTTGAGGTTAGAAGGGCAGAAAACTGCTGCAATTGAAATCTTGCAGCAGTTTGATTGGGAAGTACCCGATTGGGTGATTGTTCCAGGTGGGAATTTGGGGAACATTTACGCGTTTTACAAAGGGTTTCACATGTGCAAGGAGTTGGGATTAGTCGATAGGATCCCGAGGCTTGTGTGTGCTCAAGCTGCAAATGCTAATCCCCTTTACCTGCATTTCAAATCAGGGTGGTCGGAGTTTAGTCCAGTGAAGGCTAAGAGTACTTTCGCGTCTGCTATACAGATTGGTGACCCTGTGTCTATAGATAGGGCTGTATACGCGCTCAAGAACTCAAATGGGATTGTTGAGGAGGCTACTGAAGAAGAGTTGATGGATGCAATGGCTCAAGCTGATGCGACTGGGATGTTTATATGTCCGCATACTGGTGTTGCGTTAACTGCTTTGGTTAAGTTGAGAAACAGTGGTGTGATTAGGCCTAATGACAGGACTGTTGTGGTTAGTACTGCTCATGGGTTGAAGTTCACTCAGTCGAAGATTGATTATCACTCTAAAGGGATCCCGGAAATGGCTTGCAGATTGGCTAATCCACCGGTGAATGTGAAGGCGGATTTTGGGTCGGTTATGGATGTTCTTAAGAAGTACTTATCAAAGCAGTGAGCTTTTATGTTATGTTCTTTGATTATATTGTAGATTTAGAGGTGTTGTTAGTTGTTAGTGGTGCTATAAGGAGTTTGTGAACTTGGGAAGAACACATTGGTTTGTTTATGGTTTGGAAGTAGACTATTGGATTTGTTTATCACCGCAGATCGACTTGTGGTGAGCACTTGTTATAATCTGTTGTTATAAGAATAAGAAGGCGTTTTCGATTGAGTTCGTTTCAATCTTTTGGGTTGTGAATGGACCAAAACGTGGGATTTCGCCGCTTATGATCTTGTCTTTTGATGTTAATGTTTTTTGGTGAAAGTAAGATCACAAATGACAATCTTTAACAGGGAAATTTGAGTTTCTACAATATGTAAGATTGGAAGGATCTCAAACCTAAAACATTGTTAAAACAACTATATTTGATATAAGTATCATCCTTTTGGTATTAATCAGACTATGAATATTAATATGAACTTAAGAAACTGAAAGTGACATGGATTTTAGGATTATACATACTACTGGTTTGATTCCAGAAACCAGCGAAAGAATAAATGTTAAATGAGGGCATGGCTAACAATGGCACCTTGCATAAGCCAATTTCACATACGAATCATTATATATATCAATCCATTTGGTCGGTGGCTAGAGTACCCGTTTCTTAATGGATTATGGGCTTGTTTGGATTAACTTATTTTGTTGAAAAGGACTTTTAAGGAAAAGGACTTATTGACTTATAACTTTTGAGAAGTAGATTTTAAAAATAGTGTTTGGATTAGATTATAATCTGAAAAGTTAATAAGTTGTTTTTAAAAAAGTGTTTGGTTTAGCTTATTAATGTAAAATGACAAAAAAGGACATTCTGTTAAAAGTCAATAAGCTGTTTTGTTTTAATGTTTGGTATTGCTTATTTATGTTTTCTAATACGCTGTTTTCTATTTTATATATATATATATATATATATATATATATATATATATATATATATATATATATATATATATATATATATATATATATATATATATATATTTCATATTATTTCAAATTAAAATATATAAAATAAGATTCGTATACATAACTTATAAAAGATAATGCCATACTACAACATTCATCTTCATGATATTGTTAAAAATAACACAAAAATGCACAATGTTATGAAACTAATGTCATTCTACATTCATCTCCGCGAATCCATCAAATCTTGCGCAATTATATCTCTTATTGCTGCCATATACGTAACATCATGATCCGAACGAGTTGTATTCGGAAGTTCTTCATTATTGTCATTTGTAGTACCACCTTCTCTTGGATTGTAAGATTCTTGTTGGGCGGTGTTAAATGCTTCATCAAAGCTACCAGCCTTTCTAATATAATTATGGACCGGCATTGATGCTATCACAATACTCACTTGGTGCGTGTATGTATAGCTGACATGCATATCTCTTAATAAAGCCCATCTAGCTTTCCACACTCCAAAAGTTCTTTCAATAATGTTTCGCAACGATGAGTGGTAATAGTTAAATGTCTCTTTTGGTCCTCGAGGAGCACGCATGGCACTACTCTGTCCACGTTGAAATTCCGGTATATGATAACGAATGTTTTGACCTTTGTACGGAGCAAGATAACCTTTAGTATTTGGGTATCCGGCATCAACAACATAGTATTTATCTACAAATAAAATAAACAATAGTTAGGCTTTTCTAACATGTATAAAAAAAACAAATGTAGAACTGATCATTATACTAACCACCAGTTGGATGTGGAAACTGAAGTTCCGGCCTCCGTAAGGCTTCAGTGAATATTCTCGTGTCATGTGCACTCCCCTCCCATCCGGCCCATACAAATGTAAAACACATGTTAAAATCACAAACAACAATTATATATTGTGTTGCATATCCCTTTCGACCAATGTACTTTGGTTGTTCCGTCAATCGAACTGATGCCCTCACGTGTGTCCCGTCAATCGAACTGATGCCCTCACGTGTGTCCCGTCAATAGCGCCAATACAATCCTACAAATACAAAAAGATGAAATAGTAAATTCATATTAAATTGGAACATTGAAAACACAAAACATTAGATAATACCTTGAATATTGGATAATAGCGAGGATTATTTAATATATATTCGGGTACATCACCGTCATCGTTTGCGGTTGGCTTGATAATGTCAGCGCTCATTTTAAGGATGGCTGTCATAACTCTATGAAAGTGTCTATGAATCGTTTCGCCGGAATGATTAAAAGATTCTTGGACAAATCTATTTGTACACCCATGACCCAATGTCATCAAGAAGATCCCAACGGACTCCTGAATAGACAAATTGCGCGTTTGTTTCAATCCATAATTAGTAACAAGATCAACGCATAATTGGTTGAAAACTGGTACATCCATTCTAAAAATATCATAACATCGTCTAGGATGCCCATTTATATTTCAGTTATAAACATATGCCCTGTTTTTGTTGACGTGTGACATTGTCTTCTTCTATTATGCAAGTCACGTGCTATTATTATTCCTTTAACAGCTAATCCACATAACATTTTGAATTCTATATCCTCGTTGGCAAAAGTTTCTTCATCACTATTATACGAATCAGAGTCGCCACTATCCATCCTAGATAAATAGAAAACATGTAAAACAATTATATTAAATTAAAAATAACACATATTGTTAAAAGATAACACATAAGTAACATATGATAACAATAATGTCAAATAAAAATAACACATATTGTCAAAAGATAACACATAATTTCAAATGATAAATCATTCTTCCATAAGTAACATAAGTAGCTCCATCTTTGCTTCATTAGTCTTTGGATACATAAACGCTTCACGATTTGATTTTTTGATTAAAGCACGCAAGGCACGTGAATAATCTTTGGAACCTTCTTCAAAACCGGGAAAAGTGATAACAATATCCATGCAAAGTGCAATTGTTGGGAGGCAACATTTGGTGGAAATGTTTGTGTGCTTTTTGTTGACAAGGCATCTAATACAACATCTAGCTTGTCTTCGAAAGATGAAGTTTTGCTTTTGGTTGATCGTTTGTTGCCTACATCCTTAGCCTTTTTCCTTTTATTCGAACGGATTTAAAGCTTGATCTCCTACCGCAACCGAATCCCGAAACAATAGAGCATAATGTGTCTCAAAGATCTCCAAATTTGCACCCTTGAATTTGGCGAAGTCTTTATTTTCCTACAACACAAACAAATAAGTTAATGGATTTCAGGATGTAACAACAACTACCATTGATTATAGAAGTAAAACTTACTTTTATTTTCTCTTCCCACCACACTGTCGATGCATCTATTAAGCTTCTCGTTCCACCGATCCCGGTTTCAAGCCTCACTAAGCGATCATAAAGCTTCCATTCTTTTTTCATGCCCTCCCATTTGTTTTTTATTTGTTTTTTATCAAGGGTTTTGCCAGTTTTTTCATACATGTTTTTTTCTATATTATTCCACCCAAGCTTATTAAAGGATGTACCGGGTTTATTCCCTCTTCTAACTTCAAGCAAACATGCATCAATAAACTCCTTGTATGTTATATCATCCCACAAAAATTTACTCCTTTTATAATCCATTGAGGTAACTGTTAAAAACCATAAAACTTTACTTGTTCTTTACTTAAAGAACACCAAAACCAAAACATAGATCAAAGAAGGTTGTAATTAACTAGATGAACACTTTACTTGTTCTTTACTTAACGAACACCAAAACCAAAACATAGATCAAAGAAGGTTGTAATTAACTAGATGAAGACTTTACTTGTTCTTTACTTAAAGAACACCAAAACCAAACATGGATCAAACATGGATTCAACTTTATTTCCACCCATAAATTATTAACCTGAAACATGGATCAAACATAACTACATGAACACTAAATTGAACCCTTGCTATCAATACCATTTCTACAAATGCAACCTTTGCTATTAAAGAAGGAATTAACTACATGAACACTAAATTGAGATCAACATGAATGAAGATCAACATCCAAATTGAAGCTTTCAGATCAACAACATTTCTACCATACAACATCTAACCAAACAACATTTCTACCATACAACATCCAAATATGATCCTAATTCTATATAACAAAAATTGAAATCAACAGCATGTAGCAAAATCAACATGAACACAACAAAATTGTTACCCTAATTCCATCATACAGTGAAATCCCCAAATTCAGATCAACATCCTACCAAATTTCAGATTATAATTTCAGAAATATGAGAAAATCAAACCTTTTGTAGCAAAAAGTTGAAGAACTTCTTCAAAGCTTTTGTATCTAACAATTTCAGATCACCAAAACGATGATGAAGAACTTTTCAAATCCAACCTTCACAGCATAATCTTCAAATCACAACATCACAACTCGGTTTTATTGACGTCGCCCGTCGGTACCCGATTAATGACGAGGTAGTTGGCGGTCACAGATTGATGGCGGTCACACGTTGATGGCGGTCGCAGGTTGATTGCGGTCGCAGGTTGAGGTCGCATGATGGCTCTCGCAGGTGGGTGAACCCGATTAATGGAGGGTGGAGCCCGATTAATGGTGATGGCGGCCGCAGGTACAACTACGGATTGATGCCGGTCGCTTCTCCTGGGTGAGGCGGTCGATTGGTGTGAGGCGGTCGATTGGTAATGGAGTAATGGTGGTTGGTGGCCATTGATGCAGCAGTAATGAGGGTGCTTGAATGCGGTCGATTGGTGGTTGGCCGCAGTAATGAGGGAGATCAGTTGAGAGAAGGGTTAGGAGATGAGGGTAAAAACGTAATTTGCTATTAACCTCCTAAAAAGTTGTTTTGAAAAGTTAATCCCTTCTAACTTTTTAATTTTAACTTATTAAGCTTCTAAAAAGTTGTTTTAAAATTAACTTTTCACTTATCCAAACACTAAATATAACTTATTAACTTTTAAAAAGTTAATAAGTCATAAGTAACAAAATAAGGAGGTTATCCAAACACCCACTATATATATAAATTCATTTGGTCGGTGGCTAGAGTACCTGTTTCTTAATGGATGGTTATTTTTATAAATTCATTATAAGAAGTTGGTTTGCACTCATTTTGGTGAGAGAACTCATGCGGGTTCTATCCTCACTTCTCTATTTTTATCGGTTCAGTTCTCTTTCTTCTTATATTATTTAGAAAAAAATAATTCTTTAATTTTTTTCTTTTTTTCTACGAATTTATCGATCATTTTAATGATTTCGGTTACACTAATTTTTATTTTTTTGGCCATGTTGAATAAAATTTCTGTTATGTTTAGGTCTACTTATTTTTTACATTTTTGCATACTTAAAAAGCATGTAAAGTCCCGCATATTGCGTTGGCACAGTTTTGCATAAAGTTATATCAAAATATGGGCAGAAATAAACATGTTGTAATGTTATATTTTGAATTGTAGAACCATGGTAATGCTTTGTCTCAATTCTAATTTCACAAGTTCACATAAGTATAAATAACAACATTATGTACACATGTCATTACGCTAGATGTCTATAAAAGATTTATTGGTTGTTTTTCAAACATCAATTTTCCTACATCTAAATACCACACATCGTACATTTTTAAGAATTTAACCTATATTATTTTTGTGGATGGCAAATATCATACCATCCAACCACTAGGTCAAGACTATTGCTTGTTACATTATTACCTGATATCTTTTCTCTCAAATAAGACAACTAGTTTCAATTAAAGTTGCACAAAACTGGTTTTTTTGTCACACTAACAATTCGTATAAGTACGGTTCCAAGTCAAAACCAGTTTAACTTAAAAGTGGTTCCATTCGGTTTCGGGTTGTTGACCATTTTTGACCCGTCTGTTTTCCTATTTGAGTAGTTTTTGGTTAGTTCGGTTCCGGCTTTGAACCGGTGTAACTACTAGGAATATAAACTGGTTACAAATCTACAGTTTCTATCGGTTTCAAACAATGCCGGTTCCAAACCAGTGGATTCGCGGCTTGCGCGAAGCCGCGAAGTATGAAACGGGCCAGACGGTAAGCCCAGCCCAAGCGGACCCATACATTGACAGTGCAAGGTAACTACAGTGAACCCGCGATATACCAGATCATTTAGATCCTCACACTTGTATGCATGTGGTAGCAAAATGGTCACCCTGATATCTTTTCGCCGATGTTCTCTCTCTCTCTAAATCTCACCTTTTCTAGAGAGAGAAACACCCACACACTGTGTGTGTAAAAATGGATCTCTCATCGATCTTCATCAAATTAGGTAACACATCCTCTCTAATTCCTTTGATTATTAACACAATTAGGGCTCTTAACTGATAATTAGCTTGTTTGATGATAAGCAGTTTCAGTTTTGTGTATTGTTGTTGTTAATGTCGATTTCGGACCGAAATGTTGTTGGTAGCTGATAGTTAGCGTGTTTTAGTCGTTGACGTGATGTGTTATTCGTTCGTTTCGTTGATGTTTCACAGATTTGAGATGTTGTAACGGTTGTGACGGTGATAACTGCAGTTTCCCCCGATTTTTGTGTGTTTTCGATGATTGATATGTTTCAGATACGGTCTATGTGCATTGATTTGATCAATGGATATTTACTAAGATTTTCGTGATTTTTGTTAAGTTTGAAGCCAAAATTATAACATTTATGTATGATTTCGATGAATGCTATGTTTCAGATACAGTCTATGTACTTTGATTTGATCTATGGATATTTTGATCAATGGCTGAAAGAAGAAATTGTTACAGTTTTTTTAACATTTGATCTTTCATGTGGGACTCTTGATGCTTGTGTGTTGCATTTGTTATTGATTGTAATCATGGAAGAGTATGAAACAAAGTGAAGGGAATATTTTTTCCAAGCAATGAACTCTGATTTCAGTTTAGAATCATGAAAAAGGCGTGGATAATAGAAGATGTATGATTCGTGAAAGAGTATTTAAACTTCATGGTGCGGTTTCTTAGACTTTTAGTGGTTTCAGTTTGATCATACAGTGACTGGAAGTTTGATAATAGAAGATGTATGATCTGTTACAAGAATCCTGAAATTTTGTTAATGAGGTGGTCGATTGTTTGATAGAACTTTTTTCTTCACGTGTCTTTTAATTCTGTCACTATTAAGCTGAATTGTTTATGTCCATCTCATGTAATTCCAAAGCAATATTAGGTGAGCCATTTACAAGTTTTTCAAACTTTAGGTGCTTAATTTGACTATTAGCAATATTTAGCATTATTAAATTAGACTAACCTATTGATGTTTTGGCTCCAAGTAATGTTCATTGTATCATTTTATTTGGGCTTTTTTCATATATATACAGGTTCACTTTTCTTTTGCATTTAAAGTGAATCTAATAGGGGGGTCACTAGATTAGCTTATGTGTTGCTTCTTGTTTTCATGTTATCATTAGCAATATTAAATAAGCCTTATACAAGTTTTTCAATATGTAGGTGCTTAATTTGACAATTAGCAACTTAGCATTATTTAATTTGACTTAGCTATTAATGTTTTGGCTCTAAGCAATGTTCTCTCTATCGTTCTATCTGGGCATTTTCAAATATATATCGTGAACCTGTTTTTTCTTTTTTTGTTTGCATGTAGAGTGAATCTTGTAGGGGGGTTGTTAGCTTATGCTTTGGCTCCAAGTAATGTTCATTGTATCATTTTATTTGGGCTTTTTTCATATGTATTCAGGTTCACTTTTCTTTTGCATTTTAAAGTGAATCTAATAGGGGGGTCACTAGATTAGCTTATGTGTTGCTTCTTGTTTTCATGTTATCATTAGCAATATTAGGTAAGCCTTATACAAGTTTTTCAATATGTAGGTGCTTAATGTGACAATTAGCAATTTAGCATTATTTAATTTGACTTAGCTATTAATGTTTTGGCTCTAAGTAATGTTCTCTCTATCGTTCTATCTGGGCATTTTCAAATATATATCGTGAACCTGTTTTTTCTTTTTTTGTTTGCATGTAGAGTGAACCTTATAGGGGGGTTGTTAGCTTATGCTTATGTGTTCCTTCTTATTTTTCATGTTGTCATCTAAGTAAAGTTATGAACTTTTTCTACCTTGCAGGCATGGATATGACCAACCGGTGCTTTTGGGAATAAAACTTTCGTGTTCAACATGTGGGGTTTTGCTTCAAACTCTATTCCTGGTACTTCTGCGCTCAAAAACATTTCAAATGATTGTTCAGATGATGAGATCTCAGAAACCAACAGTGGAGATGAAGGTTTTGAGTGCCCAATTTGCTGGGAATCCTTTAATATTGTAGAAAACGTGCCTTATGTGTTATGGTGTGGTCACACCCTCTGCAAGAACTGTGTTCTCGGTCTCCAATGGGCCGTTGTCAAACTACCAACTCTTCCAATTCAGCTCCCGTTTTTCATATCGTGCCCGTGGTGCAACCTATTATCGTTCCGGCTCATTTACAAAGGGAATTTAAAATTCCCTAAAAAGAATTACTTTCTTCTTTGGATGGTTGAGAGTATGAATGGTGATAGAATCAAGTCTCATTCATCTTCCTGTGAAGACCATGTACCTGTGTCTTCTTGGTCATGGAACTGTGGTTGGACCACTAATCAGATCACCCGACCTAACACCAGGATTGGCCCATGTACCCATGAGCCAGATCATAATCAAGATTCACGTGCCACAAATTTCAACACCGAAAGACTTCACTTGTCTCTTCGTAAGTCGCTGATCTTTTTTGTTCACTTAACGGCTAAGTTTCCATTGGTCTTTATGTTTCTTCTCATTGTTCTATACGCCATACCTGCTAGCGCCATCATATTAGCCGTGTACATTCTCATTACAATTCTGTTCGCGGTTCCATCTTTTCTTGTTTTGTATTTTGCATACCCGAGTCTTGATTGGCTGGTTAGGGAGATCATCAATTAGGGTTCTTGTGACCCTTTTGCATCCTGAAATGTGAAATTCGTCGAACCAACTTATTTGAACTTTTGTATCAGAATATTTGAGTATGCATACTCTTAAACGTTAATATGACTATTTAGTTATGTTTTTTGGTGGGTATCTAGTTCCTTATGTTTCAATGCATGTATTTTTGGTCATCTTGAAACTTGTATGAAACACCTTGAAGCATTTAAAAGATTGTTTCATTACGCCTCTGATTGGTTCTCAATCATCAAATCGTTTATTTGTGGTATATGGGCACTCAAGCGTGGTGGAGAACATTCTAATGGTGAAGTGGTATGTTTTACAATAAAAAAGTTTGATTTTAATCTTGTATATAGAGTGTTTACATTTGGATATTTAGAAATTTCATACAGTGGATTTCAATATCCTATTACGAATCTGAAATTTCAGATATGAATTCTGATGGACTTTTAAATTCTAATAAAAAATATTTATTTAATAAATTTTATAATATTCTATCGGATATCCAAATTTTTTTATGAAATATATATGAAAGAATAAAATATTCTTAATTAATATTTATTATTTAATAGTTCTAAGAAATGTATTTTGGATAATGCGGATTTCTGAAATATCTGATACTAGCTTTAGTGAAACTGTGTATTACACGGGTTGAATAAATAAAATATTAAATAGAATAAACATTTGTTAACTATTAAATAATATATGATTTAAATTATGTATGAGTAATTACTATAAGTAATAAAATAATGATATCAACCTTTTAAAGATTTGTTTTTATACTTTCTTTGTTTTTTTTTAAAATAAATCAAACATTTCGTTTCAAAACAAAACATATTTTAAAAAATGTCATTTTTAAAAGAATTCATGTTTTATAAAAAAGTATGATGTACGTTCTAGAATATTTTCTTTTTATAAAAATTTGTTTCTCTAGAAATAAACATTAATAAAAATATATATTTCTTAATCTTTTTAAAAATAGCTTATAATCAAAAAATAGAATTAAATAATATTTTGAGTTATTTAATAGGAGAGAGAAACGAGAAAATTTTGTTAAGAGTGAATGTGCGGTTGCTATGTGTCATTTCTAGTTACCAGTTTGTGCCATGTGGCATTTCTAGTTACCCTTTTATTATAATAAGAAGTTTTTTCACAAAAACAATCTAAATCTGAAATGAGGATATCAGGAATGTGACATCTCTTAATTTCGTTAAATTAAAAGTAAACTTTGTTAAGTTTTAAAAGGACCTCATATGTAAATTTTGAAACTTTGAGGGTTTGTTATACTTAATAATCAATTTGGTGATTTACAAATTAATATAATAATAAAAACATTATAAGTGTTATAATGTCTGCTTATTATTATAAAAATTTAAGGTGTTAATAATCTTAAATAAAATAATAACTATTATTATTATTATTATAATGATGATATTAATAATAATAATAATAATAATAATACTAATAATGATACTAATGTTACTAACTAAAATAATAGTCATAACACTAATAATAATATTAACTTATAAAGTTATTAATCTTTGAAAAATGTTAAAACTTAAAGTTAATTAAGTTCAGGGGTTGTTTTGGTCATTTTAAAAACTTTAAATAGAATATTAGGACATGAAATAATAAGAACATAAACTACAGGGACCATCTGTGTAAAAAAACAGAAACCAACCCCCTCCCTTGCGCAACCCCGCACATCCGGCCACCACATCTGACCGCGGCTCCGGTGAGCTCCGGCAGCCGAATAAACGCGCAATAAATCCGATTAAATTAGCTAAAACCGTTTCCAATTGACTTGCGAGCGTGATTCGAACCGTTTGGGGGTTATATCGAAGATTAAACACCGGTTACAGGAGCTTTCGAGCTCGAGTAACCGTCGGACATTAAACCACAACCGATTGACGATTAAAACTTCATAATAATCCAATTAATCGAATGTGAGTAATCATGTTACTTTCTCTGAACTATTGGAACTCTCAATTTCGATCTAAACATACCCACACACCACCGTCGATCATCATCTTCCTCATCGACCTGCAACTACTCGAGAACCGTGTTCGAGGCACTTTTACACAAAATTGGTTGGGGGCTTTCACTTATAAACATCATTCGAAGCTTCCTGCAAAGTTAATTTGGTTATCAACCTCGTTTACACCTTGAATCAAAAATCACAGGTCGCGGCTCGTTCTTAAACTTGAGATCACCAAATCGAACTCAATAATGTAAGTTTCATACATCTTTGAACTCGGTTTTACATGGACAATCAAAGCCCTAACTTTAATTTCATTAACAACTTCGAATTGAGGTTCAATTTGATCGGATTTGGTTCTAGGGTTTTTAGAAATTGGGGGTTTATGTTTGTTTTGGTTTATATAATATGCGAATGAGTGTTTACCAGGCCTAGGCGACCAAGCCTAATGGTAAACACTCTTCCTGTGAACCCTGAGGTCCCGGGTTCGAACCCGGGCACCTCCTTTTATTTTGTTTTATTATTTTTAAGCCTTTTAATTACATATAAAATTACAGAAAATTTATAATTAATATAAAAATCATTTCTGATAATTAATATAAAGATTTTAGACATTAAAATATTTTCTGAAATTTTTCTAATTTAAATATATTCATAAATATATATATATATATATATATATATATATATATATATATATATATATATATATATATATATATATATAAATATATATAAATCTTTTAGTTATTCCTTATAAAATGGATTTAAAATGATTGTTCATATTAATAAATTTTCATTGATCCAAACGTTACTTCTAAAATCATGATTGTTTGTTTTAAAAAAAATGTATTTATTTAAATTTTTATATTTAAACTTATTAGTTGTTACAAAAGGTTTTCTTTTAAATTAACTAAACATTTATTTATATTTGGTTGGACTTAAAAATATTTATGAACACTTAATTCTTTAAAGAATTAAATTCATAATTGTAGTAATTATATATAATTACTTAAAATATTTAAGAATATTATTATAAAACATATTTTAGCTAATTAATATTGTGTTATTAATCAAAATACTATTTTCTTATTATTCTTAGATAATTAAAAAGACTTAATTGTATATTGAACCTCCTCATCATTATATTTAATTTCATTTTAAAAATACTTAAATACATATATAATTCTTCTAATGGGTTTAAAATGAGAATAAGTATTCTATAAATTTAGTTACTTGTCAAAACTCCTTAAAACTATCAAAACCCTAATCATTAGTAGAACGTTAAACTTATTATTAACTTTAATCTTTACCTTGTAATATATATGTTAGGTGCTTGTAATGGATACTTTGGATTTATCTTTTGGATCTTACTTTAATCTTTTACATCATCTTGTAATGCCTATATCCATGTGAGTATTTCATACCCCTTTTTCTTATTTTCACACTTTGGGGTGAAACATGTTAACGTATATTATTGCACTTGTAAACCTCTTTGAGACTTGTAAACCTATGGCAATTCATCTTGTAAAGTTGTGGTTAGTTGAACTTTTGTGGTTACCATGTTATGGCGTTATATGTACAATCATTAACTATTGCTAGCCCAGCGAAGTCATAGATCTATGGGTAAGACAAGCCTGCTTGGTTGATCCAAGTACACTTAGCTGATCGTATATACTTTTAACGTTTGAGACTTGTAAAACATTGTCAAGGTTTGATTGTTGCATTGTTCATAACATCCCTAATCACTTTATTCACTAACTTATGACTTGAATTGACATCTTTTATATACTTATATATTGAAACTATGGAATGCTCACCAACATTTCTATGTTGACCCTTTTATTTTTAACATGTTTCAGGAATACCTCAAGTGTGTGATCTACTCTTTGAAGCTTGCACATCTAGGAATGGACCTAGATAAATAAATAAAATAAGAATGACTTGTTACATTTTATGTTATGCTTTTATTCTTTTTGAGACTTATGTTTGTAATGTGACAATTGAAACTTATGATAAATTTATATTTGAGTTATTAATAGCGTTATTTGGCTGTGAACGATCTTAACTCTCACTCCTCGCCGGGGTGTTACAGAGTGGTATCAGAGCCACTCTTGTGCCATCCGGGATGTGGGGCAGAAACTCATCGAGGACGATGAGTCCCTAAGGGGGGGGGGGGTGATTGTAACACCTAATGGCAACCTCCCACATATACGTTGGGGGAAAACCTCATCGACCTTACGGGGGGTGATTGCAACACCTAGAGGCGTACCTCCCACATTGTCCGTGGACAGGAGAGATTCCTGGCTCATAAGTAATGACCTGCCTCTTAAATCACCGACGTGTTTTGGGCTTAGTTGGCTGTGGAGCCTAAAAAACTCCACAGTTAAGCGTGCTCAGGTGGGAGTAGTACCAGGATGCGTGACCCCCTGGGAAGTTTTCACCTGGGTAACCAAAAACAAATCCGTGAGCTCTTAGTGAGCAAAGCGGACAATATGGGTGATTACGAGGGGCCGGGGTGTTACAAGGAATTCTCAGATATTTTAGACTTGAAATTTTAGATAATTTGGATTCGGTTTTAAATTCAGTTTTATCACACACCTTTGCTTGTAAGATGCATGTTGTGGGTATTTATTATAAAAACTAGTTTGTTTTTCGACCCGCGCTTCACTGCTGGGTTTGAACATGACGAAGGTCAGGTTATCAAAAGACTTTCTCTATAGTTAAAGGCTCGAAAATAATGGTGCATTGTGGCTGCAAATAATGCATCTGTCACGCCAAAACAATGCCATGTTCTATTTTATCGTCATCGCCTATCAAATGGGTCAGAACCCGTCGCAAATCAGCCAAGGCAGAAGCATCTTTCATCACATCACGATTGTAAATATGGTTAAAAGAATATTTTTGCAAATATATAAATAGGTTTTTCCAAATAGTTGCTAAACAAAACAAAACCTTTAAAAGAAACCAAGAGCACCAACATTGACTCTATAGCATAACAGTCCATACAGACATAACAGTTTAGAACAACAATACGAAGACTCGAACATATGTTGTTTCCATTTTAATATCGGGCTTAGAGTGTCTAAAGTAGTGAATACACCACGACTGGAGGGCGGGCGGGTTGCAGGCAATAACCTGCCACCCTACAACCCTTCCACGACTGAATGTCCTCAATCAATTTTTATTCAGACCTATAAAGTCATCACAATCCATTAGAAACATCAATACGCAATCGCATCAAAGAAACAACCAAACCAAATGCTGAGAATCATCGTTTTTTAATATATAGAAGAATAACCCCAAACCACTGCCCCCGAAACATCAGGAGCAAAAGAGGTGGTCGGCCCACCGCCGTCAAAAGCGACACCATCAAAACCACCACCATGAAGATCCCCCCTTGATATCTTTCGCGATCGCCCTCACTGAGCCAACTTGAATCCGAACTACGATTCCATCAAAAACCCCACCATTAAGGTAAACAATAACCAAGAAAGGGTTGTTGCATGTTGTAGATCGGGAAAGAAGCACGTTACCGGAGTGCAAAACCACTGCAACCATTGCTAAGCTTTTAGGGCTTTGCCGGTAGCGGTGACGAGAACCGACGGCTTTGTTGCAGTGTCGACAGTTGATGATGGTGTTGCGGCGGCTGCGGTGTAGCGATGGCGGTGTGACGCTCGCGAGGTCACTGCAGCGATGGGTAACGGCGGCGGCGCGATGCGATGTGATGGCACAATGGCGGCATGACGGTGGCGGGGTCGACGTGCGACGGTGGTGTCAGTGACGGTGACGGCGTGGCTATGCGACGGTAGTGGCGGTGCGGCGGTGGCGCTCCTACCACAGAGAACCATTCCCTGAGGTTTGGCCCCTAAATTTTCCCATTTAAAGTCACACGAAGGGTGGGCGTGTTTGGGTTTCACTATTAAAACAACTTATTGACTTTTTTAATTTAGTATGAAGTGACTTATTAACTTATTTCACTCACAACCATCATATTGTCAAAAACTATAAAATAACTTTTTAACTTTTTAAAAATTAATAAGTTAATAAGTAAGAAAAAAAACACTCCCAAACACCCACGAAATTACCAAGTAAACAAACCTTTGTCGTCAAACCACAAAGAATACAAAAAAAACTATTGATGAAAGAAGTTTTTTCATATACACAAGAATATCTAGAAGTTGTTAAGAAAATTTCTATGAGTAATAAATATTCTAGAATTTTTCGATTATTATATTATTTTCTCCAACCCAGACTCCTAGAGCAATAATATTGAAATGACAAAAACACATAAAAGGCTCCTTCATACAATAATCTTGGGAAGAAACTGAGATTGAATAAGACTCATATGTTAACAGAAACTTAACTAGAAAGTAAAACCATGGAAACTACTAAAATTAAAACACCGTTTAGGGACGGTTTGACAGTCTTATGTTGAACCATAAAATGTTTGATTAAATAAAATGTAACATCTGAATCATTCAATATAATTTTAAAACTTACTCGTTATAAGACTTTATAAACAATTAAAATATATCTGATGGATAAAGAAATCAAAAAAAGATTGAGTTTTAGCATAGACTCTTTGTACAAGGCAATGTAGTGATGTACTACTTAATTTGGCCCATGTTTAAGTTTGCATCAATTGTATCTCCACCTATAACCTGTTTTACCATGTTGGTTAATAATATGTTGTTTCGTTTTGCCGTTCAATAAGAAGTATACCCAATATGTTTTATCTACGACCGATTCAGAGATAACATGAAATAATAAAAATCCTTACCAAAATAAAAAGGAAAAACTACCAAAATAACCAATTGACCAACTCAATTTACAAAACTAACCATTGACTATTAAAATTACGAACATGGACTTTTGACTTTGACCCTCGCCACGGGCGAGGAAAATTCATGAATCCTCGCCCACGTGGATTAAACTCCATCGCCCACGTGTCCGTATCTCGCCCACGTGTATATTGCGTATTTAAAAAAAATAAAAATAAAAAGTGAGGGGTCCGTTACCCGAGGTGAGGGATTTGACCCATCCCTCGCCCACGTCAGCGAGCCAAGCTAGGGATTCGAAAATCTAGGCGTGGGATTCGAAAACCTAGGCGAGGGATTTGAACTCTTCCTCGCCCACGTCAGCGAGGTTTCCGAAAACCTAGGCGAGGGGCGTGAAAACCGAGGCGAGGGATTTAAACACAAAAAGTTTAAAAGTGAAAACATTTGTTCTTTTAACAATTTGTTTATTTTTAAAAGGAAACATATATTATAAAAAGTGAAACAAAATAAGTCAGTTTTGGATTTTGATATGCACATTAGTGTTCTAATGATTATTTTAAAACTTGTTATAAAAAAGCCATTCATGTTTATTTAAAAAACTAAAGAACCAGTTCATAAAAAAATTTGAATGACTCCTTTTATTAATTGATTGATTATGTATTCATTTCATCCATAGAATGCTTAAATTATACAAAAAAATACTTGTTATTTAAAAGCTAAACAATCAGTTCATAAAATTTTTGAATGGCTTCTTTTATTTTCATTTCTTAATCTACTGAGTTTTTTTAGATATCTATGTATTTATAATACATAATTATTTCAATAATAAAATTATAAAAAAATTCTCTAAAAATCTCGCCCATCTAAAGTTCTTCTTATTATGAATAAGTAAAATTTTTAATATTATGGAATTTATATTGTTATATATAAAAAAACCTACCGATTTTTTGGTTAAACACATTTTAATTATTTTTAATTATGGACGAGAGGTGGCAATTTGGTAATTATTTTTAAACACATTTTAATTAATTTTAATTATAATTAACTAATATTTTTCATATCGCGTAGTTATACTAATTATAATTAACTTATATTTTTCATATCTCGAAATTATATTTATTAAAATTAAATTATATTCTTCATTTCGTGTAGTTATACTTATAATTAACTAATGTTTTACATCTCTCAAAAATAAGTTTTATTACAGGTGTTACTAAGATCAAGATTATTGCAAGTGAATTTTAAAAATAAGGTTGAGAAGAATATAAGATTTATTAAGGGTAAACATGGTATTATATAGGGCAAAATTAAATTAAATTAAACTTTTAAGTATTTAAAAAACAATAAATAATTAAAAATCTTAGAATTTTTGATTTATTTTTAAAAAATTTTTTTTGGGGGGGGGGGGGTATTTTCATAATTATTGGCGAGGGATTTTCATAATCTCTCGCTGACTCAGTGAGGGATCAAAGACACATCAGCGAGGGTTTCAGGTGGGCGAGAGATTATGTCATATCCTCGTCGGGCACACTTTTCGGGGCAAGAGATTCCCATAATCCCTCGCCGCGTCAGCGAGGGATGACACTTGGCGGGCTTCGATTGATTGTTTTTTTTTTCCAAAACTTCAAATTCGACCGCTTATTTTGGTAATTCAATTTGATAAATTGGTCATTTTGGTAATTTTTCCAAATAAAAATCCTTAGCACAATAACCTAAGGGGCTGTTTGATTATACTGACTCAGTAAGATTTGACTGAGTCAGAAGCTTACCCAGTTAGAAGTTCTGACTGGGTATGCATCTGACTGAAACTTGGCTGTTTGATTCAGTATCTGACTGAGTTAAAAACCGTATATTTTCTAATCAACTAGAAGCATTAACAATCTTAATCAACTACTAAATTAAAATCAGAACCACCACAGTCCCCGTACACATTCCGACCAAACACCACCAGTCTTCCTGATCATCATCAACTCATTAGCTCTCACCATCGGAGGGGGGTCGCGCAACAGGTGGGTCGCGCAGCAGGGGGGTCGCGCAGCAGGTGGGTTTGGCCGGGTCAGCATGTTTTAATTTAGGGTCTGGGTCAGAACCCATGAACCCGGTCAGAACACGAGTCAGCCACATCAAACCGAGTCAGCCAATCAGCCGGATCAACCAAAATCAAAAAAACCCTAAAATAGTAAAATGCAATCACTTGTAATTCATAAAACAAATTGCGAAAGAAAAAGAAATAATAAACAAAAACCACACGAAAACCCTTTCCTCCATCACCGGAAAAAAAATGGCAACACCATCTCGGACGGAGATCATCTCCCTTTTCCGGTCACTTCTCCGATCATCTCGTCAGTTCTCCGACTACAACATCAGAGAGTACACCAAACGCCGTACAATCGACTCATTTCATCACAACAAAACCTTATCGGAACCCTCATCCATCGCCGCCGCCTTCTCCGACGCCAAATCTCAGCTTCAGGCCGTCAAACGACAATCCGTCGTTTATTCACTCTACGCTCCCAACGTCAAGAGCATCATGGATCTCAAACATTGATTTCTTCAAACGGAGTGATGTTCGAACAGGTTCCATTGTTAAAGTAGTTGATTGAGCTTCGGTATTGTTTTGGATTAATAATTTGGTGTTTATTACGCACGTAACGTTTTGGATAGATGATTATGGTTTGTATGGATGAAGGATTTTGAAGTTCAAACATCAAATGTAGTGCAATTGTAATCGTCTTTGGTATTGTTTAGAACACTAATTTATATATTGTACTTTGTGGTTATCATAATCTATGAACAAAAGGTATTAACTCCAAATTATGATAAGTCTAGTCAAGTAGAGATAAATCATAAATGTATGAATGAGCTTATTGATATTCAAGATATCATGGTTTTTCCTTATTTCTACTTATGATGCAAGAAGTGATGACAATTAAACATAGCTAATTAAGATTGTTTAGTATGATCATTGTAGTTAGACGGTAGGAGGGAGAAGATTGTGTGTCTTAAAGCCGAACAAGTCGGGAATTACGTTAGGAAAAAATTCTGAGTATCAACTAATACACCTGTACGAGCTCTTGAAGATACTTTTAATTGTCTTTGAGATTATCTAGAAGATTAATTTGTATACTCTGTTATATGTTTATATATCTATGAACAGAAAGTATGTGCTCCAACCTATGATGATTCTAATCAAGGAGAGATAGATGTAAGAGTGAACTTGTTGATATTCAAGACCATCATGTTTTATTCACGATTTCTGTCCGATGATGCAAGAAGTGATGATAGTTAGCCAAAGTGAATAAAGATGTTTTGTGATGATCATTGTAGATAGACAGTAAACACAGTAAGAGACGGGAGATTATGCATCTTAAAGCAGAACAATTCAAGAATTACAATTACGAAATCCTTATATCGACTAATACATTGTGTACAAGCTTTTGAATACTTTTAAGCTTCAGCCCACTAAGTTGCACAATGACCTTGAGAAAAACAAAGAAAACAATGCATAATATAACCATTAGCTTAGATTAACATAAGTTTTAGTTATGAAGAGGATTAGGTCCACCTGGAACATATCGCTTTTCGATGTTGAATTTTGTGTCAATCTTTTCAGATAAGATAGGTGGTGGTAGTGGGTCATTGTAGAATAATTGACACCTGAAACATGAAGAATTGTGCCTTTTACGATGATGATGATGGTGATTGTTAGCATTGCCTTCTGGATGGCTCTTAGTAGGGATTTCTTCTGCTTTTATCGTGGCAATCAGGAAACAAAGGAAAATGGCTGCTAGACTCTTGCAGCTGAAAAATGATCTCTTCATGTTGGTTAGATTGTGGTTGTAATGGCAATGGTGATAGTTTGTAGGAATAAATAAGGATATGTTTGAGCTGCATTAATGCGTTAATGAATGAATATTTTACCTTTTCGTAGCAAAGGCAGGAAAATGTGGTTTTGTTCTTGAGGTTTTTACTACTTGTGATGATATCTTTCTGATCATCAAGGGGTTGTAAGACTTGGGGATGGGCCGGTTGCATGAAATACGGGCTGGGTAGAACTGGTTTTAAACTTGCTGGAGCAGTGGAACTCCTGAAGTATTATTAAATATTACCATTTTTAATTTAATGAATGTCAGCAGGGCCCGGGTTCGTGTTAGAAATTCTGTCTGGAGGAGTTTGCTGTAATTTAATTTGTTCCAGGTTCTTGGATCTTGCAGCGGATGAAGATACAAGTCGTAGTGCATGATGTACTATTAGTGAAGCAACATAAGTGATTTCAACAATGAATCTGATCAAGTGTGCTTCATATACTGCAACAGTAACTGATTGCAGGTATGATGACAGGTTCTTTTAACAGTGTCAATGCCATTGTATGTTAGAATGCATTTATTATCACTTCCATGCTACCACTCTCAACAACTGGTGCTACTTTTCAAACAAATATGGATTTTGTGCCTTCTGTACCTGTAAATATGTATCTAATGCTACCACTTTTGGCAGAATTCTCAACTCTAAAGGCTGACTGTTAGTCCTTTAACATTTTATTTTTGTGTACGGAAACGGGTCATAATGGGTTTCGGTCATAATGGGTGATATTCATGTGGGTCAAACCCGTCAAAGCAGCTTTGATTCGAAATGGGTCGGTTTGTAGGTGTCAAAATGGTCTACGCTGACAGCCTGAATTTGGTTTTAAAAAGCAGGAGGTGTTCTGAGGCGTTCGTCCCAGAAGTAGGGTAGTGAGGCAAGAGCTTCATGTACACGAGGCTTTGCTCTCTATACAACCAAAAATTGTATCTCTCGTCTATTTTACAAATCAGCCTGTTTATCAAGTAAACCATTTGTAATCTCTTCGTCTTTCTGGACGTTTTTACGTATAGCCTCCTACAGACCCTACTTTTGACCAACTTTGACCCAAATGTACATGAAGGTCCGCCTTAAGGCCCTAAGGCGTTTTTCAGATCGCCTCATGCCTCATGCGCTTTGCGTCTAGGGCATGCTTTTTAAAACCAAGATGTTGACGTGAAAAAACTCTAAGGCGTTTTTCAATTCGCGTCGTGCGCTTTGCGTCTGAGGCATGTTTTTTTTTTTTCAAATCCATTTTCTTTCAATATATAGATAATTAATATAGATGATTAATGTGTTAAATATGATTTCGATATAATGTAGCTTTGACTGAAACTATTGGAGAATGTTATTAGCTGGTTAAGGTTAGACAGCATTTGTAGGTTCTTGCCCAAATGTTACCCAGATTGCTGTTGACCGCAATAACCAGCAGTAAACTAAAAAGCTTAACTAAATTGCTCATGTATAAAGCTGCCATGCCTTTTCTTTTGTTGGTTGGATGAAATATTAAATGCATCTAAATATGTGAGTGATAATACAATTTTAATACACTATATGTATCTAAGTACAATTTGCTCTTGTTAAAAATTTTCTTTTATTTTTTATAAAATTGAAGTTTCATTTTTGTTTTATTAGAGATAATATGCTCACATCTGATATTGTCAAACTTATAGATATCGGGTTACTTTTTATAACAGTTTCACTCTTATTTGTAAGTATTTTTAAATAACTGAGAATTTGATAAGCATTCAAACTACTTGCCTCTTATTATTACAAGATCAGATAGTAATGATATCCGATGTTTTCATAACCGGGCTGGTCATCAAACTTGTTGTTTTATTGATTTCGCTGGTCGGACTTGTTTAAAAAACTGGATGTCATAAAGAGTTTAGAATTTTAAATTAACATAAACGCATATAATGGTGGGATAAACCACAAAGCTAAAACATTTGCGAAGCGTGTGAAGTGTTCCGGTGTAGTTAGCGATGAAGCTTGTCTCTGTCTTAAAGAACCGAAAGGTAGTCTAGTAATTAGTCTGATAAGCATTTCATTTTTGCGTAATTAATCGAATAATACGTGTGATTATTTTTCTTGTATCTTGTGTGGTTAATACACATGGGTGATACCAACGTCGTGTGATTATTTGTATATAGATTGCAGTTACAAAATCACACGCCTCACGTTAGCTTTAGCTTGTTATGGATTAAACCCGTATGTTGTAGCCTTTAAATTATCGATTAATCATGTAGGTTTTAGCTCATAACTTGTGGATTAAGTCGTGGGCTAGCTCAGTCTTTAATTTTACATGTGTCATGTTCTAAAATCCATCATGTGTAAAATTTCATTTATTTTAGTGCCCAACATGTCGATTTAGCATGTAGTCCGTAGGCTGAAAATGTGGGAAATGATGACCATTTTAAAAAAATGGTCAACTTTGACCATTGTAATAAACTTCCCTTTGTCTTTTCTTACTTTTTTATGTAAACAATACACCATCATCACACTTATAAATAAGTAAATAAGTTCATTTATGATTCTTAACAATCTTCTTTGAAGTCTTTATTTTGATCGATTGGCATAAATCATGGAGCCATTAAAGAAGATTAATGATCAGGAAAAACCTTACGATTCTGTAAGATTTTCTTTGAAGGACCACCCATGATGTTTTCTGTTTGACATGGAGTTTTTTCCAAATATTTATCAAAATGGGTGATTTGAAAAAAAATTATCAAAATGGGTGTTTTCTTCTCTCTCTTTAATTTTTAACTAATACCATAATTATTTTCTTTTTATTTTTCAATCATAACTTCTATTGTCATTTTATAAAAAAATCATTCTAAATGTTACTCCATCTCCCAAACTTAGTTTTATGATACATTCGTGTTTTTAAAGTACTTGTTTACTTAAAAAGTTATTACAAATACCTTAATTTCCTTCATTTTACAAACGACAGAGTTGAGCCCGCTCGTTATCTTAACCAGCTAAGATGGTGGGCTCGAGCTCGAGCTCAGCTCGTTTGCAAACAACTTGAGCCGAGCCAGATTACAAACAAACTTGTTTATTAAAAAGAAAGATTAATTTTAAAAAACAAAAATAATAATTATCAACGTTATTAGCTAGTAAAGTTCATACAGATATATTCTTCCTTTTGTTAATTTATTTTATTTTTTCGTAAGAAAAAGAGTCAGAACCTTGGATATATAGCAATGGATTTACAAAATAAATAAAGATTTGTTAATGATTAACTTACAGATACAAGTAATTTGCGCTTACTTTTTTAAGAGACCATTTATTTTAAAAATACTAATATATATATATATATATATATATATAGATTTATGTTTGGGGATGTAAAATGAGTAAATTAAAATAATTAAAATATGGGGATTGAATAAAAGTTATTAAAAGAAAAAAAGTGCTAAGTTAAAAATAGAGAGGTTAAAGAAAAACACCGTTTTGGTAATTATTTTTCAAATAAACCATTTTGGTAAATATTTTTTCTAGCGACACCTTTTTGAAAAAAAATCGTTTGGCATGGGTTCATTTTGAACCTTCGTGTTACTTTTAGAAAATAGTTGACAAATTTACCCTTTATGTCCTTCAAATAGTTAGAATTTGTTTTGCTATTCAAAAAGTGTTCTAGCGTAACTTGTTGTCAGTTTACCTGTCACTTTACTATCGTTTGTTTTATCCTATAATATTTTGTGTTTCAAAAAATAAAAAATTAGTTGATTGTCTTTTCTTATCTTTACCTTTTCTTGTGATTTAACATTTAAGAACACCCCGTCAAGTGTTCTCCTTTTGTAGGTTAAGCGAGATCAACGGTTGTGAGCTTCTTCATACGTGTGTAGGAGAGAGATAACTAATTTAGAAGACGATTCAGGAGTGCTCAATCAAACCAATTGAATACTTGGTTTTTAACTGATTGGATTTTTCCTTTTGATCATGAGCACACTGATGAAAACTCACTCCTATGTTATATTGTAAAGTAAATTACACACATCGTCCATATGATTTGGTTAAAATTTTGGATTTGATCTTTAAAGTTTTAAAATTACGAATATAATTTCTAATGTTATAGTTATCTTTCATCAATAGACCCTATTCTGGAAGTTCAATTAATGATATTAAATTTATTAAAATAACTATTTTACTTGTAGGGATTATCAATGTAATTTCATTGTATTATAATTTTTTAATTATAACTATGCTTATAATTTAATACAAAAATAAAAAAGTATTTTAAAAAATGTCTTCTTTTAAATGTGTTTATAAAAATTATTTAAACCAATATGCGGGTTTTTTTAAAACCTTTTTTAGAAATGTCTTCTTTTATAAAGATGTTTAAAACTAAACTGTTTCTAATAAACTTTTAAAAATCTAAGAATTTGTTTTAGAAAATATGTTTTAAAAAATGAATGGTTAAAAAAAAACTTTAGAAAACCAACCAGTTTAAAAAATCAAAAAGTTTTAGAATGACGTATTAAAAACGAACGTTTGAAAACCGAACATTTAAAAAAGCATGTTTTTGAAAAGTTTTTTTTTGTGTATTTAAAACGTATTTTATTGAATAATAATCTTATTAAAAATGAAATTATAAAAATAATATTAAAAATAAAAAACTTTGAAAAACAAAAAATATAATTTTTTTAAAATAAAGATAAAACTATAGTTTAATAGGTAATCAGCCTTTTAATGATTCAACACTTAATCATTCAAATTGTTTGTTTCGCGAGCAAATGTCTGAATGATTCAGACATTTGCCTCTGAATAGTTAAGCATTATACTAATGTTGAATGGTTAAGATGTCAAATGCTGGATGGTTATGACCCCTTATCTGAATTAGTAAACCACAGTGACTGAAATGACAAAAAAAGCTTTTGGATTGAAATGACAAATTCAACAAAACGTCATGGATGAAAATGACATTTTACTCTTTCTATTATTATCTAACATCAGAAGATCAAGGTCATATATTATGTCACACACTCACTCTTGTGTTCGATTGTGCTTGTGACATACTGTGTACTGATATGTTATGTAGCATGATATCTGAGCATGGTTTTTTCTATGCTCAAAATCAATATTTAAAAGAATATATCAGTTTTTTTGATAAAAATATAAACATAAACATAAAAGGTAGATGTAGATGTGAGATTGGACATTCTGGGACAACATCTGCATATGCTTATAAGCTTATTGTGTAAATAACCAGTTAAAGTTGTTCCTTCATATATGAGTATTAACTACCTCACCCACCACTATCTCAAATGTTAAAAACTAAGCAGCTTTAAAGGGTGGTACTATGTGCATTGAATACTTGTACTTCCCCATCAAAACTGTAAGAAGTACTAAGGCAATGTTTTGTCTCTAGATCTTCTGTTCCATCAACATGTGGATAAATGGATCATTTCTTTTACTTTTTTGGTACATTAAATATGTAGAATAATATGACCAAACTGTTTTAAATTCATTTCATGTTATTTAAATACACCCGTGTGTATGTATGAAACCACACGCAGACGATTTGTATAGTTTAAAGTG
Source organism: Flaveria ramosissima (assembly GCA_025215565.1). Lineage (NCBI taxonomy): Eukaryota > Viridiplantae > Streptophyta > Magnoliopsida > Asterales > Asteraceae > Flaveria > Flaveria ramosissima. The sequence continues at coordinate 36,751,020 of CM046044.1, read as the reverse complement.
TATTCTAATGTTTACAACTTTACATGAATACACTAAAATGTATTCTAATGCTTACGACCTTTTAAGTGAATTATTTGATAAATAAAATAATATTAGAGCCTTTGTACTCATGTATTTAATGCTTAGTCTATCCATAACAATAAGGCAGAATAAAAGTGTAAAACCCATGTAATATGTCACCCTTAAAACAAGGATGATATGTTAAAATAAAGAATCAAAAAATTAATAAATAATTTTAAATTAGATAAATATTCAATTGTTACAAGTGGTATATTTTTGTGTTTACAAAGTTAATAAATAGTTTATACTAAAGTTTAATCTATCTTCTTGTTTTTTTATTGCTGCAGGACTACGCTCTTGTCATTGTTCCTTAGGTATCCTTGGAGGTAGAGGTGAGTAGAGAAACAAAACAACCGAAATTACCTAAGATACATAACCGAGAAATCACATACATGTGTAAATAACCGAATTAACCGAACCCAACAATCATTATAACGAGCATTTATATATGCTTTTGTATTTCTACTAATAATATGTTATATGTTGGAAAACCTTCATGTGCTATTTTACAAATAAAATATTTGGCCCCATCGTTCTTATTTACAAGTTAATAAACTTGTTATTTTATTACCTAAAATTGATTGAATTTATTTACTTAAATGTGTTTGGTTGTTACTTTTATATGATTTCTTTTCTTACAAATGACTCATTAATTATATTATTATATTACATTACATAACAAAATAATAGTTGTAACAAGATTTGTGTTCAATGGCTTAGTGATTCATAATTATTGTACACCGGTTTTTAGCAATCATTCATCATATTTATATTTATTGAGCGCCTAAGAACGAGAGCGAGTCGGTCGGAATAAATGAATATCACAAATTATTAACACATGGAACAAGATAGTCGTGGTCCACATAACTTCACATCTATATCTATATCTATATCTATATCTATATCTATATCTATATCTATATCTATATCTATATCTATATCTATATCTATATCTATATCTATACTATATATTAAAATAAAAATTTAATTGGACATGTGACGACTTCTATTTAGTTTTAAGTTTGTGTTTTATGTATCTTTCTCATATTAAATGATTTTAAATAAGTAAACTAAATAATAAATATATAAAATATATAGTTTCTTATTTAAATAATTTATTAAAACATACTAACTAAATTATTTCTAATTTATCATATTTACAAAAAAAATTATAAATTTTAATTATTATTATTTGTATTTATAATCTAAGAAAATTTATTAGATATACATTATCTTTTATGTCACAAATGGATAATCACATATAACATACACAATATTTATAAAACTATTGGTTTAAACGTATTGAATTTATTTTACCCATGTAATACATGAGTTTCTTGTTAGGTATCTTTACGCAGCGGAAATAAACACATTGTTATACGCACGCACACGAAAGCAATAAGAACACGAGAATTTATAGTGGTTCGGTCAAGATGACCTACGTCCACTCTCTGCAACTAGGTATTTTTTATTTAGCTCAAGGGACAAGATTACAATACAATGACATAATCTATATATAGAGATAATTAGGGTTTTCAGAGGCTTCAATGGGCCAGGCCCATAACTCTAACCAAAAGCCCAAAGGCCTTCACACCTTAACAATCTCCCACTTGAAGGCCTTGCGAATACTCCAGCTAGCCATCTAAGTACAAAACAACCCTGTCATCAATAATCTTCAAGTAACAGAAATCCTTCAAGCCTTCAATTCGAAAGAACAAGCTAAGATTTCAATCCAAATCCCCTAGTTGCAGAGGCCCCTCTTCATCAATTAGTTGAAAGAGCCCGTTGAAGCTCCCCCGAGCTCCAACCCAGTCGTAGCAGACTCCACCAACAACCCATCCTCTGTCTTAACTGGCTTACACGATCCACCAGATTTAGAGATACACCGAGAACCACTAACACTCTTCAAATTCAGCAAACAATCACCAGGAGAGATTTTTCCAGTCGTAGTCTTCAAAACCCAACGATTCTTCTTGACTGAACCCAACGATTCTTCTTGACTGTACCCGGAACATGCCCCATGCTTGTCACACCCCCGCTAAAAGCGGAAACACGGGGATGTAACGAGACCGGGATCGTCATAACACATGGTAAGCGATAGAGAGCAATATAAATAAATGATGACATGCGTGTCATGACGACACCCGACATCAAGGGGACTTGTGTCGTGTTTAGCCAATGTCCACAACACATAGCCATAAACAACATGATAAAGATAACACATATACACGTATGGTGAAAATGTAAATGTTAATTCCCACAACCCGGGAACAAGTTTCAAAAGTTGATAATTGTTTACATGCGATAACATTGTTCAAAAAGATTGTTTAACAAAACATGATAAGTCCCAAAAATGCATCCTAGGGTCTCACTAAGGCAGCACACCTAGATTCCTGGACTTGCATGATCACCTGAAAAGATATGCTTAAAACGGTCAACAATTGTTGGTGAGCTCGCAGGTTTATGTATTAAAATGTAAGTGATGCTGTAATAGTTAAGCGCGTCGGAATACCGTGAGTACAGTTATTACACAAGTAAATATCACATGACATGAGCTTTGCAACCAACCTAGCGACGTACACAAAGAAATTGTCGGCATATATTCACCCAAGGGCCCGTTCCTGGCCACTGATGGTACCAACTAGTATACCATCGAACGAGGGTGGGGGTGTCAACCCAGTAGTACTACCAATACCTAACCGTCGGTTCCCACACTGGAATTAAATAGTTGCAAAGATAGAACCACACAGCAGACCCAAGCATGTATCAAATAGTACTTGCAACACAGTATCACGTTGATTCCTTGTATGTAAAATGTATGTAAGTTGTACAGCATAAAAATTGTGTAAGCATACTTTTCCCCCAATTTGTAAATGATTGAAATATTGTATAAATGTGAAAAGGGGCCACGAAACTCACTTGTTAGGTGGTAAGTATGTATGATCGATGTATCCCAAATGTTGAATGCAAATAAACAGTCAAACACCTATTGACAGTTATTGTATAGCATTAATGATATGATATATGTATAAGCGCGCAATAATGGTGGGTCGGTTCGGGTCGTATCGGATGGGTCACGTACAACACACACAGACTGACACACGTACTAGATCTTATGTAGATCCAAGTACAAGACATTGTTGCCACTAATGATGATATTTAAGTAAAAGTATTGTTGTTATCGAAGAAACATTGAATAAGTGTCGATAGTTATAAGTCGATTTGGTCATTGTAGAAGTGTTAGTTTAATTTGCTCAAAATAGTTTCTGCGCCCTTTCTCGCGTTGACTTTAATTTTCGTGGCCAAACAATGGCATTATTGTGTTAGTGTTACCTCGACACCACACGACATACTCACGCCACGCACAAGGGTCAAACACAACAATTTCAGTCGCATACAAGGCCAGACGCACGACTCAACCTCCATTCGTGCGAATCAACCCTCAATCGTGCGAATCAGCTTCATTCGTACGATTGAGCCTTCATTCGTATGATGGCCTTCAGTCGTACCACACATCACCCAATCGCACGACTCAACTTCCATGCGCACGAATCAACCTTCAATCGTGCGAATTAGCTACTTTCGTACGACTGAACCTTCATTCGTGCGATTGGACCCCAGTCGTGCGAATCACATTCATTCGCACACATTCAGTCGGTCACCTGACTCAATCGCACACAAACACTCAATCGCATGACTCATTCGCATACACTCATTCACACGCATGACTCAATCGCACACAGACACTCAGTCGCACAACTGAGTCGCACGACATGCCAGTCGCACCACTCAGTCGCGCGATTGACTCAGACGCATGATCCAGTCGCACGACCCACTCAGTCGCACGGCTCAATCGCATAGATGACCCAGTCGCCCAATCTGCAGAATCGCGACTGTGGTCGGGAGGAGCAGCCCCCGAGCTACTCTAAACACGGGTTTTACACCACAAGGACCTCCAGAAACACTCAACAAACATGCACAAACATAAAACACAAGCAAAGAGACCTCACACGCACCCATACGACCTTGTGTGTTCGGGTTGAACCCGAACACCCGAAACCCTAGTTTGGACAGCCGTGAAAAGGCTCAAAATGGACAACCAAAGGCAACTACCTGCTAAGGAGGGGTAGTCTATGTTGTAGACGGTGTCAAGACGAAGAAAACGAGACCTCTCGGGTCGGATTTGGTGCTAAGATGGTGATTTAGTGTGTGAAGAGGAGATGAAGATGAAGAAGATGATAAAATGGGGGTTTAGGGCTGGAAATGGGGTATTTATACCCAGCCCAAGTTTCCAAAATTACAAGTTTAGTCCCTGCACTTAACCCCCGAGTTTTCCCAAATTTTGTTCGGTTGGAAAACGACTTCGTTAGGTGTTTTATATTAATTGTAAAAGTTCATTTAATGTTGTCATGACTTAAGAAATGGTTATATTAAAACATTCATTACATTTATAAAATGATATATTTTAGCGTTTTCAAAGTGAAAGTTTTAAAGGTCTTTTTAAGGTCTTCACACGGTTTTAAACGAATGCACACACAACGATAATATTGCACACATGATATCCACATAAAGAGTCAAATAATGATGAGGAATGACCAAATATAGAAAAGATGACGGACAAACACGTCAATTGACGGACCTTAAGGTGACGGATGTCACAGTATCCCCCAGTTGAGAGAATTTCGTCCCGAAATTCAGCTGGAGTTAGGTCCAAGAGTGTCATCCTCGAAAAGATGTGGATATTTGAGTTTCATCTGATCTTCACGTTCCCATGTAAACTCTGGCCCTCGTTTTGAATTCCACCTTACGCGAACAATAGGTATCCTACTGCGCTTCAGTTGCTTGACCTTTCGATCCATGATCTCAATGGGTTCTTCAACAAAATGAAGCTTGTCGTCAATCTTGATTTCCTCGATTGGCACGTGAAGGGATTCATCGGCCAAACATTTCTTGAGGTTTGACACGTGAAAAGTATCATGTACACCGCTAAGCTCTTGTGGCAACCTTAACCGGTAAGCCACTGGACCGATCCTTTCAGTGATCTCAAATGGTCCAACGTATCTTGGGGCTAACTTCCCTTTCTTTCCGAATCGAACGACTCCTTTCCAAGGGGAAACTTTGAGTAACACACGATCCCCAACATTGAATTCTAGAGGCTTCCGACGATTGTCGGCATAGCTCTTTTGACGATCTCGCGCGGCTTTGAGTCGATCTTTGATTTGGAAAATCTTGTCTGTTGTTTCTTGGATGATCTCTGGGCCTGTCAGTTGACTTTCACCAATTTCGGCCCAACAAACGGGAGATCTGCATTTCCTTCCATACAACGCTTCAAATGGGCACATCCAATGCTTGTATGGTAGCTATTGTTGTAGGAGAACTCAATCAACGGTAAATGAGCATCCCAGCTACCACCAAAATCGATTACACACGCTCTCAACATGTCTTCTAGCGTCTGTATAGTGCGTTCACTTTGGCCATCTGTTTGAGGGTGATAGGCTGTACTCATGTCTAACCGAGTGCCCATCGCTTTCTGTAGTGTCTGCCAAAAGCGTGAAGTGAATCTGCTATCACGGTCGGATATGATTGACACCGGCACCCCGTGCCGTGTCACGACCTCTTTGATGTACAATCTCGCCAACTTATCCATCTTGTAATCTTCTCGGATAGGCAAGAAATGTGCTGACTTCGTCATTCGATCAATAATGACCCATATCGAGTCATGACCGCTGTTGTTCTAGGGAGTTTGGTAATGAAATCCATAGCTATGTTCTCCCATTTCCACTCGGGAATTTCAGGTTGCTGTAATAATCCCGATGGCTTTTGATGTTCAGCTTTGACTTTCGAACACGTCAACATCGACTGACGTATAAGGCAATGTCTTTCTTCATGCCTGGCCACCAGTACAGATCCTTAAGATCATGATACATCTTGTCTGCACCAGGATGAATAGAATATCGCGTCTTGTGGGCTTCATCCATGACTAAGGTTCGAACACCTCCCCATTTGGGTACCCATATGCGATCCATGAAGTACTGAATACCATCATCCTGCGAATCATCTGTTTATCTAACCCCCCCCCGAATTCTTCTCCCGCAAGGTTTTCTTCTTTCAATGCCTCACTCTGTGCAATTTGAATCTGAGCTTTCAAGTTGGTTTGGATGGTCAACCCAATGCTCGGCACGTAGTGGTTTCACACGTTTTTACGGCTTAAGGCATCAGCCACCACTTAGCTTTCCCCGGATGATACCGGATTTCACAATCGTAGTCGCTAAGAAGCTCTACCCAACGTCGTTGGCGCATGTTGAGTTCTTCTGATCCAGAATGTTGAAGGCTCTTATGATCGGTGAAGATGATGCATTTGGTGCCATACAAGTAATGCCTCCAAATCTTGAGTGCAAATACTACAGCGCCCAACTCAAGATCATGAGTGGTGTAGTTCTTTTCGTGCACTTTAAGTTGTCGCGAAGCGTAGGCAATCACCTTGTCCTTCTGCATCAATACACATCCCAATCCTTGATGTGACGCATCGCAGTAGACCACAAATCATCTGTTCCGTCTGGGAGAGACAGTATCGGTGCGTTGCACAACTTCTCTTTCAACGTTTGGAACGCTTGTTCTTGTGCAAATCCCCAGTCAAACTTCTTGTCTTCTGAGTAAGCAGGGTCAACGGTTGCGCGATCTTTGAGAAATTCGCTATGAAGCGACGATAATAACCGGCCAATCCTAAGAATTGCCGTATCTCTGATGGTGTCTGGGGCGTATCCCATTTCTTCACCGCTTCGATCTTGCCGGGATCTACGTGAATCCCGTCCTCATTGACCACATGACCCAAAAACTTCACTTCCCGCAACCAAAACTCACACTTTGAGAACTTGGCGAAAAGTTTCTCTTCGCGTAGCAGCTCCAGAATAGCCCGAAGATGTTCTACATGATCCTCTTTTGATCGGGAATAGATAAGTATATCGTCTATGAACACGATCACGAACTTATCCAAGTACGGTTTGCACACCCGATTCATCAGATCCATGAACACAGCTGGTGCGTTGGTCAACCCGAACGGCATGACCAAGAACTCATAGTGCCCATAACGAGTTCTGAACGCAGTCTTCGGTATGTCGTCCTCAAAACCCTTAGCTGATGATAACCAGAACGAAGATCGATCTTTGAAAAATACGAAGCTCCTTGCAGCTGATCAAATAAATCGTCGATCCTGGGGAGAGGATATCGGTTCTTCACCGTCAACTTGTTCAGTTCACGGTAATCGATGCACATACGGAACGATCCGTCCTTCTTCTTGACAAACAGTACCGGCGCTCCCCACGGTGAATGACTTGGTCGAATAAAACCTTTCTCCAGTAGTTCCTGTAACTGACTAGACAACTCTTGCATCTCGGATGGCGCTAGTCGATAAGGCGTTTTCGCTACCGGTGTAGCTCCAGGAACCAACTCAATACGGAATTCCACCTGTCGTGGAGGAGGTAAACCAGACAAGTCATCTGGAAATACTTCTGGGTAATCCCGTACCACTGGAATATCCACCAGTTTCCTTTCCTCGTCTTTCTTTTCAACCACATGAGCCAGAAAAGCGTAGCACTGCTTTCGTAGACTCTGGCGTGCTTTCATGCAGGAAATAAGCTTTAAGCTCTTACCCGGTCGTTCTCCCTGAACCTTGAGTACTTCCCCGTTTGGCATAGGGATACGTACTACTTTGTCTCGACAGACAATCTCTGCTCCATTCTGCGACAACCAATCCATACCCACAATCACATCGAAGCTCCTAACTCGAAGGGTATCAAATCTATGTCGAATGTATGATCCTCCAACGTCAACGAACACTTCCTAATAATCTCATCGGCCTGAGCAACCTTACCATTGGCCATTTCTACAGAGTAGCTAGTTTCTAGCCTACTAGGACTCAAATCAAGTAATTGCACAAACTCGGAAGAAATAAAACTATTGTCTGCTCCAGTATCAAATAATATAGATGCGAAGTGATGATTGAGTAAGTGCGTACCCGTGACAACATTCGGGTCCTGACGAGCATCATTAGCTCCAATGACGAATGCACGTCCCCGAGCTGCATTCCCCTGAGTAGCCGGGCCTTGATTCCCAGCGATAGCCAACACCTGCTGCTGGTTGTTCCCCTGTTGACCCGGTGCCCGATTCAGCCTGGGGCACATATTCCTGTAGTGATCGGGGCTCCCACACTCAAAGCAAGCCCTTGCATTCCCGGCGGGGTTAACCGCGTTGACGGGTGCTACAAGATTCGGTGCAGTTCTGCAATCTCTTGCCAAATGACCCGGGCGCTTACAGTTAGCGCACACCCGGCACTGCGTCCCTGGGGGATGATGATAATTGCACCTGTCACATTTGGGGTGCGGCCCCACATACTCTCTTCTGGCCTGAGACACGGCCACAAAATTCCTGGTCGGCTTAGACCTCTTCTCAAACCTTCCGGCACTCGACCGGCTCGACTCCCCAACATCCTTCCTCTTCTCGGCCCCTCGGCCCAAAACCCCTGTTCTAACCATCTCATCAGTCAAAGCGCCAGCTTTCAGAATTGCGCTCTGAATAGTAGGAGGAGCGGCTGCTGTGACCATCGCTCTAATTTGAGGCGCGAGTCCCCAAATGTACCTTTCAATCCTCTTTGATTCCGGCGTAACCAGATGCGGAACCAATCTTGCCAGCTCATGAAAACGATCAGTATAAGCTGCATGCCCTGCCCCCACCATAGCATGATTCCAGAACTCATGCTCCAGTTTCTGCATCTCGTTGAGAGGGCAGTATTCCTCGGTGATCAGGCTTTGAACTCGTCCCACGACATTGCATCGCGGACTCTCTTCCTCGTGCTTGAATCTGGGTGTTCCACCAGGTTAGGGCTTTACCCTGTAGAGAACAAGTAGCATACTTGATCCTCTGGCTGTCGAGGCACTCACTGATGTCGATCACTGCCTCCATCTTTTCCAACCACCTGGTTAGGGCTATCGCCCCACCTTTCCCATCGAATTCCCTTGGCTTACAAGCCACAAACTCCTTGTACGAGCATCCCCGACGAGCATTGACCACTCCAGTCTCGATACCGGCAGTACCACCATTCCCGGTTTCCTGGTTGCTCTCGTTTCCAGTCGGGTTCCCGTTTCCCGTTTCAGTTTCATCCCACCTTGGGCTCCATCATCGTTGCCACCATCCCCGTGAGGGTGGTGTTGTTGAAGTGCGTCGCTCACTTGGGCCACGATAGTAGGAATCAGCGCGGCCAATTGCTGAGCGATCAGGGCTGCCATGTCGGCGTTCCCTGTTCCTTGACTGTTGCTGGCAGGAGCATCGTTTGCTCTTGGTGCTCTGCCTCTGCCTCGGCCTCTGCCCCTTGGGGCTTCACTCCCGCCACTACTGCTACGGGTGACTCTTCGAGGCGGCATGTTCTAATCATAAAAGAGGTAACATATAAACTTTAGTCACCATAAGATACAAATGTATTCCACTTATCAAATTCCAATGTTCATGTTCCGGTCAGCCAGACCACCATGCAGCCCATTTCAAGCATATTCTCGGTATACCGGTGATGTTTATATATAGGGTTCCCCGCAGCGTTCCCACCACACCCACGATGTACCGAGAATGATGCCTGATCCGGTTACATGACATCCGACTTTCCTTTACATCCATATCCATATAATCCATCATAACAGTTGTAAGTCCATGTATACAATCACGTTTAGTCTAGCGGAGGTTGTCTATTTCCTCATCCTTCGAGGTTTCAGACATATTCCTCCTCAGAGTTAATCTCAATGTCCAAGGTCAAGCGCAATAACATGATCTGTGATGATCTCTTCGGGTTACCCGGATCTGATAAACTAACTCGGCGCGCAGAGGGAACGGAAGATCCAATAGAAGCATCCCCATAAAAGAGTGAGCACAAGGGCTCTCTCATAGGGTAGAAAGATCACATAACAAATAGATGAGCAAATCAAGCAGCGAGGAACACATACACGAGATATAATATGCATACAGAGTCCTAGCATGCAAATCTACATGAAGGTTCCTAGGTTATAGTCTAGGTCAAGCGTATTGCCTAATTCTCTATAACCAATGGCTCTGATACCAATCTGTCACACCCCCGCTAAAAGCGGAAACACAGGGATGTAACGAGACCGGGATCGTCATAACACATGGTAAGCGATAGAGAGCAATATAAATAAATGATGACATGCGTGTCATGACGACACCCGACAACAAGGGGACTTGTGTCGTGTTTAGTCAATGTCCACAACACATAGCCATAAGCAACATGATAATGATAACACATATACACATATGATGAAAATGTAAATGTTAATTCCCACAACCCGGGAACAAGTTACAAAAGTTGATAATTGTTTACATGCGTTAACATTGTTCAAAAAGATTGTTTAACAAAATGAGCTAAGTCCCAAAAATGCATCCTAGGGTCTCCACTAAGGCAGCACACCTAGATTCCTGGACTTGCATGATCACCTGAAAAGATATGCTTAAAACGGTCAACAAAATTGTTGGTGAGCTCGCAGGTTTATGTAATAAAAATGTAAGTGATGCTGTATATAAGCGCGTCGGAATACCGTGAATACAGTTATTACACAAGTAAATATCACATGACATGAGCTTTGCAACCAAACCTAGCGACGTACACAAAGAAATTGTCGGCATATATTCACCCAGGGCCCGTTCCTGGCCACTGATGGTACCAACTAGTATACCATCGAACGAGGGTGGGGGTGTCAACCCAGTAGTACTACCAATACCTAACCGTCGGTTCCCACACTGGAATTAAATAGTTGCAAAGATAGAACCACACAGCAGACCCAAGCATGTATCAAATAGTACTTGCAACACAGTATCACGTTGATTCCTTGTATGTAAAATGTATGTAAGTTGTACAGCATAAAATTGTGTAAGCATACTTTTCCCCCAATTTGTAAATGATTGAAATATGTAATAAGCGTAAAAAGGGGCCACGAAACTCACTTGTTAAGTGGTAAGTATGTATGAGCGATGTATCCCAAATGTTGAATGCAAATAAACAGTCAAACACCTATTGACAGTTATTGTATAGCATTAATGATATGATATATGTATAAGCGCGCAATAATGATGGGTCGGTTCGGGTCGTATCGGATGGGTCACGCACAACACACACAGACTGACACACGTACTAGACCTTATGTAGATCCAAGTACAAGACATTGTTGCCACTAATGATGATGTTTAAGTAAAGTATCGTTGTTATCGAAAAACATTGAATAAGTGTCAATAGTTATAAGTCAATTTGGTCGTTGTAAAAGCGTTAGTTTAATTTTGCTCAAAATAGTTTCTGTGCCCTTTCTCACGTTGACTTTAATTTTGTGGCCAAACAATGGCATTATTGTGTTAGTGTTACCTCGACACCACACGACATACTCACGCCACGCACAAGGGTCAACACAACAATTTCAGTCGCATACAAGGCCAGACGCACGACTCAACCTCCATTCGTGCGAATCAACCCTCAATCGTGCGAATCAGCTTCATTCGTACGATTGAGCCTTCATTCGTATGATTGGCCTTCAGTCGTACCACACAACACCCAATCGCACGACTCAACTTCCATGCGCACGAATCAACCTTCAATCGTGCGAATTAGCTACTTTCGTACGACTGAACCTTCATTCGTGCGATTGGACTCCAGTCGTGCGAATCACATTCATTCGCACACATTCAGTCGGTCACCTGACTCAATCGCACACAAACACTCAATCGCATGACTCATTCGCATCACTCAATCGCACGCATGACTCAATCGCACACAGACACTCAGTCGCACAACTCAGTCGCACGACATGCCTAGTCGCACAACTCAGTCGCGCGATTGACTCAGACGCATGATCCAGTCGCACGACCCACTCAGTCGCACGGCTCAATCGCATGGATGACCCAGTCGCCTGATCTGCAGAATCGCGACTGTGGTCGGGAGGAGCAGCCCCCGAGCTGCTCTAAACACGGGTTTTTACACCACAAGACCTCCAGAAACACTCAACAAACATACACAAGCATAAACACAAGCAGAGACCTCACACGCACCCATACGACCTTGTGTGTTCGGGTTGAACCCGAACACCCGAAACCCTAGTTTGGACAGCCGTGAAAAGGCTAAAAATGGACAACAAAGACAACTACCTGCTAAGAAAGGGGTAGTCTAGGCTGTAGACGGTGTCAAGACGAAGAAAACGAGACCTCTCGGTCGGATTTGGTGCTAAATGGTGATTTGTGTGTGAAGAGGAATGAAGATGAAGAAGATGATGAAATGGGGTTTAGGGCTGGAATGGGGTATTTATACCCAGCCCAAGTTTCCAAAATTACAAGTTTAGTCCCTGCACTTAACCCCGAGTTTTCCCAAATTTTGTTCGGTTGAAAAACGACTTCGTTAGGTGTTTTAATTTTTGTAAAATATATTTAATGTTGTCATGACTTAAGAAATGGTTATATTAAAACATTCATTACATTTATAAAATGATATATTTTAGCGTTTTCAAAAGTGAAAGTTTTAAAGGTCTTTTTAAGGTCTTCACACGGTTTTAAACGAATGCACACACAACGATAATATTGCACACATGATATCCACATAAAGAGTCAAATAATGATGAGGAATGACCAAATATAGAAAAGATGACGGACAAACACGTCAATTGACGGACCTTAAGGTGACGGATGTCACAATGCTCCCACTGTCACAAAATCCTCTGATCGGTTTAGATTTATGACCCCATTCAGCTACAATCTTTGCTCAGACTTCATGTTTGCAAAATGAACTCTCTTAGCAGCAGATTTAGCAAACCCGACTTTGACTTGCTTAACCGGGTTGATCAGTCCCTCAGCAGGTACCTCCACCATGTACAATGACCCATGCTTATCACCACAAGCAATCACCTGGTTCCCATTGATTACCCTCCATTTACCACCACCAAACTTGACTTCTAGTCCTTGTTCATCCAATTTACTAGCAGAAATTAGTTTCTTCTTCAAACCTGGAATCACCCTGACATTCTTCAAGTTCTATGTAGTTCCCAATGGAGTCACCAAATCAATATCACCCATGCCCATTATATCAAGCATTCTGCCATCAGCGAGACGTACCTTCCCAAAATCGCCAGTTTTCAGATTCACCAACATTTCACGATGTGTACGACGTGAAACGAAGAACCAGAATCCATGATCCAAGAGTCCACACTGTTTTCAGCCTCAAGAATTAACACGTCATCATCATTGACATCCTCAGCAGCAGTGTTCAAACTTTTCTTCGGAAAGACTCTTAACATGTCCATCCTCGTTGCAGGTCCAGCACCTCACATTTTTCCGAGTCCTAGTTGAACTCTTTCCCCGACTCCCACTGGCTCGGCTATTTTCCCTTCGTCTCAGAAGATGATCCAATATTTGCACTTTTCAGACGTGTGCCTTCACATATCACAATGTCTCGGATCTTTTCAAATGTCATGTTGTTAGCACCCATAGAATTTGTAACAGCAATTACAGTCTCGGAACAACTATCAGGCAGTGAAGATAGCAGCACTAAAGCTCGAGTCATATTATTGAATTTTATTCCCACTGATTCTAATCTGGTATGAATAGACATCTGATCATTAATGTGGGAGGTGACTGAGCTTCTCTCTTTCATTCTCGTCATGAACAGTTCCCTCATCAAGAATACCTTGTTAGCTGTGGACGGCTTTTCATACATATTTGACAGAGCCAACATCATACCACATGCAATGGTTTCTTTCATGATGTAAAAGCAATGCTCTTCGTCAAAGATAACATAATAACCGCTCTAGCTTTCTTGTCCTTGCAATTCCAAACTGCTTCTTCAGCTTTCTCCATACTCTCCGGTTTCTTCTCTAGTACCATATCCAAATCCTTTTGACACAGCAATGTTTCTATTTGTATTTTCCACCAACCAAAATCAGTGCCACTAAACTTTTCGATCACAGCCTTCCCGTCTTCAGCCATAGTAGCAAACCAGAGAAAAAACAAACGAAATAGGCACGCTGAACAGTTGATAAACAGTCAACAAAGGATAGACAAACCAGATCCGGTACTTCCAACCAAAACCCTAGGCGGGCGCACAACCCTAGACGATTTCTGCGGCGGCGGCGGAAATCGGTGGCGGCAGCGGCGGAAACTGGCGGCGGCGGCGGAAACCCTAGGTGGCGGCGGCGGCAGAAACCCTAGATGGCGGCCACAGAAACCCTAGATGGTGACGGCGGCGAAAAATCTTCAATAGTATTCAAGAGCCTGATGCTCTGATACCAGTTGTTAGGTATCTTTACGCAGCGGAAATAAACACACTGTTATACGCACGCACACGAAAGCAATAAGAACACGAGAATTTATAGTGGTTCGGTCAAGATAACCTACGTCCACTCTTTGCAACTAAGTATTTTTATTAAGCTCAATGGACAAGATTACAATACAATGACATAATCTATATATAGAGATAATTAGGGTTTTCAGAGGCTTCAATGGACCAGGCCCATAACTCTAACCAAAAGCCCAAAGGCCTTCACACCTTAACATTTCTATCCTAGTTTGTTGTAAAAGTATACGCAGGGCCGGCCCAAGCGAAGGGCGGGAGGGGCAACCGTCCAGGCCCAGTCTCATGAGAGGCCTAAATTTTTATGTATATTTTTATATAAACATCACATACATAATTGGATTAAACCATTAAAATTAGGTTATTTTAAATGAAAAATTAGATTTTAATAGTCCAAACTTTTAGTCATTGGTCGATAATAATTCATACGATTAATCTGGCTACTGATAATCTTAACTTTCACATTTATTACCATTGGCAATCCTACTAGCATAACTATTATAGATTCACACTCGATTTATATTTATTTTATGCTTGATTTTACTTGTATATTATTTAATTTATTGATAATCATTATTGTGAGTGAAATCTAGTGCAAATTAATCATGAATGTTTGATGATTATATCAACGAGACTGTTATTAGTAATAAAGAAGTTCGTAAATGAAGTTCGTAAATTCGTTGTTGTGTGTGTCACACTGTTGTGCACGGGCACGTTAATATCTCCATAACAAAATTCAAAACATGTCTTTAACCACGTAAATGTCATCATACAGTCCCGTCGCGAAGCGCGGGTAACTTTGCTCGTTTGGTCTCACTAGCTAAAAGTGCGAAAATATCTTAGTGTAATGTTTTTCAACCGAAGCTATTTTGATACTCTTAGTTCTCATTATCTGGTCCTATTAACCTGGTCTTATGGCTTATACTAATTGTCTAATTGTTTTCTTATATTTCTCAATGTCTTGGTTATTAACAGAATATGAGAACTAGATGGTTAATCATATACTTTTAGAAGAAATGAAAGAATTTCTTAGGCATCCTACAAGATCCTCTTGTTCTTTTTCTCAAATGGTCAAAAAAGATCCTACTAAGAGGTCCACTATAGATAAGATATTGTTAAGAAACAAAAAGATCTTTCTTTTTTTAAACGATTAAGAAATAAAGAAATGACTGATCCATTCAAGATGATTTACGTATTTACAAAATGTTATCTTAATTCATCTTATTTTGGATTAAGGATGTGATATGGTTCCTAAAGATAAACCAAACAATTCCAATAAGATTTCATTCTTGGATAATAATTCATTTCTTGATTTATTTGATCTATTCCATGAGCAAATATGTCATAATAAAAAAAAATCCTTTGTTTTCATAATTTGTATCATATAATCTTAGTATATACCCGGATACATCATTACCAAAAGTGTAAAAGACTTGTACTCTAATGGTATTAAAGTGTGAAATAAATGTGTCCTCTAGGGTGAACAAAAAGAGTGTATAACTAAGCTTTTCTTTTAAAAAAAATACATAATCTGAGTATTTAAAAAGAAAATGCACAAAAAAGACTTAATTACTTAAGGGAACGTAATTATAATAATAACAGTTAGAAGTTGGCGTATATAGTAACATCATGTGATTGGTCCATGTGGCATAATGTAACTGGTCCACGTGTGTTGGTCTTCACCTTTTTTTTCTTTTTTTCTTTTTTCACTTTTTCCGGTACAAACATCACCAATACATCTGGCTATAGGCTCCATCGCCGATGCAAACCCACTTTAAATAGATCCACCACCATCACCGGAAAAAACTTAACGATGTTGTATGACCACTAGCATCGCCAACAATAACCATTGTTTTGCTGGAGTGGCCTGCAGACTTTGATTACTACCCTCTACTCTTACACCCTACATTTGTTAATCTTTTAAAATTAACTTTGCTAATTATGTGAAAAGAAAAAATCACTACAATATAAAATGTAAAATATGTTAAAAAATAGTCATATCTTTTGGGTTTTGTTAAGCATTTAAACTCATGTAATAAAATTAGTTAATTTTAATATCCAACACGTATATTTTTTTCTAGCATATTGTTCTTAGAAAGTTTTATTTTAATTTTCTGAAATAAAAAAAAACATTAAAGATAAAAAGTATTTTATAAGTTTAGCTAATGCATGGTTTATTTGTCTATACACAAGTTAGAGATTTTTCATTGGATGTGGTTTACATTATTGTAGAGCACAGTCAGCACACCATGGTGTTTTATGTTTCCACGTGAACTTTTTAACGATGAATGCTAATATATAAGTTGTTCGGTCATAACGTGCGAGTTTACATACGTCTAAACATGATTTTTTTTACATTTAGCTTTACAAGTTATACTAACACATGGGTTTACGAGTTGCAAAGCACCACAAATACACACAGCACAAGTTCTTTCGCAGCAAAGCGCATGTTTATTTACGTCTCAACATAAAATTTACTTTAAATCGAGCGTTACTTCCATAACGCGTGGGTTTGCATTATTACAAAACGCACAATGCTATTTATTTTATTATTATTACTATTATTATTTACTTATAAATATATTTAAGCAGTGAATGCACGTCTAGTACTTTTTAGTTCATATGTTTTATACATACAAAATGAAACAAAACATAAAAAAATTACATGTATACACACGTACCATTTTGAACAACATATGGCGAAATTATGTTGGAATTTTATTACCTTATCATTTGTTACATGTTTACTTATTTTATTAAATAAACAAAATACTATTTTAATATTTTGTTTATTTTGTAATTCGAATTGTAATAACAAGAAAGAACCGTCGAAACGGGCGGATATACTCTTAGTATGATATAAAGGGCATAAAAAGGCTAAGAAATTCAAATTTCCCTTTGTGTATTTTTATATATAAAATAACAACAATGATGAATTATTAAATGAGATTGAGAATCACCATCAACTAGAAGATTTATCTAATAAATATTTAGATAAAGCTGACCATTGATCATATCAAGTTTATTCTACATAAACTATTTAAGATTCAACCATAAATTACTAAATAATTCTACCTGCAAGTTGAAAGCAGCAATGATAAAAGCTTTAAGATTCTTGACCAACTGCTTTTGCTTGAGTTTCAGCTTGTTGAGTTTCTGCTTGTTTCGCAACCATTGCAGCATGCTTCTGACCAGCAAGATGACTGATAAACACCATTCGGGAGTTACAAACAACATTGCACAAGTTACAGGATAGTACAGCATCCAATGCAGTTCCATTTTGCAAAACTTTCTGCTTTTTCGTCTCCAAGTCATCACCACTACCGGGTCCCTTCGCCTTCCTCTTATTTCCATCTGAACTCACCATTTTGACATCTTCTTGCAAAGGTCCAATCACCTCTGGTTTTGGTTTTGGTTCAGGTTCAGTAGTAGGGGCAGGGCTTGGTCCAATTAATTTTTCAGACCTCTCTACATTCTTGCGGTGTTTTTTTCCTGATATGTGAATTTTCAACATTTCATTCGTGTCACAACTGATCCCACAGAGTTCACACACCGCCTTAGCTTCATGTAAATTGACGGTTTTGCCCTCATTGGACTCCGTTTTTACCATAGGATTGGTTGGTGGTGTGTCCTCTGAAGCAATAGGGGTCAAGGGCAGATTTGGTATTTTCCCCGACTCATTCATTTTCTTAAGGTGTTTTTTACCTTTTAAGTGGTTTTCAAACACTTCATTGGTGTCACAAGTGATCCCACAAAGTTCACACATCGGCTTAGCTCCATCTAAACTAACAGTTTTGCCCTCATTGGACTCTGGGTTAACCACAGATGCGGTAGGTGTGGTGTCCTGTGAAGTAGTAGAGGTCAAGGGCAGATTTGGTATTTTCCCCGAGTCTCTAAGCTTTAGTAAGTGCTTTTTCCCTGCCATATGCTTCTTCAAGAGTTCACTACTGGTGCAGGTGATTTTACAGATTTCACATTGAAAGGGTTCGGGTTTCTTCTGTGAACTACTGCTGGAATCTGATGTGGCGTCAAAAACCGCATTTGTGCTTGCCCTCTGAATGATTGACTGCATGGTAACATATAAGAACAGATGCTTAAACGTTTCAGCAAAATGAAGTTGGGTGTGCATTATTCTACAAGTGTACAAGAACCTAGAGATGTGAAAGATAATTTCTTGTACATGAATTAGATTATTTAATAGAAACCTATCTTTTTAAATAAAACAATTAGGACATTTTATGCATAAAAAATGCACTTCAGGCGAACTTCAACCGTTTTACCAATTAGAGATTTAACCCACTATACCAGTTTAAGGTTTGATCTTTTAAAGATATAAAATAACTGCAGTCAAGCCATTCATAACTAAGTTGAAAATTACTGCCTGGCACCTCTACAAGAAACATGACAGATGTTGCTTCACCAATATGGCAGTGTGCAGCGTGAAACATCGTTTAAGTTAAGTCTTTTGACTATTTATCAAATATCTTAGGTACCCCAAGGCCCGAAAAAGAACATATAAATGAATCTTATTGACCCAAATCAAGCTACATCAGTTTACCTGTAATAGACATTATAATCTTTTGACTTTGAAATTTCCAAAAGCCAAAATGTCAAACCTATTTTCTCCGGGAAGGGTATATTTTTTAGACTTACTGAATAAACAAAATTCCATGTGGCTATCTCAAGTTTGTAATGAAATGTTTATGTAGAAAAACAATATATAACAAATGCAGTAATCCAAACAAAGCATCAAAGGTTACACGGACATAGCTTCATTAAAAAAAATCAATTATCAAAACTTAAAACTGCAATTTGTAAAGCTAAAGTCCGTAACTTTGTTCAATATACCTTTGCATTATGCTTTTTACTAGCAACATGCTTCTGAAATACTTCTTGACCATTGCATATCACATTGCATATATCACAATATATCAACGTTCCAGCTGTTGCTCCATTTTGCAATAATCGGTGCTTCTTATTCTCCAATTCTTCAACTAAAGTTCCACTTGCAACCGGTAGTGACGCCATATTTGGTGCATTGTCAGATGAATCGGCTATTTTTTTCACACTTTTTAAATGTTTTTTGCCTTGTTTATGTTTCTCGAGCACATCCTTGGTATTACAAGAAATATTACATACCTCACATTGAAACGGTAGGATACTTACAGGCTGCCTTGGTACTAAGACATCATTTGTAGCCTCACTCATAGTAACACCGACCTGAATTTTTCAAAGCATTACAGTTAGATTCGACGACAATATAACAATGTTAACCAAAAGTCAAATCAGGTTGTTCCTAACAAGATTGCAAGTTCATTTCAACTTTTTGTTATGAAAACAATTCAAAGTTTTAGTTGCTTACACTTGAGGAGAAATCTTCGTGTTACTGTTTACACAATGCACAAGATAAGGTTAACATCTACACATAAGGTACATATATCGATTACGCAAGACCTCCCATAATCCAAATATTAATCACCTCATAACAACTACATCAATTACACAAATTGGAACAATCAAACACCCTTCAAAAACTATAAAGCAAGTTAAAATAACATCCTCCCAAATTAGAAAATAGAGAACAATGCAGTGCAGCATATAAACTTCTAATATTGGAACAACCATACACCCTTTAAACCTCATTATAAACCACAAAATTATGTCCTCACAAATCAAGAAAAGAGAGCATAACAGAATACTTCATATTATCTTAAAAATCAAAAGGCATACACTTCAATATCATTTCAACACCAACAATGCACTACACAAAATGCAGAAAAATGAACCATATAAAAAGAAACAAAACGACTAGATAAGGGTAGTTTACTTGTCCGATTGTAGTTGAATCAGATGTCTGTGAAATTGTCCCACTGATCGTAGCTGCAGCTCCGAGAAGCTCAAATGCAGATGGATCTTGCAATCCGTGAGAAGAGGGGTGTTGTGAGGCATCGGTAAGAAATGGAAGAGAATTAGGGTTAGGGTTAGGGTTTGGAGTTGGAGTTGGAGTTTGATATGAAGTGAAATTGGGGATAATTGCTTGTTCTCCTAACATTAGTGGCTCAGAATCGAACTTCAAATTAGGGTTTTGGATTGTAGAAGAAATCAAATGTTAGGGTTTCTAGTTTCTGGAAGATTCTATTTCCCCAAATGTTGTTGAGTTGTTTTTGATGATATGAAATGTGATTTTGTGAACAGAATTTGACCAGACAAGAAATTTGTTTTTGCTTTTCGAAGACTAGAATACTTGGTTGTTATGAGTAAGGTGGAATCTAACA
Source organism: Flaveria ramosissima (assembly GCA_025215565.1). Lineage (NCBI taxonomy): Eukaryota > Viridiplantae > Streptophyta > Magnoliopsida > Asterales > Asteraceae > Flaveria > Flaveria ramosissima. The sequence continues at coordinate 36,730,308 of CM046044.1, read as the reverse complement.
TATTCGTTTTGTGACGACGTCTAAAACTGTAAAAAAACCTAATGTCATAATGTTATTTGAAACTTTTACGTTTAAGGTAGAAATAAATGTTAATTGTTAGACTTTATAAAGAAAGAAATAATGTCACGGAACCGTGACTTGTGACGAGCCGGCAAAGCCATTTATAATATTTGAAACTTATTATATGTATAAAAAAGCATAGTTAGAAAAACTAAGAGTGGAACTTGGATAAAAATAGTCTCATCGCACCGAGAAAGAACACCAAAAAGTTAAAAATATAGTAAATTGGAAACGGTTATAATGACGTTCCAATGTAGTTGGTTGCGACAGTACTTGTTATTGAGGTGGTGAGAACCATATTAGACAAGAGAATTGGATGAGCCCGTAGGTATCAATTGAAGACCAAGTTGCATAGGGGATGGACTCCTGTTCAGGGCCCACTCGCTCAGGGGGCACAATATTTTTTAATTTTTTTATATATTATATATATAATTATAAAAAAATAATTATAAGGTATAATACAATTAAAAAGTTTACCCAATTATGTTTTAAACCAAATATAATTTTTGAGCCCATTTTATTAACCCAATTTCTCAACTAATAGCCCACTAAAATAATAAATACGATTGTAATTAAAGTCCACAAACTAATTTATTGGTAGTCCACAATTCCACAAATGGTTGTTGCTGCTGCTTGCGAACTGCTTGCTACGTGAGTACGTGTTGTTACCTGCCGACGAAGAATAAGAACCACCGACGTCTACCTTCAACCGAATCGGCTATTCCAATATATTATATAATTCAAGGTTATTGTTTTATTGAATCGTTGTGACTCTTTAGTGTTTTTTATTTTAAATTTTTAGTTTGCTTACTAGGGTATTTAGGGTTTGTATAATTATATAATAATGTTGTGTATGTGTTTCGTTAGAATTTATATATTAGAATTTAGAATTGGGTAATTGTTTGAAATTTAAGTTGCTAGGAGAGTTTCACGAGTTATTGGTTAACTATTACGGTATGTCATTGTAATATATTATGATATTGCTATGTTTATTGCTAAAACATTTGTTTTCATTTAAAAAATTTAGTTTATATAACTTAAGTCGTTAGGGCCCAGGGGCCTTTTTTTCCGGCTCGTCCAGGGCATTAAAATACTCAGGACCGGCCTTGATTGGAGGGTTAAAAGGTGGACACGTTGAGAACCCAATGAACGACTGAGTATTAACCAAAGATTGAGTTGTGTAACCGGTTGTTGGAGGGCTAAAAGCTATACTATTGCGAAGAGAGAGTCACGAATTATTTGAATGTGATAGTAATAAAAACCTTCTACAATTATGTTAAATAAACTGTGTGAAAAATTAAGGCAAGGGGCGCCTAAAAGTAGTAGAAAAGGGTGCCGTTGGGTCGTAAATCTTTGACAGGACCAACCTTGTTGAGCGGGTGCACAAGCATGTGGCAAAGGCGGAAAAAGTTGACGTAAGTGATTTTCAACTTGTTCCGGCGACGAAGCGTGGTGGAGCCTCAGTGGTTCTAGACAAAGATATTTTGAGAATTTGATTAGAATTTAAGTCTTAACATAATGTTTTTGGTTGTGTTGTAATCCGGTCTCTTGTTGTGTAGATATGATAATAACCGAACTGCTATGAGCGGTTATTGTGGGAACCAGGGTTTCCTGCTACTATAGTGCCCGATGGCTGGGGTTTTGAAGCTACTCAACTCTAATACTAAGTTACACTAGGAAGATGAATTGTATATTGATTGTGCGTAAAATATGATACAATTATACTTTTATGTAAACAGTGAACCAAAGAGCCAGTGAACCGTTTATAACTGTAACCTATATGCTATAACAGTACATTATACTTTTATGTAAATTTTACTTGGCCAAATGTTTCAACAATGCACTTATGCATAGTCATGTTCGTCCAACAACCCCACTGGAGATGCTCTAATGAAGTGTTTTGATACCATATATTTAGATATCTGTAATTTAAATAGTAAATTTTGGAAATCCAATAATGAAATTTAAATTTTATTCGAATTCGAATATCTAAAACTGTAAACAAAACTCCAATCAAGACATATAATTAACAAGTTAACATTCATATATCTTGGAAGTATCATTAAGTACCAAGTTAAAACCAAATTTATATATACTAGAGGTGGAAAGTGGATATAAACCTAAAAAGTATGTAGACTTGCATAAAAATAAACATACCATTCACATTACAATCGAGTGTACTAGTACAGTACTAGAACGTTTAGTCATTTAAAGACAAACACATGAACACATCGTATTACATTGGATTATTCGCAAATTCAAAACAAATTAACAAGAAATTTTGGCATTTTCAACATGGAACATATCAAAATGTGAAGTTTAACGTTTGAACGTTTGGACATGAGTGTCTGTATCTGTGCGTACACGCTCGTGTTTTAGACAATGAATTGATCATGTACAAAAGAGAAACTATTGATCTTTAGAATATTAACTTGTTGAAAGCAGACATAGTATTCTTGATTCATGGCTTTGGTGGTCACTACTATCTTCCCAACAGAATGACTTATACTCTGTGGTACTACTGCTCATATTCACCTCTTCTTCAGGAAGCATGTTGAGATCAAGAAACCCACGAGTCGCACAAACTAGTTCATCGCGTTTCTTGATCACATTGCTATTGTCTTCTTGATTCAGTTTAGCTTCAGAAACCGCGTGTGATCGTTTGTGACCGCCTAAAGCTTGCCCTGATGTAAAAACCTTAAAGCAAATTGAACACTCATGTGCTCTCAACACCACTGTCTTCTTCTTCAAAGAACCAGCATCAAGACTGAAACTTGATGATTCTTGATGATCATTAGATGTTCTTGAATCATACCCATTGATTGTTTGGTCATGATCTAACATGGGCTTGTGTTCGATTTTGCTTTCGTGTTGGATCTTTGCAACAAAATCTCTCTTTAGCTTTTGGTGACTTGCTTTATGTCCACAAAGTGCTTGAAGAGAATGAAAGCTCTTGTTACAAGAAACACACTCAAACTTTCTCTTGTTTGAGTCCTTAAAGTCGCCCAAATTTGAATCGAATTCGCTGATTTTGGTCAATCCCACCTCAGATCTTCCAACAAAATCAGAATCAACTTCAGTTTCTGCAAATTTGTTCATCTTACAACGGTTCTTTATCGAATCTTTACCCTCAACTTCTACAAAAACAGAGGAGTTATAGCAGTTATCAGATGAATCAAGTTCTTTGCCCCATGTTCCCAAATCTCTTGAAAGCATCATCAAAGACATAGCAACTTGTTGTTCTTGTTCTTGTTCGTGTTCAATTTCAGACACCATACTTGTTGAAGCATAATTACTACTAATTTGATTGTAATCAGCATTCATAGAGATTGAAGATGAGGCTGTTGTAACTATATACCTTTTGTTTCCCCTGTTTCTAGAGCCCGATCGCGATCTTGATCTCTTTATTCGACGCTTTTTCGCATCAAAATCCTCAGTTTCTGAATTGCTAGTCCAAGAATCTTGATTCAAAGTTGCAATATTCTTGTTTTTGTTGTTTGAGAGTTTGATTGAGTGACATTTCATGTGCCCAAACAAAGCCTTCCAAGATTGAAACCCTTTTCCACATTCTTTACACAGTTTATCAAGAACACTTACACAACTTTTGTTCTTCACCTGATCATGATGATGGTGATGATGATGATGATCAGTTGAGTTGATCACATGAGACCTCATGTGACCCCCTAATGATCTTCCACAAGGGAAACTCTTGTCGCAGAATCTACACATATGTTTCGCATCGATTTCTTCCATCGAATTTTCGCAGAATTCAGATCAGATTCAAGAACAGAATCAAGATTTCAAGATTCTGAAACAAAAACTGCAATTTTCAACACACCCAGATCAAGAAACAAGATCTTGAGGTGAAATCATGAGTGGGAATTCAGAAAACAAAAGACCCATATCAGATTTCATCATCAAGAACACAGATTTGAAGCAGAGGCTGTTGAGTTAGTTGAAATTGGAAGTTATAGAAAGGGGAAAGATGATGGGTCGGTTACCTTTGTTGCTAATGATGGCGATGAACAACATAAAGGAAAGAAGTGGTTTACACTCACAGTGACTATACGCTTCTCTCTCTAAAAGTATATGTATATATGTATAGGTAGAGAGAGAGAGAGAAGCTAAATTTGGAGGAAGATGGAGAAATTCATGCATGAAAGCAAGGATAAAAGAAGCTAAAGCAAAGATGATCGCACGTGTACTTGAGTATGGATTCTACACCAGCAGCAAACCAACGGTTGAGATCTGTCCACGTGTCATCCGTAGGTTGGGGAATGAAAGATCCTCCACACTTGATTCTACCGCTGTTTCCAATATTTTTAGAACCGGATCGGACGTCGAACCGGACGCCTTACTGGTTTGGTGGTCGGACCGGTTGGACCGGATTTAACTATATTTATATATATAATTAAATATAAGTAATTTATATATGATTTATATATGTATTTTATAGTTATATATAAAACTTAACTATATTTGTATATCTAACACACTAATTTATGGTTCAACACCTCATTTTTACCCATTAAAAAACCAAAAACCGGTCCGATTTCCTGGTCCGACCACCAGTTCGGGACGAACCGGCCGGTTCGACCACCTAAAACCGAATCATAGCGAACCGGACCGGCTAGGGGGCCGATCCCCGGTCGGACCGGCCGATCAGATCCGGTCGCAAAAACATTGGTTGTTTCTTCGTAGTCTACTCTTATTAAACATTTATGCTTGCATCATATAGTATTTAAACTTACGATCTTTTAAATAGATGAATGATATGTTACCGTCAAAATGTCTATTAAAAACTTTGTATCACTAACTATTCTTTGCTTTTGTAAGCACATACACAGTTGAATGTTCCACTACGGCACTTACCCGTTAAATACAAAATGAATATTTGATGTAGCAAGTATATAACTTAATAAAAATCTCTGCTTAATATTTTATGACAAGATTACAAATTGGTAATTTTAAATTTATGTTTTTTTTAGAAATAAAATGTTAAGCCTTCAAGTCAATTATGAATAAAAAGCATGTCTTATTGTAGGCTTAAGATTTCTAACCTAACTATCTATCTACTTTCAATATAAAATATCGTAAATTCCTTTATGTTATTATTATTTTGTAAATATGTTACTAAACATTGTTTAAAAGGCCTAAAATTGTTCCTAAATTTTTTACTTTTTTATCTTAAAATGAGTTCTTTTTATAAACTATCGTAAATTCCTTTATGAACTTGAATCATTTAAAAAATCTAATTTGATAAGATAGTTTTATAAAATAAAAAATAGCATAATAATGGTTTTTATTTAAAGTAGTTGCAAGTTCAAAGTAAAGAATCTACACCTACAAGCCTAATAGTTAAAAGCTATAAAGGTGTAAAAGCTTTAGCAAGTAGGGAGGCAGTTGTGTAGTAGGAGCCAATTTTTTGTCATCTTGGTGTAATGTTCCAAAAGGATTCAACTGATTTTACTATGCTACCAACTGTCCTTTTTTTCCAAGGCCATAAAAAAGAATAACTAGAACATAATTTTGTTGGATTAGGTTACATAAATATCTAAAGTTTAAAATAGGATTCCATGAGAAGTCGTTAATAGGCTTAGGAGCTCTTCGGTACTCGGCTAGTAATAGTATCAGGGTAATCAATGATCACGTTAGACGGATAACTTCAAAGGATTATGATTAAAAAACAGTTGAATTATGATTCGGATCTGAAAACTCTACTAGAGTGAAATTAGGCGTCTACTATTGTGCCACCTTTTTCAAATTAAGATGGTTTTGGATTCGTTTTGATGGATATGTATAAATGAATTTCGGTAAACAAGACCACATTATAATACTAGCTCCATTCTTTTAGAACGACTAACTCACACACACTCTATTACCCTGATACTAAATCAATATTTTTGTATATCATACTTCAACTCTCAATCACTCGGGAGGGACATTTTTCCCACACATTAATACCTCAAGACCATATACAATTCCATAATTATAATTTTATTCCAAGGCATTATTTCCGAAAGACCCGAAACAAATCTCTGTTAACTCTGATGAGTCGAGGCTTTGCACCCTTGGACTCCCAGCGTCGTGAGTTTACTAACAAACTGACTTTTTGGCCATTTTCTTTTGTTATATTGTGAAAGCAAATTGGCATATTCCACTCATTAGTATTGCCTAAACTCAACTAGTGAAAACGAAATATGCTCGCATTCAAAAATGTGAGATGGACTATCATAAGGCGCGAGCCTTTACTGAGTTCATGTTACCTTAAAAGTTGGTTTTATACTGTGTCGGATCCCCCATTCGAGCAGCTAGTTTTATGTTGTTAGGTGATAAGTTTCATCTAGTCAAACGATTACCCTCGCTATATGCTTTAATTTCATCATATTTCTATAAATTGTCGGCTTACGAGTCCTTAAACAGATAATTTCGTCTACATGCTTCAAAATTTATAAAATTACAATGTTACTTTTCAAATTTGTTAAAAAAAACAAAACATATTGGTGGAACTTTGGAGGTAGTTGTTTCATTTTCAGTTGTTGAGGAGTTGTCCAACGACCACCCCTTTAATTGCATCTATGTTAGTTTAATTTGACCATCAACCACTAACTAGCAAAATTTGCTTTTTATGAGTAGTACTCCATGCATTGAATGCTTGTACTTTGAGTTGAAACACATGGATGGAAGCACATGTCAAGTAAAAGTATGGTTGGTATAGTTTTTCTATAATTTGCAATTTATAAAACTTATCATATTCCAAAAAGAAGACAAATACGTATGGTTTGTTACTATTAATGGCTTAAAAATAAAAGCTGTTATAGGTATTCATATAATATTTACAATCTTAAATTTGAGAACATGGATTTGAAGTAATTTTTTACTTTTTTTCCAAAATATTTTTACAAAAACACTCTTGATTGTTGAATAGTTTTGAGAGCTATTATCCTTCTTTTTAGTCGACTTTCACCACCAAGGTCATACTACCACATAAATCATTTGTGTATTTTACTACGGTTTTTATTATATATTTTGTTCAGCTAGATGTTCGTTTAAAAATTTAAGTGACCGTCAAAAATCCTAACAGACAACATTTGAAAAGTAATTTTAAGAGCAAATCAACATGATCCGTACTAAGATATCATGGCTTCAAATCTCGTTAAAAACAACATGTCTTGTTTAAAGAAAACAGTTGGAAGAGTAAAAGCTTTCGTGTGCATCATTGCTTATATACAATGACTAAACTAAATTTCACAACTTTACATAAGATGAGTCACAAAAGAATGTTTTTTAATTCACTTTGATTACTCTATTAGTGAAATTTGAAAGATCGACTTACTTAAAAGGGAAAACGACGTTATACACTTATATTAAAAATAAGTTTTGCTAGTCATAGCGTCCACCGGATCATCCGGGCTACCCTCTAAAAGATTTGTTTCTATTTATTTTTATATACCATATACATGTTAATATGTGGACAGATGATTTTGGTGCAAGTGTACCTTAATTATGGTGGCATATGTAATGTTGGTACACCAACCATGCTTAAAAGGTAATTCTTTTAAGTTCTAAATATTGTCAATTAAACCCTTAGCTACATCATATCACCAAGAAAAAGGCTTGGTGGCATAACCAAAGAGCTACCAAATTGAATATTTGTTGAGTCATGTAATATGGGACCATATGTAGGTCCATGGGTAAAGCAATGAAAGAACTATGTATTATTGAGGGTTTAGTTTATCCATTTTTGCTAGGAGTTATATTTTCTAAAAACCAACATGATAATTATTAGGTTTTGAGTTATTCACTTATTGTTTCCAACCTGTTAAATAACTATTATGTTGGTTTTGAGAAATATATTGACAAGTTTAACTCATTTAATTAAACATGTTGACGTATCAACCCATTTAATAAAAGGCCAACCCAATACATTTAACCAACTTATTACATAATATCAACCCGTTTAATCTACTCATTAGAACCCGTACATCCATTTATGATATGTTTAACAAGGTTACAACTTGATTAAAACTCATGAACCGTCAGTTTGACTCGTATAAATAAATGAGTTAACAAGTGTTGTCCGGGTTAAGTAACTTTAATTGTGTCCACGTTAAGGTTGATCTCTTTGTTGACCAAACACAATCACCACCCTTGCGACGCATGAATGTCAAATCTTTTATTTTATTTTGATAATGTTTTCTTCATCCTTTTTATTTTATTTTATTTATCATATTTGAACTTGACCTTGTGCAAGGGTTGCATCACCCAAGGAAATCAGGGAACTAGAATTGGTTTGTAACCCAAAACCAAAACCGTACTAAAACCAATCAGACGATAACCAGTTTGAAATCAACCCTACCCGTAGGGTTGTTGAAATCGGCTTGGATCCAGTCTACCTTGAACCCAATCGGATAAAAACGGTTTCAAACTAGAACCACTTCCAAACTATACCGATCATTTTCCTCTCTAGATCAGGCGCCAACCCAAACACGTTCCAATGAAAATCAGTTTTGACGAAAACTGACTAAAACCAAAATCGGTTTCAACCGAACTGGTTTGGGCCGAGAACCTAAGACGTGCATCTCTAGACCGAAGAAATTGAAAACACAAAGTAGCCCATTCCAGTTGGGCCAAAACTATTCGGACTGCACTGCAGCTATCAATCTTGGATCTGCTAAACTAATAACTATTATTGTTAAAAACGTTATAATTTTTTAGGTCTAATTTTATTCATGATATTCAATAGAATTAAAATGTGAATTCCATTCTATATATGTTTGATTTAGAAATGAATTAGAATTTGAACTAGGATTAATTCACTAAATTCCTACATGTAAAGGAACTTATCATTTCTTGCAAATGATGTTCAAATTGAAGTATGTTTTATTGGTTTCATATTAATTAAATTTAAAACTTCAATTATGTAATGCTGTAATCTTTAATGTATTTTCTATTTAATTAACCTTTAATCCTTTTTCAAAAAATAATATTTAAATAACCTTAGATTATTTACAATGGGACAGCCAAACTCTGTTGACTTGAATGAAAAAACCAACTAATCCTAACCAGATGATAAATACAGGGATCAATTCATAAACCCTTCATCAGTATCATCATCTGTAACATTAATGTTCCAAGATTCATCTCCAAATATATGTTCAATCATGCTACCAGTGGGCAAGAAATCAGCTTCATTTCTTGGGTATGAAAAATACCCAACATCCCAAACTCTCGAATCCTCAAAGATAAATCCTGTATTTAGCCAACTTAAGACAATAGAGCCACAAGTTGTGTGTGTTACCTCTACCTTTTCAAAAGTAACCATGAATATTTTATTAAGCATAATTTGTAAAATTTAAATAATTATAGTTGTGTTACTTACTGATAATAACACTGATAATAATTTGTAAAATTTAAATAATTATAGTTGTGTTACTAGAGAGCCACAAGTTGTGTGTGTTAGCTCTCCAAAGATGAATTTACGAACATGCTTAATCAGACAAGTATATTTTTCAAGGCGTGTCATATCCATAATCCATATATGAAATGTTAGCATCATGATTTGTTGTTTCAGTCGTTCTTTAGGCAGAGAGCATATCTCACTTAACTCATGTTCACTTTGTGTGTTAATGTGTTATTATGATGATATTTCACTACAAAAAGACTTGGTGAAATATCATCATTAATTACATGATATATTTATTATTTAGAAGTATATAATTTGAGTTGTTATAGTTTTTATTATTAATTGAGTTCGGAGATTAAATGTTTGAAATCTTATTGACTTCCAAACCGGAAACAAACCGTTAATAACGATTTGGTTTGGTTTTATTCGGTTTTGATATTAACAGTTAAATTTTGATTTTCAATAATAAAAAAATTATTGCTAGTGGTTTGATTTACAGTTTGATCCAAAAATTGTCAAAACCAGATCATAAACATCCCTCAATAAAAATTTAAGATGAATGATTGAGTTCTAAGTGAGAAAATTATGACAATGATCCACATGTATGAAGTGATTACTCGACCAATGTCCACGTTGTGACGGTTGAAAATGATACTATATTGTTTTATAATTTTAAAAAGTTATCTAACTCGAATCACATGATATATTCATGGAAGATCTTCAAATTATACTAGAACTAGCTTTAGTAAACAGGTTGAATAAAAAATATTAAATAAAATAAAATTTTATTAATTATAAAATGATATTATAAGATAATATATGATTAAAATCTTAGAATGAAACTTTTGTTTCAAAACAAACGTTTTAAAAAAATATTGTTTTTAAAAACTTTCTTATTATAACTCCCAATTTTGATTATTTTTTTGTTTATAAAAATTTTACTTTAAAAAATATCCATTTTAAAATATTTTGTATTTTAAAAAACTTAAATATTTTAGAAAATTTTCTTATTTATAACAATTATTTTTTTAATAATAACATTAATAAAAATATGTATTTACTTAATTTATTAAAACACTATTTTAATCTAAAAAATAATTAAATAATATTATTAATAATTAATGTGATTATTTAATAGAAAAGGGAAGCGGGAAATTTTGATGAAAATGAATGTGATATTGCCATGTGTTTATCCTAATTACACTTTTATTAGAGTATGTAGATGTAAGTGTAGATGGAGATGGAGATCACTCGATTTAATATATTTTATTTGCTTTATGATTTTAACAAGTTATCTTACTCAGCTTTGTCACCAACACTTTGCAAAATTATCATTGTGTACTCGCAGGTTATTAAAGATAAACTTATGCTGAGACCTGGTTCACTCATACACATCATTTATGATGTAGTGAATTGTATTAGTCACAAGATTATGTTACAATAAACGAAAAGCAACACATAACTACAACGGTTCTTTTTAATTAAAAATACATTACCCAAAAGTCCAAACATCTGCTAATAATAACATGGTTAAACTTCTTAGAATCCACTAATTTTTTTTTAAAAAAAGTTGTTACCGATCCCTACAACCCAAGCCCGGGTTAAACATGCGTTCAATCCAATGTTTTCATAACCGGACTGTACCGGCCGGTCAGACTGGGAACTGGCCATAGAACTAATCTGGTTGTGTGTATGTGAGTCATTTTTAGTTGAACTAGTTGGTTACTGGTAAAACAGTCGAACCGGCCCAAGTAGTCGGACCAGGTTTTAAATTTTTTATTTTTTTTCTTTAAAATCTTATTTTTTGTTAATCTAATAACTTATGATACATATTTTAGCTATTTAAGTATTCATATTGTACTAAAACCTGTAAATCCTTCTAAAAACATAAAGTATTTTTATATTTTGTTTTTTAACTGAATATATAAATAATATTAACTTTTTTTAATATGACGTCATCCGGTTCTTAAATCCAGTTCGACCGGTCCAACCAGTGAAACCTCTTAGCCGACTGGTTCGTTGTTCGGTCTGGTTTTGAAAACATAGGTTCAATCAACAATCACAGTTGTCGGGGACGGGTCCCTAATTCAGGGTAAAGCCTTATACATCTGGGATTGGTTGATTGACGCCTAGTTAAGCCTTTTCAACCCAGTTACTAGTGTACGGGTAAGTTTGGGTTATGGTGTGCCCTTAACAGGTTAAACGAGTCAAAACTTTTTCATTTTATATTTATAACAAGGTTTGTGTACGCGTGTGAAAGAAGAAACACACGAGGAAAAAGATAACTATAAATATACGAATTGCTACAAGTAAAACTCACTTGTAGTGTGTGTTTTAAGATAGTTTGAGTGCCATTTCCTGAAGAAGGGTTCTTTTCTGTAATGTACTTATCAATTGATTTGTTTCAGCATGTGCCAGCACATCAGCCACTATAGCTGCAGCATGACCAAGAGGTTCCTCTGAGGATCTTTTCAGCATGAAAGCCTATTAAACACCAAACCCAACAAAAGTTCAGCTCACTGTTATTAAGGATTAATGCATTCAGTTCTTATTGTCCGGTACAATTGGGAATTTTATTGAGTATGTTTGTTTGTTTAGGTCTTATTATTCAAATAATGTAAGAACACACAGTCGAATTCAATAATGAAAGAAAACTATCCAATAACTAGAACCGCTTTGGAGAGAAAGAGAGCGAGAACCTGGCCATGATGTGAGATGGTCAACGTGCATGGTGACTGCATCCATGGTTCACCATCTATTTGGACAGGTAATTGAGCAAGAAGCTGAATTTTAATGGTCTGTCCTTGTGCAAGCCTTTGAGCTCGAGAAAGCCCAACCTGGGAATCATCAAAATACTTCCTCAGGTTTATATGGAAAAGTAAAAAAAAATCATGCGTCCGACAAGCGATTACCTTAGGTAATCACCTGAAATTAAACTTTTGAAACTTTCATGGGTTTGTATAGTTAAAAATATGTTGGTTGGAAGAGATCAAACCAAGGTTGGTTACCTTTTATGCAGTTAATCCTTTCCAAACCAAGTGCCTTAATAATTAATGCAATAATAAACTGCATTTGTGAAATAAGATTACCTGAAGCTTTCCAAGATGCCAGGTCCCTGATATGCTAACAACTTCAAGTATCCTATCATGCATAGACTGAGGATCAAAATTATCATAATGATCATCCTCATTCTGCCACAAGTCCACACCACCCATATAGCTGCCAATATTGGCAACAACAATACCCTCAGCATCCTTAAAAAGAAGAACACCATAAAAATTGATCAATATTCAGTAGAATTAATTAATAACCCAAATTAATTTGAATGAATACATAAAAGTTCAAGCCACAACAAAGATGTTTGGAGTAACAAATTTTTTATCCATTTACAAATTAGGACATATCAGCGGTCTTTGGGAAAGGTGATGTCAGCAATTGACACAACTACACAATGAGCAAAATTTATATGAACACAATATGTTTCTCAGATAGATAATACACCGACAAAATTTACTATTGTTGTAGTTTTTTAAAATAATAATGAACTAACCTCAGGGACCTCGACATCAACTCCATCTACCTCCACTTTAACTTGCCAAGGGTAATCTGCAAATGTTCTATCCATAATAGTTCTAGCACCTTCTCTGGCATACAGAACTTTATTCATAAACTGCAATCACGAAAAAAGTACTTTCAGCTTAGTGAAGACAATTGAGTAAAGGGAACACAAAAGTTATCAATTGCCACTTAAACGAATGAATGCAAATCATCAGCCAATTGAGCCACATGTAATTATGAGTGACTGAGAGTACCATACATAATTATATACTAAACAAAGAGTTGATGTAGTCTGAATATCCTGGCTAGTTTCAGATACTAATTATGATCTATTATATTCAGAGAAAGCACACATTGTAAGCCTCAACATACATGAGAGAAAATTATAAGAAAATTCGCACCTGGTTATAGAATTTCTCTGGATTCTCCTCCCTCAGATTGTGGATTTCTAGAGCAACCTTCGCATCACATCCCACTCCTACAGTAACATGTTTGAAGAGCATTTTGTATGATGATTGATATCCATGATTATAACAAAATCAGGTATAACAAGGCAACCTGAAAAACGATTTGTAAATTATTCTTAGGAAATCACATTTCGCATACCAAGGTAATTGTTCATAAATTTTGGCCCCCGAAGCTGTTTTCCGTTTTGGTTAGTTATAGAAACCTTCCAACGATCAAGAATGGTTACAGCAGCATGTTCTATGTCTTGCAACATTGTGCAGAGGCCACTTTGCCTATCTACTGATCCCAAACCACTTCCCCAACCTAAAACTCTTGCGAGGTCATTTCCAGTTCCAGCTGGCAGAATAGCAACAGGTGGAGGAGAAACAAAATTTTGTTTTTCAATTGCATCAAGTACCCATCCAACTGTCCCATCACCACCAGATACAAGAATTCTGAAGTTAGGTACTTTTCTAAATAGATAAAGACCAACTTCTGGCCCTTCTGTTGAGCTCAATTCAAAAACCTAACAAAATTAGATTTTGTTTTTTAGTTATAGGCAGATACATACAATGAAGCTACATGTTGATAATGAGCAAGTACAACATTAGGTACGGGTATGCTATTCCTTGTCAACGTTGCATTCTCTTTACCCATTAGAAATTGAACAACAGCATTAAATTCAAAAATACTATAAATAAGTTTCACTTATATTTGTGTAGTAAAATGGAAAAGTAATCTTAGTTATGGGACAGCTGCCAGATAGGCACGTGGCTTATCTCTTATTCTCTTTAGGTAAATACTTTTGAGCTAAATTGCAGAACAACCGATCTTTAAGAATTAAGAATATCACAGTTCCACATCCATTCATTCTCTCTCTCAGATTTAAATAGTTAAAAGCGATCTTTTAGTTAAAACTAGCAGTTACGTCTTATTAAACCCCTCTTTGGCAAAAAGAAACAGTGCAGTAAGAAAAACAATTTGAACAAGTCATTTTAATTATGAACAAGTCATTTTGGGCTGTATTTTTTTCAAATGGGTTGAACTAACTAGACAAGATGTAAGTCAGCCACGGTGTAAAGTTAATACATACAACCTCCTAAATCATTTTTGTTAATATTAGTGTTTATGTAACATGATCAGCACATTAGTTCTTTATAAAAACAATTAGAACTTACAAGTTTATGTTTGCTGGTCAACCCAACACAATGCGGCATGTTAAAAAAATCCCTTCCAACCCAGACCGTTTTTTACTTTTAAGTTTTGACATGTTACTCAACCAGCCCCACCCATTAAACTTGCCACCTCTGCTTATGATCCACTGACCTGAACAGGATTCAAGAGTATATTCATCCGTAGCCTGAGTAAATCTCCTCTTTGAGCACCACTTTTCTTGTTAACGAAGACTAAAAGAGGCATTGCATCTGGACCCAAATCAGTCAGCTCATATTTCTGTTTCATCCCTGCTACATAGGACTCATCTTTTTTACAATTTGATAAGCTTCTTTTATAACTTAGCCTTCTACCTAATTTGTTGACCTCATCCCCATCTTGGCGTTGACTTGTAGTATTTGTGTTTGTGATCATGTTCCCATTGTAGTTCTCTTTTACTTGTGTTCTATTTGAGGCATCATTTGCTAAATTACTGTCAGCTGTGATTTCTGTAGAAGATTCCCCTACACTACTATTACCGCTTTCCACAGAAACTTGATTTCCTTGCTTAGTTCTCTTACTTTGGTTTCTAATACTCGCACGTACAGAAGATGCAATCTCATTAGCACCATGAGTAATAGTACTTAAAATTCCACCAGGTGAAACCCGACTCAAATCCTTAACACGAAGAGGTGACAAAATCAGCCTTCTAAACGAGCCCAGATCACAAACATCGCCTGTGTCACTATAAAGACTACTATGACAGTCAACATGAACCAACCGTTGACACCATAAGCAACACCATATTGGTGAACCACCAAGAAAAGAAGCACTACATGGCTCTTCACAATGACTGCAAAATGAGATTTCATCAGGTTGGTCAACCACCTCATTCCACCGGATAGCCCATAGGTGCTGAACATGAGTAGCCGCAATCATAGATACACATTTACAATCTCTGTGAGCCTTTCTTGAACAACTGAGGTGAGCTGCAGCCCCACAAATTCTACAACGGTGAATAAAACTATCTGAACCCACCATTGGTCCAAGAGTTTGGGAGGATGAAGCTGATTTTAAGCACACACAACAGTTCAAGTTTTTCCCTCGAGATCCAGACTCCAAATACCAAGTATGAGCAGCTAGAGGAACCTTGTTTCTTGATTTAGGATCCTTCTTTTTTCTTGCAGAAGCTTTCATTAGACTTAAACTTATGTTTCTTCTCCATTGGAAAGCAGTATATACAATAGTTAGGATACCAATTACACCAGCAACAATACAAGAAACGATGAAAACATGTGATTCTGCTAATTCAGATGGATTCTTGTTTATCCATGCTGGAGGCAAAATCTCAGGATGCCTGTAGTCATCCATTCTCTAGTTTCAGGTATTATGCATTTAAAATTTCCAACTCATGCTCCCATTCAAGCACACATAATACAAGTAGTGTTGACGTATTAAAAGTAGCAGATTTGTATGATTTAAAAACAATTTCAGGTCCTCCTGCAATCTCCAGCATGCTCAGTCTTCAAAAGTTAATCTGGAAGTAGGTAATCCTAAACTTTTTTGTGAGAACTCAACAACTATATATCATCTACAAAACAAAATAAATTGTGTGAGCATCAAACCGATCGCAGAAAGATAACAAATCTGACAACAATAGTGAAGCTATATTATCCTTCCATGATTACACTACACACTCATGCCTCCACTTATGCCACAACCAAATCACCCAGTCATAGTACAATTTCATAGTAGTTAGTAGTTACATCCATAGATGTTGACCATTAGATTCAGATACTTGCAAGGTAACCTAAAAGCATCAAATTATCAACAAAATCATCATAAATTCATAATACCTACAGAACAGTAGGGAGTAGTTTCGTATCTTCAATTCTTCACCAATAAGTGAATCAAAACTCAAAAAGTCAAAACAAATGCAACTTCATGAACCGAATTCTAAGGTTTCTACTTTCTAACTTGTACCAAATATTCATTACCAGTTACCATTCACCATGCTGTTCCTAATCATCTCCTAAAATCAACCAGAAAGTAAAGCAGAACACACCGATAATCATCATTCAAACATTGATATGATTACTTACAAATCGTTTACGTCTGCAATGATTCAACAAACAGAGAAAGATCTCAATAAGATGAAAAACCCTAAGCGGAAACAAGCCTTTTGATTCACGCAAACTGCAAATAGAAATGTAAAGTAACGAAGAACATGATTTGCATTCTGATTGACAGATAGATCTGTATAGCTTTTGCCTTTGAGCTGTATATACGTATGATCATGTGTATGTATACATGATACCTTTTTCGAAATATGTTTCTCTTGTGAGGGAAAAGAAGATTCATATTCCTTCCAGTTTTATGTGCGCGCGAGAGCAGGTGATTGTCCCCTGATTGAGACGTGACACGTGGCGGTGACGTGGCATTCATTGGGAATTATAGCACCAACACTCTGACCGGTAGGTTCAACGTATAACCATTTGTCTTTGTCGGTTTATTTTTATTTTTTATTTTCTTAAAGTATGATTTTATAACTAAGGCTTCGGATCATTTTCGTTACTTGGGTACGGAATCTTAAGTCATTTTGTAACACGTTTATATTAGTGGATAGTTTGATCATTTTACACTAACTTGACATAAAAAAATTGACGCCCTATTTAATTGAGTGATCAAACGTGTTACAAAATGTATAGTTTGAATGAAAATATGTAATTTTCATACTTAGGGGCCAAAATCATAACTTTAAAAAACCACAAGGACCATTTGTTTAGTTAATTCATCTTTAATTTTTAATAAATTAGAATTAGTCTTAAAACCTTTGACGGTTTTATCAAATGCTATAACACTTCAACCTAGATACGTCTTAAGTGTAATGTTTTATAAAAAGTAAATTACAAACCATAATTTCATAAATAAGTTCCCATTTAATTGAGTGATCAAACGTGTTACAAAACGTATAGTTTGAATGAAAACACGTATTTTTCATACTTAGTGAGCGAATTCATAAATTTAAAATACCACAAGGACCATTTGTTTAGTTAATTCATCTGATTATAATAAACTAGAAATAGTTTAAAAACCTGACGGTTTTGTCAAATACTATAACACTTCAACCTATATATGTCTTAAGTGTCATGTTATATAAAAAGTAAATTACAAAACATAATTTCATAAACAAGTAAAACAAGCAATGTTGCTTGTGAGTTGCGGTGTGGTCACGCATGGCGTTGTGTTTGGGAATTTTGTTACACGTGTTACAACATGAATATTAATGAGCTTAAGTACATAAAAAGAAACAATTAAAAGGATACACATCGCACGTTACGATATAATAATCCAAAATAGTTCACGAAAGACCTGCGTGTTGCGAGATTGAACGTGCGTCAGCGCTATGTAGAGAATAAGAACAAACCACTTCACCAAAACCATAATTAAAGTAAACTCCTTACTATAATTATTTGAAATTTGTTTAAATTCATAATAAAAAATAAATTTTCCACCAACACTTATAATTGAGTTAGTATATGATATTTCAGTAGAATATTTAAAAGGAAATACGAAAGGTCAAACATCCTGTCATGACTGAAAGGTCTTAAAAGAATTTATAACACTCCCTACAGTCTCATATATAACAAATGAAACAAACGCATATAGTAGAAGTCAATAAGATTCAACATACAAGGGCTATATCTAGGTCGAAAGATGTTACGCCTGTTAAGACCATAAATTAACTCATTTAGTTAGCACATGAAGTTAAACATACAATAACACATGAAGTTAAACATACTAATAACATAAAATGCATATAACAAAATGTAACAAGCAAACTTTTTTAACCCAAATTAAGGGGAAGACTTTAATAATTATGACAATACCTGGTTATGTCATTAATAAACATCAGTTATGACAATACCCTAATCAATCATCAATGATTAATAATAAAAAGACTAATAATTCGATGATTAATTAATTAGACTAATTGACTAAACTATTTTAATCAATTGAAATAACAAACACATAAACATTGAGAGCCGATCAAACAACCAAAGTTTAAGTCTAAAATAGATAAAAACCAACTTAAATACGATTCTATTACTAACCCTGCACCTAGAGAATGATCACAGGTGAACTAACCGCTCTTACTTATAATCAAATATTCTGGTCTTGAGTCGGTTGAACGCGTTGTGTGACTTGCTAACATCCAAAAGGTTGTGCCTTCTCTTTCTTCGCAAAACCCCATGTTGTTGCTGTCGTCGATGCCAAAGCCCAATGGTAATGACCCTCATTCTCAGTCCAATACCAATCAACCATTGTCAATTGGCCCATAATTAATCAGCCCACATGAGTTAATTAATAAGAGTTCATAACCATCATAATATAAAGAGTAAATTATCATTTGCATCCCTGACGTTTTTTCATTTTAACCACTTGCATCCCCGCGGTTTTAAAATTGCCATCCGGCCCCTGACGTTTTATTTTTATTTCCATTTGAGTCCAACACACTGACGACGTTAGATTTTTCCGTTAGTTTTTGTGAAATGACAAAAATACCCTTATTTATTAAACAAAATTCCCCCACCCCACCCCTTTTATACTCTATCTTTTTCCTATTCTCCCTCTTTATGTCCACCACCACTATCACCGCAACCACCTCCGTCATTGCACCACCGCCGTCGTCGCCGCACCACCGCCGCCGTCGCCGCACCACCAACGCCACCTCCACGACCAGAAGAACCACCACCACTCCTATCTCTTCTCTGCTCTTCTTTCCTGTGTGTGTGTGTGCGCGATTGGTAAACCACAACCACCAAGATGTGAAATTGTTGTTCTAGAGAACCAGATCTGGTGGAAGGGTGAAACACGGTGGCGCCCAAGGGTGTTTTAGGGGCTGCGGTGGTGGTGATAGGGTGGCTACGGTGGTGGGGATGGGGGCTATGGCGGTAGTGATGGGGCTACTATGGTAGTGATGGGGCTACGGTGGTGGTGATAATGGCTGCGGTGGTGGTAATGGACGGCTTCGGTGGTGGTGGTGATAGGGGTTGCGGTGGTGGTGATGGGTGGCTACGGTGGTGGTGATGTGGGTTGTGGCGGTAGTGATGGGGCTGCGGTGGTAGTGATGGGGCTACGGTGGTGGTGATAGTGGTTGCGGTGGTGGTGATGGGCTACTGCGGTGGTAGTGGTGATAGGGGTTGCGGTGGTGGTGATGGGTGGCTACGGTGGTGGTGATGGGTGGCTACGGTGGTGGTAATGGGGGGTTGTGGCGGTAGTGATGGGGCTGCTATGGTGGTGATAGTGGCTGTGGTAGTGGTGATGGGCTGTTGCGGTGGTGGTGGTGATAGGGGTTGCAGTGGTGGTGATGGGGACTACGGTTGTGGTGATGGGGACTACGTTGGTGGTGATGGGTGGCTGTTATGGTGTGAAGGTGGTGATGGGCAGTTGTCATGGTGATGATCGGGTGGTTGTGGTGGTGGTGATGGGGGTGGTTGTGGTGGTGGTGATTTGAAGAAGATGATGTTGATGGATGGGACCCACAAGATTTTTTATGTTATTATTTAATTTTAAGGGTAGTTTCGTCTTTTTAATAGTAATTTTAACAGAAACATTAACAGTGTTAATAATTTGAACCCAAATGGAGATAAAAATAAAACGTATAGACTCAAATGAAGATAACGTGAAACGTTAGGGGGTAGATGACAATTTTGAAACCGCAAGGATGCAACTGGTTAAAATGAACAAACGTCAGGAATGCAAATGGTAATTTACTCTAATATAAATGTGTGTGAAATAATTTGCACCACTCAAATCTCCACGTATGTCTTCAATATTCTTTTAGCAGTGAACTTTTAAGCTTAACTGCAGTTTTTCATTTTTCTTTTCATTGGCCCACACTAATTTCTAATAAAGAAACAATGAATCAGTTTTCATTTTAATATATAATTAAATTTAAACTTCATTTGATTCTTTTCTTTATAAATGTTTTATATTTTAACTTCAATTCTTTTTACTTTATGAACTTAACTCCAAAGAAAATTAATAATGACCATGTTTAAAATATGTTGAAGTTTACTTATAAGTCGCAAGTTGTGTTGATATATATAATTTTTTTCTCATGATCTCTTGAAACTTTTAACTCTAAATATAAACTTATTAGATATAACTAAGGGTTTTAAGTAGATAATTACATAATATTTAAAAACCAAGTGAAAGGAATAGTAGGGTTTTAGAGTTTATGGTTTGATCAAAACAGTTTCTATGATTTGTATTTTACTCCCTTCCCTATATTCCAAGTCTTTTATGTAGTAGTGTAAAACTTGTAGTGTACAGCCTAAGTTAACCCAAAACTAAACCTCCCCTTAGCATTCGCCGGTAAGGACAACTACGACAGCACCGCCAACCCATCTCCCGTCGCAACAACCGATGACCACCATCCCCACCCGGCATCTGGCTACCGCCACCACCAGCCCATCTTCCACCACAGAAACCGAAGACCGCCATCCACACCTCTGCCACAGAAATCCCTTCCAGATTCGCTTCGATAAACACCGCCCAGTCACCATCGTGCAACCACCACCTAACCACTCAAATTGAGTGCCCAATTGATACCCTTGGAAGTCGAACGTGGTGTGCTCTCCATTTCATATATGCATGTTTTGTTTTAACTAAAAATGGAGAACATGGTTGTTGAGAGAAATAAAGAATGGGAAGATGAAGATGAACCGAGGGAATGTGATGTGTGCTTGAAATTGAAGCCTTTGTAATTCAATTTCATATGAAGTTACTTTTGACTCTACAACTATTACCCCTATACTTATATATTTATATAAAAAATTAAAACTAACAAAATGATGATATAGATTCAGCAAGTAAAGGCTTATGCCTTATTGTTTGCCTTAAATTAAGTACTGTTAGTTTTTTGTTTCATTCTTTTGAGTGTGACTTTTATCTCTTACATATACTTAAGTTCATATTAATTTAAATTTTAGTTTTAGGAATTTTCAACATTAGATACATTTTCCTCATTTCAATCCACTTAACTGTTCAAATAGCGTAATTGTTTTTGTTATTTTGGTTTTCAAGTCATCTTTTTAATTAATTTCATAGATATGTGACATCTGACATATGTTTAAGGAATAAGAATTTGTTTTGAACATTTGAACGATAAACGTTTTTCACATCAAACTATAACCATGTTTTAAATTAATAGGTTCAAACAAAAGTATATGGATATAAAAATAAAAGTGTTCGTAAAAATACTTGGAAACGGAAAGTTTTATGCAGCGCCATTAAAAGCTTTGTCAATAAGTCTTAAAATATCGGAATAATCATAAAATATTAAATTTGAAATACTCTATGTTGAAAACAAGCCGGGTTGATTATACTCTAAATTCTATCACGCCGTATACTACGCCGACGCAGCGCGCGGCCGGGTAAAAAAACTAGTTAGATATCAATAACACATGTAATTTAACCGTCCAACTTAGGGACCAATACTGTTACGACTAGGTGAACAATTAGAACCAAACCTGTAGTTCTCAAAAGTTGGGACCAATATTGCAATATGAGTAAAACAAATGGACCAATCGTGTAATTTAATATATAATAATTACCAACTAAAGTTTGCATATATTGTTGTACTTTAAGAATTAAAAGTTGTACACATCTTTTGTTTTTATAACCTTTTATTTTAAACCTAATACTTTTACATTCATACAAGTTAACCCCTATAATTTTTTACTTTCAGATTTAGCTCCCTATAAATTTAGTTTTTACAAACTTTTCGTTTTATGTTTCGTTCTAAATTTTGAGAGTTAACATATCGTACCATGTGTGTGTGATTCAACGTTGTTACACTTATTTTTCTCGTTTAACCGCTCTGTTGCAACGTGCGGCTCCTAGATCAACTAAGTTATTGTTTTTAATGATTTACATTTCTACGTTACTTTTCGTTCGATATTATTTTTTTCTTTTCATTTTTTTAATATGAGTTTTCCGATGTTAGTGGTCGCTGACGAATGTAACATAGGTGCTATTTGGCATGATTTTGCGCCCCGCCGCAACGCGGGGGCTTAGTACTAGTTTTTACTAAAATACACCTAAAACTATATAAATTGACAGGGGCACCCCAAACTACTCAAATTATTATTGGGGAACCAAGGGAGCGGCTATGGTCAAAATTTTGTATTTGAACTCGGGTTGCAGAAGCCGATTTGGCTAACCAAAATGGTTAATGGAGTAAAGGCGACATTGTTGCCATCGATAGAGCTAAGAGACCCCAAAAAGAGCACATGAGGGTGCCCTTAGTACCTAAAGATTAGTTTTCTTAAGCATATTTTGATGTTTATACAATCAACAAATTTTCATACGACAATCAATCTTAGTGAGAGGAGAAATTACTAATAAGTTATGGTCACGATCTCTTTCTTAATGAATGTACATTTTAATTGAACATCAAAAGCTCAATTCATTCAAAACCATTATAACTCTATGTCTCTATCAACTTTTTTTATTGATACCTCATTCACTTAAACAATAGGCATCTCAATAAATAACCGACCGAGTTGACTCACCGCGTCGTCAAACAGAGTTCGTAAATTGTTCGAGTTCGAAATTAGGGTTTTCGGCAACGAAGATACGTTGTTGAGCTCGTTAACTCTAAAGTTTATATCGTTTTACAAATTTGATTTTATTAATGTTTATTTTGAAAATTCTCATGGTTAACTTGCCCAATTCACATTCACCATTTTTATGACCTACACATACCCATCATAGACGTGTACAAACCGGTTTTTCGGCCCAAACCGGTTCGGGTCCCAAACCGAAACCGGTTTGGTCAATGTTGGTCAAAACCGGTTTGGCCCGAAACCGGTTCGGGTCCAAACCGGTTTCAAACCTTAAAATCCCAAACCATACAAACCGGTTTGGGTCGGTTTGGAATCGGTTCGGGCCCAAACCGGTTCGGCAACCGGTTTTTTTTTTTTTTAACTTTGGATTTTTGTTATATTAAAATAAAATTTTAAACTTTTAATTAAAACATAAACATTTATAACATTTATATAATTTAAACAATTTATAACATTTTATATAATTTATATAACATTTATATAATTTATATAACATTTATAACATTTATATAATTTGTATAACATTTATAAACAATGTAAGCATTTTAACAATTTATATAATATTTATAAACAATTTAAACAATTTATAACATTTAAACATTTATAACAATTTATAACATTTAAAACACTTAAATAATTTAAACATTTAAAACTAAACATTTAACATAGTTGTTTCTTCGTTCGTATTACTTGTACGTTTATTCCTCGCCACCTGAACCGGAACTGTTACGAAGGTAGTCATCATATGCCGCTTCATCATCAGTCATTCCTGGTGTCAATCCGCTCTCTACCTCGTCCTCGTATAATTCTGCTTCGTATTCCAGTTCTCCTTCAAGTGAACGTTTGTCTTGTACTCTTTCCGCGGCATCCAAATAATCTTTCAAGCAAATTGACATTTCAACTGCTTGTGGAGTGAGTCGAGTTCGTCTTATTGATATAACCCTGCCACTAACAGAAAAAGCAGATTCCGAAGCTACCGTAGAAGCTTGGACGGTTAGTAAATCTCGGGCCATAATGGATAGGATGGGAAATTGATCTTCCTTACCTTTCCACCAAGCCAACAAGTCAAAATTTTTAAATTCATGGGGAGTCATGGTCGATAAAAAGTTTGTAAGACCATACCTCCCGAGTTCACTACTCGGAGTGTCACCACGTTGACGTTTATTACATTCATCCCTTAAAGTATTATATAAATCAAACATTGGATCATTATAATTTTCGGCATTGGCCGCATGCCTTAAAGCATCATGAATTTGTGATGTTTCCTCGTATTTTAATAAATAAACATCATACATTTGTTGTAATTGTTTGTTGAAATTAGCTTTTATAGTTGTACCATACATTGGTTTACCAACTTCTAAATCCAAACTAAAAGTAATTTTATCAAGTAAAGTTTCAACTCCCGACTTGTTTAAACAAGGGTTTAAAGCTGCGGCACATGTAATAACGGGAGGCATTTCTTCAAAATACTTTTTAAGTTTTTCTTTCATTGGGGGTATCATATCCGAATAAGGTCTACCCCTAAACGACAATTCATTTAATTTTGAAGTCATTAAATAAATTTGGTAAAGTACCAACGGACTCGTTGGGTAATAAACTCCAGAAAGACATGTAGTTGCATTTTTAAAAACTTGAAGCATTTTTGTTACTTCTTCGATGATGGCCCAACCCGATGGATGGTAAGAATGTGCATTTCCCCGACTTACCAAACTATTATGAAAGGCTATTAAACTTTCTTTTTGTTCTATAGCCTTTTCAAACATGTTACATGTGGAATTCCATCGTGTTGGTACGTCCCAATTCGGACCTAAACATTTAGTATTTGCGTCTTTACAAAACTTGCGATATTTAGTATATCTTTGGTTATTACTAAAAATATCACGTAACATTCTTTTAAAACAATCTTTTTGGCCCTCAATCGTTTTTAAACCGTCTTGAACGGCTAAGTTTATGATGTGCGCAACACATCGACTATGAAAAAACACACCCTCACATATTGGTTTATATTTTAATTTCATATGATCTATCGCAAGAGTGTTGTTTGACGCATTATCAAAAGATATAGAAAATATTTTGTTTTCTAATTTATACGTTTGAATAACTTTATCAATAACATAAAAAATGTTTTGGCCGGTGTGAGGATAATCAAACAATTCAAACGCAATCGTACGTTTCATCATTTGCCACGAATCGGGTTCAACCCAATGGGCGGTGACACAAATGTACGAGTCCGGTGAACCGTGAGGTGTCGACCAAACATCACTAGTTAAGTTAACACCGGTTTGTAAATTTTCAAAATAAGATATTAATTCATTTTTAGCCTTTTTTCACATTTTTAAACAATCTCTTCGAAGAGTAGCACGACTTACATTGGTGTAACGTGGTTGGAGAGTTCGTTGAATGAGTCGAGTCAAACGTTCGTTGTCGAAATGTTTGAATGGCAAGCTTTCTTGAATTACAAATTGCGTCATTTGCTCCCGAACCGCATCAACGTTATAAGCCCAAATATTTCCTTCGTTTGTCATCGAAGCTTGACCTTGAGAAGGTTCACCTTTTAACGCTTTACAATATTTATTTGCAATATGGTTTTTCAACGTTGTGTTTGCATCTTTTTTGAAAAACTTATGACAAAACTTGCAACGAGCCTTGTTTGGACCGCTAGCCATTTGACATAAATCGTAATTGCACCATACTTCGGGGTTCCTATTCGTAGGAAGGATTGCTACCACCACGTTGCTTGAAGACGCTTCACAACCAACGGAAGATTGAGCACTTGTTGAAGCCATTTCAAGGATTTTTGTGAGAGCGTTTTGGAGAGCGTTTGAGAGTGTTTGTAGAGAGCGTTTGAGCGTTTTTGAGATTTTTGAGAGTAGAGAGTGTTATAAGTTGTTGTGATTCAACCCAAAACATCAAATACATATATATACTAACCTAGTGGGGGTATAATGGTAAAAAAAGCTCCAAAAAACGGTCAAAAATGGGTTATAACGGCTATATAGCCGTTGCCCAACGGTAACCGGTTTGAAAACCGGTTTAAAACCGGTTTGAAAACCGGTTTGGAACCGGGTTGAAACCGGTTTGAAAACCGGTTCGGGTTGAAACCGGTTTGGGTATGCGAAGGGGAAAACCGGTTAAGAATCGGCGGTTCGGGACCGGGTTGAAACCGGTTTGGGCCAAACCGGTTTGGGCCAAAAACCGGTTCCGGTTTTTTTGGCCGAACCGGTTCCCGAACTGGTTTTTTTGGCCACCTCTAAGTCCCATCATCAATCATCATCATCATCATCATCATCATCAGCTTACTGCAACTGCAATTCGAATAGTTTCTCTGCATAAATCCTTCATACGAAATCGCCAAATGGAGTCGAGGGTTTCTTTGCTTTCATTATCTGAAACAACCCAACAAACCCTTAACAATTCAGGAGTCAAATCTTCACCATCTTCAGTAAACCGCCTATGGAGACCTGCAGCACAAAGAAACTTGAAAAACCAATGGTCCAAATTGAACTCCCTCAGGCAAGATTGGGTGTCTGCATCTTCATCTGCAAGATCACACGCCACTTCGCTCGTTAACGCTTATCTTTCTCAGAGGCATTTTCTCAAACACCTTGTCAGCATCTTTGATTAACACAAGATTATGTCCAAAATCACTTCTTTTATATCTTTATGTGCATAATTATAAAACGTACATCTGTTTATGATGTTGGATAGTTCTAATTGGGCTTTTCTTTTTCTTTTTCTTTTTCTTGTTCGATATGCTGTTTATGTGTGTCAGTTTTTGGTGGGTTTCTGCTTCAGGTTCATGAAAGATATGGAATTGGGTGTTTTGAGTGATATGCCTGACATTCAGAATAAAGCTTGCTGGAAGTTATTAAAGCAACAGGTGATTGATTTCAGATGTGTTCTTTATTATGTGTGTAGCATTTGAGCTTGTAATCATAGGCCAATTGTATTACGTGGAGTCTGGGGAATGGATTCATGTAACAGTCGTTTTTCTTGGTCTTTTGGGACTGAAATTAGAGATTCAAGCATGATAATAATGAATTTAGAGAATGCTGCTTTAATTTTGATTCGAAATTATGAAGTTTTATGACGTCAAATACCATCTATGAGTGTTAGTAACATATGGTTTGTGTTTGATATTTTGAATCCTACCTAATGTTTGCTTGTTCCTTGTAGGTTGTTCATCGTGGTAATCTTTTATCTTCATACAAGGAAATGGTATGCTCACTTCATTTATAGTAGTGGCTATATTAGAGTACAGTTTAGCTATGATACATGGTTAAAGTAGATCAATGAAAAGAAAGCAAGAACTAAAAACCAACAACATTGGATAAAAATGCATCAAGTATACATACATATAGGTCTTCAATGATTTATTTCTCGATCTATTTCTTTTATCACCTTCATAAAGATCTTCAATATCAACGATTTATTGAGTATTACACTATTATGATTTTACAGGTGGATACAGTAGTGAATATGGTCAATACGAGTACGTCCCTCAGATGTTTTCTTAAGGGGGAAACTAATAGCCCACTTATACAATTCTCTAGTAGCTCCAATGACACAAATGACAATGGTGATGGTGGAGGGATGCCGGTCTTTATTTTTTGGTCTATATCTTCTTTTGGTAATTTAAGATCTTTTATAGTTAACACTCTACTTATATTGTTATTCTCAGAGAAGTTCTGTATTTTCTTACCAATGTTTTTTTCATCTATGATGATGCTAGAGAAATTAGCTTGGGAGCTGGTTCAGATGTTCAAGTTGGAACTAAAGTTAAAGGTACATCTTGAATGTCATTGAACCACAGCAAGAAAGTTAGATCTACAGTTTGTTACAATATGGTGTATATTATATCGGTATATGATTTACACAATGCTTTGTGTATGAAAGTGCAGCGCTTACTCGTAATAGAATTTCTCTCACTTAGAATTAAAGAAGATTCAATCATCAAAAGATTGTGTTGGTCAGATGAAATTTATCAAGGGGAGCTTGATGATTTAAGTAGATGCAACCTGGATTGTAGAGAAGATTCTGAATCAGTCCCTACAAAGTTGGATGGTTGCATATCTGAAAATATTAAGCAATCCAATAGCCAACTGAACCCTGATGTCCTACAGGTACATGACTCAAAAGCTCAAGTAACTATACATTGTTATATAAGTAGAGGTGGCAAGATGGGTGGGGCGGACATGTCGAGTAACAGGTCAAAATTTGACGGGCTGGGTTGTCATGCAAACGCTATATTGTCCATTACTTATACTTCATGAACAGTTAGTGTGTTAATTATTATAATGAAAACATTTGTGATAGTAATAATCTGAATCTTTGAGTAAAATAATATGAGAGGTTGTATGCATTAAAAGTAGACTCATGGCAACTTTCAAATTTCAATCAATTAGCTAAATTTTTTGACATGTTTGAGATAAACCAAACCAAATCAGCCCATTGACCATTGTAAGTAAATGGGTCAAAATTGTCACCTCTAAATATTTAGCAAGTAGCCTTTATGCTTTTCTTTGCACCAAGTATCACAGGTGACTACAAAACTATACTTCTAAATATTAACAGAGTTTCTGTAAGAAAAGATTCATAGATCAGTACTTTTGCATTTAGTCATGCTGTAGTATGTTCATTATTATTGTATTAAAGACCCCAACTAAAATTAAAAAATGAAGAGTGGATTCAATGGTTAACATCCTTATTCTTATCCAATTACAATATATGGCTAGATATTTTCTTATTATAATGATAAAACAAATTCTGTTATTTGAACAGTAATTGGATGCCAATGGTTACCTACCACTCTCCTAATGTATAACACCTTACCGAGTCAATGCAAAATCTGACGAAATCTTTAGGGCTATGATGCAAAATTTAAGATTTTCTCTCTTTCAAGCTGAAATACATTAGGAGCATTTGATAGTATAAACTTTCTATTATTTTTGCAGGTATATTTAACAGCCTGGCTGACAGATGTTAATATAGACAAGCAGAGGTATGGGAATCATCAAATTTTAATATGAATCTTGAAACTATTTTTGATTTGTTAAAATATAGAAAACATATCTGTTTTACCATACCAGTCAAGTAGTACATATTTGGAAATTAGATGATTCTATTTCACCACCAAACATTATATTCCGGTCGCTTTTTTCATCTATTTGTCCCACTATCTGGTCTAAAATTTACATATTCCTCATGTATGTCCTTAAGCCTAGAATGAAACATCATTTTAATAATGTCAAATATATTAGATCATTTTTGACCCAAAAGGCAGACAGATGGTCAAAAAACAGTCAAGACACTAGAAATACTGCTTTTGTTTTAATGATCAACATGTTATTACTACCCAGGGTGGAAGATATATTTTCTGAAGTGGGAGAAGAAATGCATGTTAACTTTGTTTCCTGAAGTGCAAAAAGTGGTCAGTCAATAGACATCCAAACAAAGATTCCTCAAACTTGGTTTTTATGTACTCTTTGGTCCAAAGTGCACATTGTTGTTGCTGCAGTCGAGGGTATTTCGGGTAGTGTCAGGTGGTCGGAATGCAAGACTTTCTTTTACAGTGCGGTGTCGAAGGGTATGAAGACGATGGGCATGTTGCTGTATACAAGTGTGTTCGGACTCTGGAGTGAGGAGCTTTCTTAGTACATTATTGGTGAAATATGTTACAAGCTCTATCAGAAGTTTTCTTATTTTAGTTTCTTTAACAAAAATAGTAATAGATTGTGTCCGTGAGGCCGTGAGGTCCCACTATGATAGTGGTTACCCTTTCCTACTGTGCTCCATTTTACTTATACATTTTTATAAAGGTCGGTGGCGTTTGTCACGGCAAGAAACCCACCAACCCACTTTAAGTTTCTTTATTGATATTTTTTACCCGTAATTTTTTTTAACCTTTAGAAAATATCACTTTAACTCCCTTTAAGTTTTTAAAGTTCCGGTTCCCCCTATATAATATAAATTTGAGTTCGTCTACGTTCGGGACGTAATAAAAAAGACTCGAGTCATATAAAATGTTTGTGTTCCTCATTTTATATACATTTTAGGACTATCTATGTTTCAACATATATCTACATTTTTATGCAACTTTTGTTCAAAGATTAGTTGAGTTAAATGTAAAACGTTTTCGTGCTTATTGTTATGTACGCTTTGAGTTGGTTTACGTTTCGACTTAAGTTTTGTTTGGAAACGCGTCTTGTCAAATATAATACATTTTCATTTACCCTACGTTTCGATGTAGATTTGATTCGAACACGAGTCGAAGCAATTGTAAGTCTATGTTTCGACATAAGTTATGTTCGAAAAAAAAAATCAAATAATATAATATGTTTTCATTCAACGGTATAAATTCAAGAAACTCTACATCTTGACATAAATTTAATTCGGAAACAAGTCGGGTCGATTGTAATCTATATTTTATCATACCGCAGCAACACGCTACCGGTAAAATAACTAGTTATACTCATAAGAGCAACACCACATCCAAAACCTTATACAGTTTCCGTAGGATTTTTTTTTTATTTCTCGCATATAAAACTTATCAAGTCTTCAAATCTTCAATTAAAACATAAAGAAACTAGTTATAAATCTGAATTTGGGAGTCAACATACAAAAACCAATAAACCAAATTTGAACTAAGATAAAAACCATGTTTCTACAGTTTTCAGTTTTTGAATTCTCCACAAATACATGTTTTTATCTAAAATCTAAAATACAAATATTTAGAGAAACTATGATATATTGCAGCAGCCAGATAACAATGAATAACCCATCAAAATACATACGTGATCCATTAGAACCCATGGAGATATTTTAGACAACATTTTTATCTACTTACTAATTAAAGGAATCTTGCTAACTAACTGGCTACACTTTTCAATACCACATTTACCCCCAAAACAAAATTCCCATATGCACTTGACCTATTTCTCAAGAATATGCAACCTAAATCCAAAAGATCATCATCATCAAGCTTTCATTCATTTTCTTATATAAGCATGGCAATTTCCAACTTATATTATAACCACTTCTCCTCCTGCATTTTTCACAGATGTTGGGTCCCATCGTGCACATCAGCAGCGGTGTTATGTGCACCAAAATCGATGTGGGACGCGAATAATTAGATTATAATGATAGACATTGTACCCTCTCAGGAAGATTCTTGGGCATTTGGACTGCAATAACATATCTTTGGGGAAAAGGTTTTGGTACATTTGCAACTGTATCAGATGATGAAGCTTCACTGTCTGCTTGCCCTCGTCCATGGAATTTAGCAAAACGGTTGATGATTGAGAATTTCTCTAATTCTTGGCATTCCACTCTCAAATCTAAGATAGATGCTCTCTTATCCAGCCTGCCATATTAGCAAAGATATATAAGGCGAAACAAATAAAATACTAATTTGTGATAAAATATATAGTTATTTAATAACATGAACAGATGATTAGAAAACTAATGGAACTGCATCTGGTGAACTTAATCATTTGATCATGAAGCATCCACGCCCTAGCGGGTAGTAACATTTGCCATTGGTTGAAACAGGTCAGGTAGATTTTATACATTAGTAATAGCACTTCAGACATATTTTGAACTGTTACATATTTGACCTCCCTTATAAGTTCATATTTTTTAAGTTGCATGTCAGGAGAATAAAACATAACCCAACTCAACCCATCTTATAATCTCTATATTAGCTGCATGTATGAACATATATGTTCTGCATAATTGGCTTCTAACCAAAAGAATACTTCTGTATTAAACCCGACTCTAGCAAAGAGTCCAAGTAACAAATGGTAAAAAACTTAAATCTTGTCGAAGGTCATTTATGTATTCTCAGTGGCCTAGAAAAGTTACCTTGAAAAATCGTTTTCTACCCTTTTTGCTTTACTCAGGCAGTCTTCTACAGCTTCTGAAAGACGTTTTTTATCATTTTTTTCAGATTCTTTGCTTTTATCAGAGAGTCTGCATTTAAAAAAAGAAACAAAAAAGAGTTTAGAAATAGGACGTAACAGTTGATTAGATACAAACTTGTAGAGTCATTCTTACATATTTGATTCACTATGAGAAACACAAGATACTAGATTGCATGCATCTCCCAGGGCCAACCGAGCAGCATAAAAAGCCACACTTTCATAGTTTGAAGTAGCATCTATTGAAAGAAGAGTGGACGGAGGAGGGGGAAACAATTGTTGCATTAGCTGTGTTGACAAGATAATACGTCTCTTTGGTCTTGGTACATCTTTAATTAATTCCCCATCGACTTCCACCTGTCACCACCATATTCTTATTAGAAACTACAGATAACCACATTAAAAGCAAGAGAAAAATAAATGAAAACATGAGAAATCCCACCTTTTCCATCAATCGTCTGGTTGCTTCACACCACTCCATCGAAGCAGTGCTGCAGGTTAAAATAATAAAACACCAGGTTAACAAAACAATCTTAATGAAAGATAAGGTAAAACTTAGTAAAGAAAAAGCATTGGTCAAATATATGTTTTTCAGTGTTTGTATCCCTACTAGAGGTGGCAATGTAGACACATTTACTCATGAAAGGATCGTTTCAAGTTATGTTTTATCTCTAATATGACAAACAGGTATAAAAAATAGCTTAAAAAGAAACAGGTTAAACGGATCAAACTTATCGAAAGTTACCCACAATAAAACCTCCTAAACTAATTTATACATTATATTACATTGGTACTAAAATAACGTTAGTTTCAATATATTTATACTACTATTGGAAAAATAAGTTCTTTAATCTTAGTAGAAATTAATTCAAAGTTCGCAAAAATTTAGACAAAAAGTGTTTCATGTAAACATGACCCGTTTTGACTTGTTATTCAACCTCCCCATTTTACCACCTCTACTAGCAACAAATTACAGTGTTTATTGCGTTCAACACACACCAGATGTCTTGCACATTTTTAGAACTCCCAGATACTTCCTTAAGCCAAGAATGAACATCTCTAGACCACTTGCGTTTCTTTGGTCTCACAGTAACCAAATTTTGAATAGTGGAGTCTGTTTTCAGTGGCAGAGAGCTCAACTGGTGGTCAACCACTACAGGTGATGGAACAGAGGGGGTTTTCCAGATAACAGCGCCCTGATTGTTATCGGCTGCACCACTTGCTGGCTGTCCCAAAGTCCTTACAGCATCAGCTCTATGTGATAACATTTGACCACCTTTAAATGTTCCATATTGATCAAACCATGATGGAGCCATTTGAGGACTTATGTGAGCATTGTCAATATTAACAGAAGTAGGCCCAATCTGTTTCTGATCAGATGCTAGTGCATCTTTTGAAGGTGGGTTAGCATGTAGAGAAGCTAAACTTTGGTCAACATTATCTATTGCCACTGTAGGTCTTGGAATTTCAGAATTGCCAAGTGGGCCGCTTACTTGCTGGCCATGCAATAAGCTATCTGAATCATTCAATTTCCTCATCACCCTGTTATTTGGGTCATTGTCTGTATGTTTATATGCCTTCATTTGGTTCAGTAACGAAACTTGTTGATGGAAATTATTTGGTTTAAGAGAACGACCAAACGCTTCAAGATCTTTCTGAGATGCAGTGTTAATGGAATCATTGTCTGCTGTTGGTCCATTCATCATTTGACCTTGGTCAACCTTTTCAGTTGACTGCTCCCCCACAGGAGTAATAATCCCCTGTACACTCAAAGAACTTTTACTCCCCTTCTTTTCTGCTTCTTGTTCCTCTAGATTCTGCTTACCTAAAGAAGTTGACTCCAAAATATTTAACTGACTTTTGTGAGCTTGAGTTGCTGAAAAAAGTTGTTGACTTTGAAGATTTGACCATGCATTAGGCAACATTTTTGGAAATGCACCTTGTTGAGAGGAATTAACACGAGGATGAGAGAAAGGTAACTTCTCTCCTACTTGCATTCTATCACCTGCTTGCCTGGTTTGAGGAGCATGTCCATTAAAAGATTCATTACCAGCCGTTGGATGGTTTTGAAGCTGATTTCTCACATTAGGAAAACCAGAACCACCTAAAGCAGCAGATAAGTTTGTTGTCATCTTATGTTCTGCGGTTTGAATTTCACTTTGACCTGATGGAGGAAAAGAAGACAGCTCAGTGTGACCCATGCCCCTTGAATTAGCATACGGCTGAGATTGACTCAAAGAATTATGTTTGACTGCCTGCATAGACATCGGTAACCGCTGTGAAGGCGGGCCAAGCTGTAAACCAATACCCTGAGAGTTGGATGACTGACTTCTTTGATGACCACCAAAAGATCCATCAGAATTTTCTGGTTCAGGGATCTCAGATGACAAATTACGTTCCAACGAGTTCATATGCCTTGTGGTTCCACCACCCTTTGATTGGTCCACCTTGTGAAGAAGCTCCAGCATATTTTGACTTTGACTGCTCAAATAAACAATGAAAGTCAACAAAATGCAAAATAAGCTTTGATACTTTATTTTACTTGGAGGGAAGGAAGTAAAGATCAGACTTTAAATAATACCTAGGTTGAGATCCCTTATCTGATGTGGACAAACCTACAGATCTGTCATGCGGAGCAACTTTATGAGGCACATGACCAGGAATCATGCCCTTGAAACGCATATCATCAGATCCTTTCAGGGCACCTTCAACCTCAGGCACAAATCCCTGAAATAAGAACAATGCTCATTTGTAAGTTGTAACCACCCTACTATAGGAAACATATATTATCAGAATATACATTAACAGTTGCGTTTTATAGTGTGTTTTAATAGCAATGTTTTCAGAACTTGAGCGAATATCAAACCGGTCGCCTTAATGGTACACTGGTCAAACCACTCCGACCGGATTACATCATAAATAATCTAATAACATATTAAAAAATTTACTTATGTTTTGTTGTAGATTTATCGTTTGTTATTTTATTATAGAAAATTAGAAAGACACAAAAAAACCAATAACATTATAAATAATTTTATATATAGTTAACACAACAAAAAATAAATAAACCAAGCTAAGAAAAATAATCATATTCATCAAAAGTTAAGCACAAACTAAGTATACGCTCAGGAACAATATATATGTATGTTTATTTAGGCCTAAACTTCATGTGAAAACGAGTATCTATTTTAAATATTAATTATAGTTAAAATTATTAACAAGTTGATTGGTAGCCTAGTGGTATCTGCTAAAAGTTCCCATTCAACAGGTCTCGTATTCGACTCTCCATAACATTGATTTTAGTTTTTAATCGTTTCTATTTCCAGACCTGTCTAAATATTCATTTCCAACCTCCAACTTGTCCCACATCATCCCCACGTGAAAATTTGAAGCCTTTCCCACTCTATAAAATAAACCATCCATCTCCTACATCTTCAAATCGGTCCAAGTAGCCCATAACGGCCCGACCCGGTTTCAACCCGGTTTGGAGCTTAACAGGACAGTTCGTCGTAAAACAGGAAGTATGCATAACCAGACCGACTTGATATCCGGTTCCCTGTTGGACCGGTCCGATCGGCTGGTCCAGTCCTAGTTTTAGAACATTGATAATAGGGAACAGGCCAAAAAGTTTGAAAGTCATATTGGACATGTTAACGAATTAGTAAAAATGTAGCAAACTGGACAATAAAGTGTTTGTGGCTCAACCAAACCTATCTTCGACCTGTACCGAAAAAAAACTGATTTCAAGACAATCCTGTTTTCACCCATATCTCAACCTGCCCAACCAGCCTATCTACCCAGTTCAGAAGATTTTTTACAAACCTGGCCACTAGGTTTGGTAGGTCCAAAACTCCCATGCTCTTGACCTCCTATCCCTCGAGAATGCTGCAGGGGCGCAGCCTGTGTATTGGTACCTTGTCTTGTTCCATAAGGTGCTCCAACATCTTCATCCAGGTTTCCCATTGGATGGTACTGAAACTTCCGTGGCCCTGGACCCGAAATCTTTCGACCCACCTGATTAGATAAACTTTGTTTTGTTCCAGCCAATGATCTGGAGTCACCAGCATCTGATGAAAATTGTTCCCGTTGACCAACTGTATTTGGATGGTGAGCTGAACTGGACCTGTAACTGTCATTAGAGTTCTCTTTTCTACTGCTATTTAGATCCTCTTTATCTGAGCTATTAAATGATGATTCAGACATCTGTGGGCCCTTGTTATTCAGACGATGTTGTGAAATCTCTGAATTCTCACTCCCTTTAGATTTCACAGAGGAATCAACACGATTCCAATAATTAGGATGATGGTTGTTTGGAGAGAATTGGTTAGAATTATTCCCACCCTGCGGCAAGTTGCTTAAATTTGGTATAGCAGCAGTGTTTGCTCTCTTCCAATCATTATTCTGAGACTGCTGTAGCGAATTATCATTATCATTCATGTTGAATCCAGTGTTCACAGACGGTGGAACAGGCTCAGCATTGAATTGATTTATTTTATTATTTAATTGGCTTGTTCCTTGCTGCTGAGGTGTCCGCTGACCTGGCACAGAACTTTCATGGGGTCTGCTTTCTTCAATGTCTGTCTTCTGTAGACCTCCACGTTGTAACCAATTGCCTCCTCCTAAAGAATGTTGGAACCCCATTTTGCTATGATGCTTATCATTCATATTAGGCAAGCTGATATCACTTAAACCTGTTTGCGTCTGATGTTTGCCAGTGTCTTCATAAGGTTTTTTCCCAGGTGCCAATACAGGGTTCTTAAAATTGAGGTCGGGCCATTCTTCTCGTTCGCCTACACCACCACCATCGTCACCACTAGTAGTTTCTGCCACTGCAGATTGCATAAGAGCACTCCAGCTACCACTCTGCATAGATGGCAAACCACTTGAAAATTCATTATCATCCAACAGACTAGACATTCCTCCAGTCACATTTTTGCTACTTCCAAACGCTTTCCATATGTTATCATCTGAACCAAACAAGATTTTCTCCTCCTCAGGATCTAAAGGAGCGGCATCTGCTGCTGATTTATCATGCATCATCTCTACATGGGATTCTTGCACCGATGGATTTTGTAGGCCAGTTTGTTGCTGAATGTGTTCCATCTTCATCCCACTGTTTGATCCTTGACTAAATGTGTTCCCAAACAAACCTTTACCCGGGACCATATTCTGTTCTGGAATTATAGCATAGTTGTTACCAGGAAATGAATTGTTATGAGGAAACTGATTTATAGACCCTCTTGAGCTAGAAACAGGAACCCCATATAATGAAGGTTCAACCACCGGCTGAACAAACCCCATAGACCGCTGCGGCTGGCCCTGCTCATGCATTGATGGTGAAGCACGGTGCAACCAGTTTGGGTTAACTGCTGCGGGCTCAGTCCAACCATAACTAGATGAATCAGGAGCTGGGGTGCCATTAACAAGCCCATGTGAAAGGCTTCCAGATGTCTGTTGTCTAGCAAATTGAGAAGCTTGATTTATTGAATTTTGTTGCCTTTGAAGTTCTTGCATTTTTCTGAGCATAAGTTGCTGTTGAAGTTGCTGTATGTCGCCAAATCCTGACTGCTGTTGTAATGGTTGTTGTAGTAAACCCGGATACTGATTATTAGCCTGACGTTGACCACCAAAAAGATCAAAACCACCATGAGCTTCAGAACTCTCGGGTCTAAACAGATTCTTTGGAGGTTGTTCTAGAACAGGTTCTTGTTGGACCTCAAAGAATGGAAAACCCCTTTGGTTCATATTATTTTGACTGTATTCAGTATTTACTCCCAAAAAGTTTGCTTCGCCTGGCCTTGTTTGAAAATTTTGGCGTCCATACATGTGCCCATTTGAGCTTGGTTGTTCATGATGAGACTCAGACAGATTTCTAGCAAACTCGGGCCTTGCATTTGTTTGTGTAATGTTGAAAATATGTGGGTCTGGAACACGTTGAGCACTGTGTCCTCTCTCAGTTTCTGCTTATGCACAAAAAGTGAGGATAAATCGGTAATTGTGTCAAAGCTGGTTATTACAAATACACAAAATCATAATACAGATTGACCAGTAAAAACATGTTTGGGTTGAAACGAGTAACTCATATTGTAGGTAGAAACAGGTTGGGTTGAACCCAAATCACTATTTTGGCCACTTTTATTAAAAGAATTATGAATAACAAACGTGTTAAATATTATTAGAGAAAATATATTATTACGAATTTCCGATAACAACTTAAATGTCTATAATCACGATTAATAAGGTGTGTGCATTCAAATCACACTTTTGGCGACTTTTCAACCCATTTGACATGTCCGGCCCAATTGACCTGTATTCTTTCTATTTAAATATTCTAGTTTAGAGAGTATGATCTGTTAGGGATAAAACATAATCCAGAACGGACCATTTATAGGTACATGAACTGAATTGCCACCTCTATAGTAACATTAAAACAATCTAATTCCAATATTATTCATCAATAATATGCAACTTAAAGCCAGTTTTGTTACCTGCTGGTTCTAAGTTGTAGTTTCTTGGACTGGAATCTGACACACCAAACTGTTTCTGATTACCAACCCACGAATTGTCATTTATAGGCCAATTCCCATCATGTGATCGTAAACCCTGGGGCAAGTTTTCTTGTGCAAAGAAATTGTGAACCCTATCCCCAACTCCGTTGCCAGGCATTAATGATGTAGGCCCCACAATTTGAGGCTAAATTTAAAAGTATTCTTGTAGATTTACCTTCAAAAAGTATGCAAAATATAAACTCAGCCACCTCCGGTTCTAAATCCAGTTACTAAAGGTCTCAAATTTATATGTAGCTTCAGTATATATACAGTAATTTTCTATCACACTCTTCTTTTGCTTCCACCTTGTAACGATCCTGAATATAAAAAATAATCACAGATATGAAGTAATTTCTGATTAGAAGCCTTCAACTTTATAAATATCTTAAGAATAAGTTAAGAACATGAAAACATATAATTGCATCTACCATATAAAAAATAATACTTTCTTTCAATTCATACCCTGTAACAAAATAAAAGTTAATTGAAAAAACATTTTAAATATCAAAACTATTATAAAAGCTATATGCGTGAGCTTTAACAATCATGAAACAAATGCTACCCCTGATTGAACATGTATGAGTCTATGATATGGGAGGCAATAAAGATACAACATCCTCAAAATCGTTATAAATGGCATAAAATATGGTGTCCCCATAAGAAAGAAACCAACAAATCTAGTTTTTTTCCCATAAGCTATCAATTTGCTTGTCCTGTAAGTTGTAATAAATGCAACTTTTAACTTCATATTCTTTTTAGTCCTTTCTTTACTAATTTGAATATTATTTATTTCGTATATTCTAATGTAACTAATTTGTCACTTCTTTATTGACGTTGCTATAAGAAAAAACGAACATAATATTAATCAAGTAATCTTGAGGTTAAATTATTATTACTATTTTGTTATTTTTCTAACTGGATAATTCAGTACAGATCACATAAAAAGAAAGGAAAGGGTATGCTTGGGGATGAAAATAAAAAATCAGTTATCAACAACCATTCATATGTCATCTCTAAGAAATATCAAATTGCTAGAATGGAGTTATGTATAAGAATTCTGTGGGTCAACAATGAATTGGCTTTCAAATTCCTAATTACAGACAGAAAGACAGTGTTCTCTAGAACATATATCAAACTGAATTATCATTTATGCAGTCAGCTTTACATCATGTTGACAAAACGTATCACGAAAGAAGTTGCATTTGTACAGCATGCACGTCCATTTCTTGATTAGAAATATTACTAAACAAGATACTCCAAAGGTCCGCAACATCCAGTTACCATGGATACAGGCGTAAGAATACAGCTGACTATTTGCTAACATTATAACCTACAGTTAGGGGTCATTTTTATAGGCTCTAGTGTAATCCTATCCTCACTATAGAGGTTCACTATATTACACCCGAATAAAACACAGTCTCATATGCCCTTGTCACCAAAGTTACAACACCCTAATCTTTCCATAAAAATTCACTAACATAGCAGAAGCTAATTAAGCATCAATAAACGTTGAAAGAAACCTTACAACCTTCAAAAACAACACTTCAACACATTTAACCAGAAATGAAAAGTGCAGCTCCTAATTCAAAACCACAAGGCTACAAGAACTACCAAACGGACACAACCACACAAAGTTTGATGCACTCCACATACAGAACAAACTGAGTATAAAACAACCAGCCTACAAACACACACACATTGCATCAGCATACAAGAAACCCCAACCTTCAAAGTTCAAACCCAAAATTCCTACCAAAACGCACACCCTGCACAAAGCATCAAGATCATCAAATCTCCAAAACAACTCCACACCTAAATTCCCACAAATCACCAATCCACTCACCCAAAAACCAGAAAACAAACACAACAGCAACTCCGATTCCTCCAAAGAGCGAAATTAAAGCCTTTGCTTTTCAGATGACAAAAAAACTAGGGTTTTGAGGTGTGTGAAAGGGTGTATACGAACTTACTGGTGAACATTGAACCACAGATGGAGTTGGAGGTTGAAATCGGAGGTTGGGTGAGGTTTAGCTCCGGAGTTAGGGTTTGAATCGGTGAGAAAAACGGGGAGGTGGAGGAGATGAGGGATTCAGAGAGAGATAAAGTGATCGTGCGAAATTTTCAACGAACTGTAGAATGAACCTAGGTTCGGACCCGAGGCTGTGGTTCGGGTCTGTACGAACCGTGTGGTTCGGGTCGAGGCTGAGCAATCATGGTGTTTCGATATGAAACCTAATCCGAAATTAATTAAAGAAAACTAAACCACAATTGGATTTATCTAAACGTGATTAGATAGAGAGAGTTAAGGTCTGGCATGCTTTCTTGTGCTTTTTGTATTTTATTATAGTTGATTATTAATATATATTATTCAGTAGTGTATTATGGTCGAAAGTTTCTCACACCTTAAACTTTTATGCACGGTATTTATATGGTACAAAAAACTAAAACAATTGTTTTAGCCCCTCAAATACAAGAGCCCCTAAACTTGAAAAGAAAAAAGTTAAAAGAAAAAAGGTTACTTTTTTATTTTAAACTAAATATATGTGATAATTTAATTAACATTTGTGTTTTTAGAGATAAACGAGAAGGATAACAAAATGATTGAAGTTTATTGATGTCAACTTACGAAACTTTGTTCAACCACTGTTTACCATTGACGGTTTTTTTAGGTTCATCAATTGTATTAATCTACTATTTTTCTTTTGTCAATTTACTCTATTGTTGTTTGTTATAATTTTAATATACGTTTGCAATTATTTTTTCTCTTTACTTATCTATTGTTACTTGTTTATTATTTAATCTGCTCCTTTTTAATTGACTTGTTTCAGTTAATTAAGTTGTTTTCTGTCAAACTATAAACAATTTTGTTTATGTTGCCGATCTAGGGCCCTGGTTTTTAAGAATAATAAATATATGAGGCCCAAAAATTTTGTTTCGCTTTAGACCCTAAGAAATGTTGAGTCAGCCCTTACGTCGTTGTTGTTGCATTTGATGACCTCTTGCTCCTTGATGTTTATCGGAGTCTCAACATTCTATTTATTTTCTGTAATGTTTCATGAGCTTATGTATTGGTGTCGTTAACATGGTCGCATATCGTCATCTGGTCGCCACTTGCACCAATGAGTTGAGCCCGATGAAGTTGGATTTCGATTCCCCTTAATTTACGAGAACTCAAACTTTTTTTTTCAAGCTTTGACTCTTAAGCTCAGTTAACTCATGAGTAATGTTGCATCGCGAGCTCTGCTTGAGCTTTACTCATTTATTGTTTATTTGCTATTTAATTTTTTTCAAAATAAGTTTATACTCTATTGGTAAAGTCGGTTGTAGACTCAAACTATTATTCACTTTTCTATAAATATAGTACAAACACTTGCTTTATTTATTTATTTCAACAAAAAAAACCTTTATTATATGTAACAAATATTATAGAGGAAGTCGTAGGTGGATGGGTGGTAAGTTGCGCGTAATTTAAAGGGCGAAATCCTGAGTTTGACACTTGGTAAACCCTCCCGCCCCTCCAATTATTTGCATTTATTTTCAAGTTTGTGATATAATGCTAAAAAATAAAGTCATTTTTTAAAGTTTAATGTCTTTTTTATACTTATAACAGTTTTAAATAAACTCAATTTTAATTAATGTTTAGAGTAAATTACCGAAAATGTCCTTTAGATATATACCAGCTTATACGTTTTGTCGTTTCCCTTTGAAAGCGGCCATGCGCCCTTTACATACAGGGTTTGTAACTCGTTGTGCACTTTTCACAAACTATTATTATATTTTTTATGTTAAATCTAACAGTGTGCGTTATACATGGTGACATTTTAATCTAAATTAGCTTTAAGTTTTAAAATTATACCTTCTTGTGAGCGAGTTGAGATAGTGATTAGCTTTAAGATCATATATTCCTTGTGAAAAATCCAATATAACCTAGTAAGATATATATACATCACATGTGAAAGTGAAGTTTTAAAGTTTATGTGGTTTTTAAGCTTACCAAGCAAGCGAGCATTGGGTGGTGATAATTGAATAATTTCAAAACATGAAAATACACCAATTGAGATTTAGATAGTTGTCAAGAACATCAACTTAGTGATTGAGTTGTTTAAGCTTTGAAAACACAATAACGATAAACATACTTACATAGATGATGTTGTAAATGCTTGTGGACGTTTTGTAAACTTGGTAATCAGTTGTAGCACATCGGATTTGGCTTTGGGGGTCTAATCTTTTGGGAGATTTTAGC
This sequence comes from Flaveria ramosissima, assembly GCA_025215565.1. NCBI lineage: Eukaryota > Viridiplantae > Streptophyta > Magnoliopsida > Asterales > Asteraceae > Flaveria > Flaveria ramosissima. Next base: position 36,687,340 of record CM046044.1, on the reverse strand, counting down.
CATGAATGAGTGTTTTACAATTTATAATGCAAATGTGTGTGTGTGTTTTTTTCCCTTCGCGAGGTTGTAAAATAGATGGATAGAAAAGAGTTTTAGGTTTTTAATGTGAATTGTTCAAGTGAGATATGATGGTGTTGGTCAATTGTTAAAATGAAAGAAGGAGTAAATAAAATATCACAAGTATAAGAAAATGATATTTGTGCTTACTAACGTATGGTGTAAGTATGATTGTGTAATTGGTTAAGAAGTATGAAAGCATGGAGTATGGACGTAGAGATAAAAATATAAGAACATGTTAATGTTAGGGATTATTATTTAGGGGTTTATCAGATCATTTTCATTACTCAAGTACTCAACACAATACCACCTTTAGGAGAAAACTCATCATAGGTGAGAGAAAACCTCTAGCTCAACCTAGAACCACATTTTTGGTCACATGTGGGACTTGAACCCAACATCTCCCCTTATTTTAATGAAGTACATGTATATCTCAACTCAACCACTTAAACTAAAATCATTAAGTATATTATCATCAAATATGATATCAAAGCCTTATTGTTCTGTTTATCATTTACCGTAAGTAACTCATAATGAATAAAACTCCAGTCGTCCCCCTCAACTTCAAACCCAATACAGCTGCCATGGTTGTTGCCCGTCCCACCTGCATTTTATGTTATGTTCCTTTTATATTTTATAATTTTCATGGAATAAAGCATCGTTATTGGTTGAAAACCCAAGCCACCTATCCCAAAAAAATTTCAAGACGTCATTAAGTCCCACCACGCCACCTTGAGAACCGTTATAACTCAATTAGCCTTCGCCAAAAAGTTGCCGCTTCTTTTTATTTGTCTTTTGTTATTTATTTGTTTAACCTCATCAAAAGACCATAGCCAAGTCCACCAATCTCAAACTATGGTTTGATTAGATTTTTTTAAATCCAAATACCTAATCTCTCCATCTAGAGACCGCTGCCTACTAGCATCCTAAAGAATTTGTGATGTTTTTTTGAAAATCAGTGGTTTTACAAGCCGGTTGTGTCAAATTCAGCCCCACACCCACATCTTTTGTCGTTTTGGCGATCAGAACTACAATCCGTTGCCATGTATTTTTCTTTATTGAATACTGCAAATAACACAACCAATTAAACTACAAATGAAAGAGCTAGAAAAATATGAATGACAACATCAAGCATAATATGGATATGCGGCACAAGTTTGGTTTTACAAGCCGGTTGTGTCAAATTCAGCCCCACACCCACATCTTTTGTCGTTTTGGCGATCAGGACTACTATCCGTTGCCATGTATTTTTCTTTTTTAAATACTGCAAATAACACAACCAATTAAACTACAAATGAAAGAGCTAGAAAAATATGAATGACAACATCAAGCATAATATGGATATGCGGCACAAGTTTGGATTTTTGAGTTGACGGAAGCATGTTTCTTTCTTTATTATTGGCTTTTATAGTTTTTTAGCCTTAGATTCTCATTTTCTTTCGCTTTAACCGTGGGAGAGTATTGGATATATTATTAGTATTAGGGTTTATTAGTATATAGTTTAATATATGAGCCCATAGACTCAGTTATGTTTACTGGATTCGTTGTGATCTTTGTATATTGTAAAATAATTATTTAATAATATTAATTCACGTTCAACAAAAAATAAAACAAAAATATGGTAAATTATTTTAGGTGTATTTTTATATAGTTTGGTAGTGAACTGGTGTCTTGAGTATGATTATATTTATAAAGGGTATTTGGGAGAAAATTTATACTCGTTGGTTCAATAATATTGAAATCTTTATGATTATTCGGAATTATTCATGCACATTCATCATGTATGATAATAACGATGTCAATAATTGAGTTTTTTGTTATTTGGTTTGAGTCTAATATCTAGTCTTATAACATACTATAAGTTGAGCTGCATAATCAAACCTTGATATTAATTGATAATTTGTGAATGGGTACATAAGCCGTATATATAGATAAACTAATTACAGTTTGATACCCTCTACAATAAATGACTTGTCTAACCAGTCTAACATTCCCACGCAAGTTGAGGGCGGGGAACGACCTGTAACTTGGACCGTAACAACTCAAATCTTTATGAGGATAAGCTTTTTAACACATCAGCAACTTGATCGCCAGTTGAAATAAACTTGACATTTAACTTTCCTTAGGCAACTTGTTCACGAACAAAGTGATAGCCAACTTTAACATGCTTAGTACGTGCGTGAAATACTGGGTTAGCAGAGAGATACGTTGCACCAAGATTGTCACACCAAAGAGTTGGCACTTGATAATCCAAACCAAGTTCCTTAAGAAGAGACTTTAACCAGATTAGTTATGCTACTGTATCGGCCATAGCTTTATACTCAGATTCCATTGACGATCGAGAGTCGATCCGTTGTTTGCGAGCAGACACGAGATGAGATTGGAGCCCGAGTAGATAGCAAACCCCCCGCCGTGGAACGACGATCGATAAGGAAACCTGCCCAATCAGAATCCAAAAATGCCCGAAGGTTAGTATTCCAAGTGAAGTTAGAAAAGGCATGGAGCCGAGATCCCGAAGCATGAGAGAACAATAAGCAAGATTGATTGTGCCCTTGAGATACCGTAGAATACGTTTAATACCAGCCCAATGATTGTCAGTAGGGGCATGCATAAACTGACACACCTTATTGACGGCAAATGCAATGTCCCGACAAGATAAAGTGGCATATTGAAGAGCCCTTACTATCTGTCGATATCTGGATGGATCATCGAGAGGTGGACTGTCATCAGGTAAGAGGACCGAAGAAGAACTCATGGGAGAGTTAACAGGTTTGCAATCAGAAAGACCAGTCCGTTGAAGAATATCCAATATATATTTCATTTGAGAGATAACTAAATCATAACCATGGTGTACTACCTCAATACCCAAGAAACAGTGTAATGAACTCAGATCCTTGACAACAAACATAGAGCTGAGATGCTCAATCACCTGAGAAACTGTAGCGGATTGATTACCTGTAACAATTATGTCATTAACATACACAAGGATATAAACGAGTGTGCCATTGGAGTTACGAATAAACAGAGACAGATTAGTTTTAGACCCGGAAAAGCCCAATTGATGAAGTGCCAAAGACAGCTTGGTAAACCAGGCACGAGAGGCTTGCTTGAGCCCATAAAGAGATTTGTGCAATAAGCACACATGATCCGGTTTAGTAGGATCAATAAATCCAGGTGGTTGTTTCATATACACCACCTCTTACAGGTCGTCATGAAGAAATGCATCCTGAACATCAAGTTGGTGCAAAGACCAGTTATTTGTGACAACAAGTGTCAAAATAGCCCGAATAGTAGCAGGTTTAATCACCGGACTAAACGTTTCATGATAATCAACCCTATATTGTTGATTAAACCCTTTTGTCACTAGTCGGGCTTTGTATCAACTAATCTTCCCATTAGGATCTGTTTTCAATCTGTAAAACCCCTTTGCAATCAACCACATTAGTATTGTGAACAAGAGGAACTAATGATAAAGTCCCGTTTCGTTGTAGCGCGTCCAGCTCCTCAGCCATAGCTTGATGCCACTCTAAAGACTTGTTGGCAACGACAAAGGTGGTAGGTTTTAACGTGTAAGGGAGGGTTGAGATGAGCATGATAGGCAACGGGTTATAACGAGATGCAGGCTTAGGGTTGGGGCGAAGGTTAGAGGGGCGAGGTCTGGGTGTCGGGTTATGGTCAGTGGTAGGGGTGGTTTGAGTGTGAGTGGGGATCGGTTGTGGTATGGAAGTTGAGGGTGAGGGGAGGGGATATGGTCGGGAGTTTCGGGTTGGTCAGGGGAGGATGTAGGTTGGTTGGTGGGAGGAGTGAGAGCAGGTGAGGACTCGGTTGGAGGAGTAGGATTAGTGTAGTAAGAGGATGGGGGCTGAAGAAAGATGGATGTGTAAGGTGAGCTGGCGGCAGGCAGGGGATGGTGGAACGGGTGTGGTTAGGCCATAGGGGAAAATATGCTCATTAACTCGTACATGATGGGCAACATAGACACGCTCAGTGGAGGGGTCAAAACACCGATAACCATGGTGAGCAGGGATGTATCCTAGAAAGACACACGGGGTAGAGCGGAAGTCAATTTTGTGATGATTGTATGGATGAAGGTAAGGAAAACATTGACATCCAAAAACTCAAAGAAATGAGTAATCGAATTTGCGGTTTAAAAGATGTTCATACGGAGACTTGTTCGATAAGACACGAGAGGGAAGGCGATTAATTAAATAGACAGCGGTTTCAAAAGCACATAGCCCAAAACACTGAGGAAGACTGGAATGTGCCAAGAGAGCAAGACATGTTTCCACAACATGACGGTGGCGACGCTCAACTGTGCCATTCTGTTCACTCGTGCGAGGACACGAGCGACGATGAATGATACCGAGACGAGTGCAAAACGAGGAAAGTGTACGAAATTCACCCCCAGTCAGTTTGTAGACATTTTAATTTTGTGTTAAATTGTCTTTTAGCTATTGTGCTAAAGTTGGTTAACACAGAGTAAACATCAGATTTTTGAACTAACGAAAAAAACCACATATATTTTGAATGATGATTAACATATAGTAAAAAGAAATGACAACCATCAATTGATAAAGTGGGTGCGGGACCCCAAACATCACAATATACAAGATCCAAAACACCAGTACTACGAAAACTTGAGTCAGACAATGACAACTTTGACGACTTGCCTAATTGACAAGAAGTACATAACGTATTAGAAAATTTGTCCGAAACAGGTAAAGAACAATGTGAAATAATTGATTGAAACACTTGCGCATGAGGATGGCCTAGGCGTTGGTGCCAAGTGTTGGAAGACGCTTTGACTGCAGTGAAGGCAACTTTAGGGAGAGACTTAAGTTGAAGAAGGCGAATGCAGTACAGACCCTACTCACTTGGACCCGCTAGGAGGATAGTGCATATAGACTTGTCCTTCACAACAAAATAATGGGAGTGAAATTCAAAGAAAACATTATTATCAAGACAAAATTTTTGAACAGATAGAAGATTTCATTGTAGGTCTGGAACATGAAGAATATTGGACAGGTTAAAGGTTTTGTGAGGTGAGTAAATTATAGAGGATCCAATATGAACAATAGGAAGGTATTTACCATTACCAACAAGTAAAGAGTCATTAACAAAGTAGGCATCGGGGTTGTCCATGCTAGAAACGTCCGGGGAGGCATGGCTATTAGCACCGGTGTCAGGAGTCCAAACAAAGCTTGATTGTGAGTTGGCATCCGAATGAGCAGCATAATTGGCTTGTGGCACCATACATGATGAAGTGGACAGACTTGGGCATTGAGATGGTTGATAACCAATACCATAACGGTTACAATGGTCATAGACCATGTTTTGAGTAGAAGCCCAGAATAATTGTTTGTTGTTGTTGTTATCACGGTTGCGATTGTTGTAGTTACCGCGAGAGTTACCACGAGACGAGCCACGGAAGCCACGGGTGGCCCGGTTGTTGTTGTTGAATGATCGAGTTCTAAGGAAGGCTTGCGGTTAGGAAGGGGCTGCACTGATTGGATTGAGTTGGTAACTAAGTTGTGAAGCTAACAATTGAAGATTGTTGAGTTGGTGCTGAATGGTATCAACTGGTGATGGTGAGACAACCGAGGCAAAACCAATGTGGGTTGTTTGCGGTTGTAGGGCAGTAGCAAAAAAAGCTTGCGATGAGGGTTGATTGGTGGCTAACAGTTTGGTGATCATATAGTCATGGTCACATAGTATTCCATGAAGTTCATTGAAGCTAATTGGAGGAGAGCGGGCAAGGAGGTTGGCTTTGAGACCGTTGTACTCGTCACTGTTAGCAAGTTTAGTGGCGTAATCTTGGGCATTGCTTAAGTAATCATCCGATATTCTAAAGAGTTGATTTTTAAGAGTAAACTCATGGGAAGAGGTGACCGGTGCATAAGCACGTTACAAAGAGAGCCAGACTTCACGAGAGGTTTTACCTTGAATATGTTGAAAGGATTCTTCGGACATGGTAGATATGATTAGCCTACGTACATGAGCATCGTTGGATATCCATGGAAGATAGCTTGGATTGTCTGTTACAGCAGCATCAGTTGTGATTTTTGATTCTTGGCAGGGCACAGTTCCATCAACATACCCGAATAGATTGTGAGAAGCCAGAAAAGATTCAACCATGGTTCTCCAATAGCCATAATTGTGTTTTAGAGTAAAAGCAATCTTATGAGAGTTGTGAGAAGTCTTTTCCTGGTGAGAAAGCAATATGATAGCAGCCATAATAAAGGAGAGGCTGATGAAGATGATCACCGGTTGTGATTAAGGATGAAACAGGGGTAGATCGCCGGTTGCGGCTAGGGTAGGAAGTCGATCCCATTTTTTGTGAGAAATTTTAGGAGAGATTTGATTTGGCTCTGATACCAAATCAAACCTTGATTTTAATTGATAATTTGTGAATGAGTACATAAGCCCTATATATAGATAAACTAATTAGAGTTTATTACCCTCTACAATAAATGACTTGTCTAACTAGTCTAACATGCATGTACTTTCTAGGTATTTAATAATTCAAAAATTGAGTAATAATAAACTAATTAATAGAAACAGCGGGCAGATCTTTACATGTATTGTTTTGGAGGGTCGTTTTAACTTACAAGCCTCTAAATAAATCAAGATTTTTAGATTGCAATAATGGTTACGCATAAAACAGTAAAACCTTTATCAACATGCACAAAGTTCTTTTAACATATACTGATCTAGAGTGTTTTAACTACATTACCACACCATATAAACCATTTTAAACATAGTCTAACATGAATGTCCCTATTAATATAAATATTCTCATAAATTTCCAACACTTGAGGGTAGAGAAATATTTACCCAAGCTTTTCTAATGCGTCGAAGGCAGTCTTTAAGTTAAATCATTGTCTTACAAGATGTCGATGTTAGCTTCATATCTAGTTATCCTATTCCTTCCAACATTTTCACACACTCACACGCAAAACACACACTATAATAATATAAAGAATACATATATGTTTCAGCAGGACCGCCATTTAATTGCATTTTCCTAGTTGACGGTAATGAATCTCTTACTTATATTGTTTGAGACTAAAGTTAGGTGCTCATCAAATCTTATACGTCATATAACTTGAAGGGTTAAGTTGATTAACAAATTTAACCTATTTGGTTTGATTCGTAAAATCTTCCTACAAGTTTTCAATGTTTTTTTAATGGTTGTCTCAACACATACATCATCCTTTTATAATTAAACAACCAATATATCAACATATCTAAAGATTAGGATGTTATAATGTGAAAGAAGTTTTAACTTAAAATTTAATGGTATATTCACTCAAGAAATAAAAAGGTACGTTATTTTTAAATGTTTAATCACTCATCCAAGAAAATAAACCATATATATATACATATATACATACATATATATATTAAGTGACTTCTAATAATTTTACAATGCTTTTATAAGGCCATTTTAGAATGATTAATGCTTATATACACACTTCTAGAGGTTATCTACCTTGAATATCCGATGAGTTGATTGAAGTATGGCAAGCTTGATTGAAGTATATCCCCTGAAACTTGTTAAATGAGAAGGGTTTTGTGTTTCATACACCCGCTAATGTGACCACTCCATGCAAATGACCGTTTTTTGTTCTGTAAACGGTCGTTTAGACCGACTGTAAACGGCTGTTTAGGTCTTGTAAACTGTCGTTTACTTTATAGTAAACGGTCGTTTACTTTCTGCATGATTTGACAAATCGAATTTTGTTTTGTAGCCATTCAACCGAACCCACTCCTTCAATTTATACCACCAGCTGCTTCTTCACCATTATCATCTAACTTCTTCACCTCCATTCACCTCATCTTCTTCATCTTCTATCCACGAAATTTATCTTCATCAACATATTCACCATCTCATTATTTTTATTTTTTAAATAAAGGATAGTTTATTATTATTATAATAAAATTTAGTTTAATATATATTTTATTTTGTTACTGATTGTAATTATTTTAGGTAATGGCTTCAAGTTCACGTCAAGATACAGCGTCGGTTCGTGCTTCGAATCATCCGTGGCTTCAGTTTCGTCGAGGATCAGATGAATATAATCGGCTTCAAAAACTTTTAGATAAAGAATTTGAGGCTTCACGTTCGATATCTTGGAGCTTGTTACGGGACGTGGGTGAATTTACTCGTGCTCGTTACATGATGAACGAGCCATGGAGCAGATTTTTTGCAATTAGTGGCCCGCAATATAAGGAGCTTTGTTTGGAGTTTTTCTCTACATTTAATTTTGACTCGAACAACCATAACTATAGGTATTTCAATTTAGTTGGATTATATATAATTTCGAGTCTACATTTAATTGAACTTATTTTTTTAACAGTGATAACGATGCTATCAGTTTCGTGCTCGAGGGGGTGCCACGTAATTATTCTATGGCCGAGTTTGGTGTTTTGATGGGTTTATATACAGTTCAAGAGACCCATCAATCTGATTTTTTGAACGGTCTTACGCAATTTCCAGAAGATTACAATGATGAAATATTTTGGCAAGAAATTGGTGATTACCAATATATACCTAACAATAAAACAAAAGCTACAAGAATGAACGATCCGTTGTATAGATATCTTCATCGCGTTATTGGTCATACTATAGCTGGACGTAGGATGACCAATCGTGGGGTGACTAAAATGATTTGTTCTTTTTATTTTGTTTGATTAAAAGGAGGCCTTGTAATATGACATATATGTTTGCTGATTATTTTACTACTTGCACGGGTATAAAGAAAAGCGGGCATATTTGTGGTGGTACATATGTTACTCGACTCGCCGAGTCTTTACACATTCTCACCCCTGAGAACGTGGCAAGGTTAAACGGGTCGGTTCTTATGTCCGGATTTCTTGATCATGAACATGTTATACGGATGGACATGATTGCAGATTATCCATTATTGTCACACAACGAACGAAGAAGACTGTATACGGCTTCGTCAACAAGGCATTTCTTATGTGCGATCGTGGTGGTGTATACAAGTCAACATCAGATTCAACCACGCATTCAGGCACAAAGAAGACAAGTTGTCCATTTCAACTTATAGCAAAATATCATGAAGAAGATGGAGGTTAAAAAAATACATGTTGTGTGTGAGGAACATAACCATAAACCTTTTAAATTTTGGAGAGTAATGCTTATGCAAAAAGATTGTCTAAAGAAGAGTATGCGTTGGTGGAAGATCTTACAAGAAAAAATATGAAGCCACGTGATATTCTTACGGCTTTAAAAGAAAATAATGATAAAAATGTATCCACAATTGAAACCGTGTATGATGCACGGACAAGGATACGAAAGTTGGATAAAGTTGGAACCACCCCAATGCAAGCAGTTCTCTAATCTTTGCAGATAAACGGATACATCTATGATTTTACTACTGATGACGAATCAAATCAATTAAATGATTTGTTTTTTGTCAACCCCACTTCATTAAAAATATGGTGTGCGTTCCCGCATGTGATTATTTTAGATTGCACGTACAAGACGAACAGATATCGCCTCCCTTTTCTTCAAATTGTTTGTTTAACTTCAACAAACAAGACATTTTGTATTGCTTTCGCGTTCATACGAAATGAGAAAAAAGATAATTTCATGTGGGCTTTAAATTGTCTGAGAAAAACATTGGATGACTATATGGTACCACGTGTCATAGTCACTGATAGAGAGTTGGCATTAATGGATGCATGCCAAGTAATTTTTCCAGAAGCAACCTGATTGCTTTGTAGATATCATATACAGGAGAATATCAGAAAGCATTGCAGACCATCTTTCAAGTCTCAGACTGAGTGGGATAAATTTATGTATTACTGAAGATTTCTGCTTCAATCTCCAACAATTGAGGCCTACTATGAAAATCGAACGCGATTGCAGACAAAGTTGATGAACAAGTATCGAAGTATTTTCCTGATCTATTCAATTTATTGTTTTTATTTTAATGAAATTGAAACTGACATATTTGATTTAACTTTGTAGCTGTGTTTAATTATTTGGATGTTAACTGGAGATGTTCGTGTCTACGTCGATTGATCAACATCTAAATTTTGGAGAACGAACAACAAACAGAGTAGAAAGCCAACATGCTCTGTTAAAAAAATATTTGAATTCCGACAAGACAAATTTGGATAAATTTATAGGAATTTTAAATAACATAGTACGTTTACAGAAAACACAAATAAATGCAAGTTTCGAAGAAAGTCGGATTAAAATAAAACATCAACACAAACATAATTTATTTGTTTCTTTGTTATCAAATGTTTCTCATGTAGCTCTGGATATATTAGTTGGGGAGCTGAGACGAGTTAATGAAATTCAAAACCAATAACAAAGTTGTGGCTGCCATATTCGTAATAGTTGCGGTTTACCATGTGCTTGTGAAATCTTACAATATTTAAAAGCAGGCAAACCTATTCCACTATATTCGATAGATATATTTTGGAGGAGGTTTGACTTTTCACCAGTATCGTTAAACGAAGATGAAGAAGATATTCAATGTGATGACGAACTTGAGAGGTTCAAAGAAGCTTACCAGAAACAAAAAAAACCCACGGTGAAAAGGATTTGGTTAGAAAGGATAAAAGGCATAAGAGATCCTATTAGCATAAATCTTAACGAGCCTACTGTGCAAAAAAATACTCGTGGAAGGACAACACTCAAATCTCAAAAACAAAAACAAACCATACCCTTCACCTGTTGAACCTACCCGAGGTCATACCTACACGGCAAGTGATTTTGTTAGTTATGATTTATGGGGTTGAGCCCCCCAAAACATAGTTGAAACGTAGATAACACAGCTCAATCTTCTCTATATCACCATCCTTTACTAACACAAATTCCAAAACTTTTCCATCCATATATAACACATATAAAGAACGTAAACAGTGATGGTAACTATAGGTTTCGTGCAGTTTTCTTTTCCTTAGGATTCGGTGAAAAATATTGGCTGAACATGATGTATGAGCTTTTAAACGAGTTATATAACAATTCTAATTTATACAGAAATCTTTTCTCTAGCTCATATGATGAGATAGAACATACTTTATCATTGCTACAACCGGGTCCAGCTCCTGATTAACACTGGATGATAATGCCTTACACAGGATTATTGATCGCCAACATAGTTAGTGTGATTCTTCAATGCTTATCTCCCACTGAAAGTGCAACTTATTTTCCGCTATGGATAGGTCCGCATGAAGTCATGTACCACCAGTTCATTACTATTGCACATGTGTATGGTTGCCACTACGTCTCTGTAAGTTTACGGTGAATATCCATTGCCTTTCATAACGTCATTATGGAATTTTCACAAAAGTAATAATGCGGCTGCGTGGGAAAGAATGTACGAGGAGAGGCTTCAAAGATATAGTCAATATATACTTCAAAATAAAACTGTTACTCGTTTCAATATATATTAGATTAGTATCATTTGTAATTATTCATATGATAAAGTTCAAAAATTGTGAACTATATAAGTTTTATTGTTATTTCTAAACTTCAAAAATTATAAAAATTATAAAAATTATATGAAGTATATAAAGTTCAAATATTTTAAACTTATATATAATTTTTATCTTAAATTCATATAAAACTATATAATGTAATAGAAAAAGTTAATACATGTATATAAAAACTTAATAATATATAAATTATATAATTTAGTATAATTAATAGAAAAAGGAAAACGACCAATTTAGTATAATATAATTATGAATAGGAAAACGACCAATGTAATTATGAAACGACCAGTTTACTATGTAGAAAAAGGGAAACGACCGACTTATTAACTTGTAAATTATCGTTTAACTATACATAGAAAAGTTTAATATAATTATAAATAAAATGTTAATACATGTACATAAGTTTTTATGTACATGTATTAACTTTTTCTATTTATACATATATTCAATTTATATAATTAGTATAATATAAATATCAATAGAAAAATTTAATATTATAAAAACTTAACAATATATAAATTTAATATAATATAACTATAAATAGAAAAAGTTAATAAAAATATTAAAATAATAAACGACCGTCTATTTATAGTTATATTATTATAATATAAATATAAATAGAAAAAATTAATATAATAAAAACTTAACAATATATAAATTTAATATAATATAACTATAAATAGAAAAAGTTAAAAAAAATATTAAAAATAATAAACGACCGTTTACTAAATTGTAAACTGCCGTTTATAACTCTGTAAACGACCGTTTACTACTCTGCAAACTGTAGTTTACTCTCATGCAAATTGTAGTTTACATACATGCAAACGCCCGTTTTCTCTTTGACAAACGATCGTTTTTCAGAGATGGTGTAAAATGCCGAATTACTGGTGTATGGAACAAGGTTCTCAAATGAGAAACATGTCCACACCTCAAAGGTTTGACAAAACATCAAGATTTTTTTGGCTTGACATAGTCAACATACAATCGAGTCATTAGCCGACCATAGTTCTTCAATTACCTTGGAACTTAAGTTCGGGTGGAGTGCATCTATGGTTGTACCTTGCATCGACCATGCGTATCATATAAAAATTCAAATTTGTTGGTGTCTAGGCACCGGATGTTACGTGCATAAACCTTGAATTGTTAACATAATAGTTAAAATGTAACACCCCAACCTGACTACCCGTGTAGGGTTGTCGTGTCACATAGTCCAGTAATCAAGACAATATTAATAACTTAGTTAACATACTTAACCAAAAACTCCAAAACCACATTACGTTTTAAAGAAACATTTAAGTCTTATATAAAATAGAAGTTTCAACTAGGCCTCTTAAACTTTTATTTAAATGTCATCATCCTAATTTCTTCAATTACCATCTCTTTACACATACCTATTATCCCCTTCAGTACCTGTCGTGCAAACAAAGAAACAACAAAAACAAACACGGCTGAGCAAGAAATTGCTCATTAACGAAAAGAACAACATATCTAAAAACCCGATTCATCATAACAAACCAAAACACATTAAGATCCAGTATCATCCTGATTTCTTCAATTACCATTTATTCACACGTTTCCATCATCCCCTACATTACCTGTCATGCAAACAATAAAACAACAAAAAAAAAAACACAAGGCTAGGCCAAAATTGCTCAGTAATAAAAAGAACAACTATCTAAAATCCAATTCATTTTAACAAGCCAAAACACATTTGAGATTCGGTTTCATTTTATCAGGGAGATGGTAAATAGAAAGGAAGTTGCTCTCGATTTCTATGGCACTCATGATCAGGTTGCAAATTTCCTTACCGAATCATTGACAAAGAAAAGTTTATGTACTTCAGGTGGCATATGGGATTACGACGGTTTGATTCAAGAGGGGGGTAATGACATGTGACCCAAATTGTCCACGTTGCATGAAAGCTCAAGTTGATTTGTTCATGAAATTAGTTGAATAAGTCTTTCCACATGTTGTGCGTGTTTCATTTGTTTTGTACTTAATTCCTAGAACAATGAGTCAAAATGTTTACCCGGTCGAAGCTTTTACCCATTAGGTTGTCACGCTTTTTGTGTGTTTTCTCCACTGTTTAAATCGTTTTGTATTGGTTTCGTTATCACTTTTAGAAATATCAAAAACCTACTTGAGTTTCTCACTATTCTTGTGTTGTTCATTCATTTAAATACCACCATATAGGGATATTATCCATCTGAATTTGATTTAGTTGTTGAGGGAAAAATATGAAAACATATATAGATTTTGATAACAATAACGATATCAATGCCCAATAAAATAAAATAAAATAAAATAAACTAAACGTTGGTTTGGTTGTTAGATGTGAATGTCATTTGTTGAATAGGATGATGGTTACTATTATTATAGGATTTTTCTAAATATCATATTTATTTAAAACAATATCAATTTTAATCAATCAAACATTTTAAAGTTTTGTATTACTCATTCATTAGATACAATTTGAGAAGTACATATAACATTAGCTAACCATTAAAATAGTGACATGGTAGTACAACGTCTACGTTATTTGGTGGAGACTCGGCTTCAATCCACACCATAAATACTCTAGTGGTTATAGAAGATACCTACTTCTAGACCCGACCCGATGGATCAAGTCCACATCGGTCAAGCTCGTCATGGACTATTCATGTACCCACTGCCCCACTAACTCCTCATATGGAGGAAATTACAACGTTAGTGGGAGCTTCACCTCGTTACTCCACTACATGCTTCTAACCTTTATGGAGACTTATATATAAGAGGTAACAACATTATGACTAGATGACTACACATTTACATATACATACATATTATACTCTCTCATTATGACCTTGACTTGACTTGAGCGCCGAAGTGTCCAGAACGAGATGGAGAACGAGCCTACAACACAACTAGATGGGCCCGGACCGGAGGAGTCTCACCCATACCCGTGAAGTATCTACCCGAGACCAACAACATGACGTGAATTTGTTTCAACATTTAGCGCCATCTGTGGGACCCCGGACAAAACATGTTTCGTGTACTCCATACAACGACTAGATTTGTGTTTTTCGCGTTCTTTACGCCATACACAAATCTGTATCTTGACATTGGTTTAACAACATCCTGAATGTAATACTCTCTCCATCGCAATTGGTGAAAGGTATGTGTGCTATACTGAACTAAAAACGGTTGTATGCTATCTTAAAGAAGAGACATATGGAATGAAATAATGTTTGATTAGATGCAATATTAAGAATATATGTATGTTTATATGCACACGTTCCCACATACCATGACATGGATTTTATTTCGTAAGCCGAGAATACATGTTTAACAATTTTGATGTATTAAAATACTAGTTTAGATACCCACGTGTTACACATATTTTAATAAAAAATATATAGTAGATTATATATACGTATATTTTAATATATGTTACAAATAACATATCAATGAAATTATTATATTATATATTATATATATACTAATAAAACAAAATCACTATAGTCACACGATCATTTTCTAAACTGTTCACGTCATCTCCACCTACAATGCACTTAGGACTGTGCACATGTCATCACCATAATATGCCTTACGGATTTTGGTAAACAAAAATTTTATTTTCAAAATACTTTCCTTAATAACTGATCATTTACTACTATATTAATCAATGACATTCTTTCTATAAATCAATAATATCATGAATTTTTTTGACGAGACTTAATTATTTAAAAATACAATTTAATTTCTAATTCATCATTGTTAAAACTAAAATACTTAGTATATCAAGAGATTCATACATGTTGAATTGTTGACTCTCTCATTGTGCACCCGATTTGACTTAAACGTCATTCCACGGGGCTTAAAGCGCCTGGACCCTCTAGCTTCTTTTCTATGATTGTAAAGATGAAAAACGAGCCTACAACACAACGAGATGGACCCAATCTGGAAGAGCCTCACCCACAAATTCATCACCGGGACGAGAATTTGTTTCAACAGTAGCCGTCTCACAACAATGACCGCAATGAAAGTCTGAACACAATACGATTCTAGGATCAACATAATAGTTCGAACTTCACCGATTGACTTTAGTTCAAGGCCATGAGTCCGTTGCCTCATACGACGTTATGTGATGAACGCGCCACAAACAAGTTAGCAAGTCCGGTAACATTATTGTTTTAGTAAATTATCCCCAAAAAGAATTATTAGATAATATATCCCTTAAACCTGTATCACGTGACAGCCGTAACGTTCTTGACTCTGCGGTATATATAAGCGTGTTCGGGTTTCTTCATCGGCTGAAGGTCAGTCGAGCTTATTATTATTATTATTATTGTTCTTCTTCTTCTTCCGTCACATCGATCGGCGATTCACGAAGGAAGAACAATGGTGGGAGAAGAGAAGAGGCATCAGATGATGCAAAATCTGTTCGGTGATCAATCGGAAGAAGAAGAGGAAGAAGAGGTTGAATCGGAGCACGAATCAAACCGACAACCCGATTATGCATCCGTATGATTCCTCTTAATCCACTCGCACTCACGCTACTTGTTGTTTTTTTTTCTGTTGTTTAATCGATTCAACTTTGAATTAGAAAGAGAAGTTCAGATTTCGTAGCTTCGTGTCGTAATTTGTGTTGGTTTTTGGATTTGGTAATTAGGTTTTGTTTGATAAATTTGTGTGTGGTTGATGGGAGAAGGTTTTTGTTGGGGGATTGAGGCGAATTGAGTTGTTTGTTGTTTGAATTAGGAGTTTTAGGGTTAGAACTCGCTAACCAATTGATGTGGTTGTTTATAGATTTAATATCTGTTGGGAAAGTTTGAATTGGGGGTTTGATTCTTGAAGTAATACAAGAACTTGTTATAAGATTGAAAGTATAATAATTTTATAATTAACTTTGATTTGGAATGCTAAGAATTGAGCCTTTGAGAGTTCATTGGCATATGTTTTTATGCAGTCTTAATAGTTTTGCTGTAATGAATTTCTAAAAAAGGATGTAAATTGACCTGTTAGAGCATAAGGTTATACATCTTTACTTTTTGATATGACATTGCACTTCATAAATTGACAGGTAAGAACTTGGAATGACCTTTGAAAGCTAATTTTTTGGACTTTCCGTAAAGGAATGAGGACTAGACATTTTGCCTTCTGTTCAGTTATAACTATCCAGTTGTTGATTTTGGTAAACTGTAATCAAATAATGAATAATCTCATAGTCTATCATTGCATTCTCGAGGCCGTTACTTGAGTGAACCTATAGGTCGTGGTTATACACTAGTGTTAACATGGGGCTTGGAACATTATAAAGAAAGTTACACAATTGCTTAGTTGTTTAATATTACATGAAATTTTATGTGTAATAACTCATATATAAATAACAAAAAGTAAAACTTTTTGTTTACTTAAAAATGGAAATGACTATTGCTTACTATCATAGTATGGAAAGACAATCTGATTCACAAAATTAGTTTATAGCGCCAAACTATGTTAGTATTTGGTGCTTTATTATGTATAAATTCAAAAGTTATTACAAAACTTGGTAAGATAAAACATGTAATCAATCAAATTGTTATTTAGTGCAAAAATTGTTTTTTGCCGAACTCGCTCAGTTCATATATAGACATTTCAAATGGGTATGCACGATATACATTAACCTTTAACATTCCATGAACCCATACCCCCCCTGATGGGTTGCAACAGACAGTCGGTAATATATAGTTTTCTGTAGACAGTAACTGGGATTTTATTATGCTTGAAGTTCTATTTCTTTATATACCAGATCTATCATTAGCTAATAGCAAGGTTTCTTCTATATGTGATATTCTTATGGCTATCTATTTATATTTATGGGTACAGTGAACTCATTTGCTACATGGATGCACATATGCCTTTTGTCTTGAAAACTAAATTGGGGATTCGGGTATATGTTAAATATGGAACAACCATTCTTATATATTGTATACTTATGTAATAAAAATATTCGTTGCACATACATTCTATTAATATATATATATATATATATATATATATATATATATATATATATATATATATATATATATATATATATATATATATATATATCTATATATATCTATATATATATATATCTATATCTTATATCATATATCTCTATATATATATATATATGTGTGTGTGTGTGTGTGTGTGTGTGTGTGTGTGTGTGTGTCCTGTTTTGATATAGCTAGCTCTGTAAGTTCATGTATTCAGATTATATTGTTCCTTTTTAGATGGATGTGTTGCTCAGATATGGAAAATTTGTTTGGACTATGATTATACCTAATAATTAAAAAGAATCCTGAAAAGCTTGGAAGCCAGTTACAAATGGCGATTTTGTTAATGGATATAGCAGGTCAATTAATGCTCAAAAGAATGGAATCAATGTTAATGTTTTATTGTATGGTGCAATACAATGTGACTGAGTGCTGTTGTAAAATACTGACATATATGTTTCCAAGTTTTTAGAGATACCGAATGAATAGGCCACACAAGCAATCACAAGTTTTCACTAAGGCCATACAAATATTAAAATAACCTTAGGGGCCACCAAGTATCAGATTCACTTCATTTATTTGACTCCGAAATTATAAAATTATAAGATTCCCTTAATTGTTTTTGCACAGCTAGTGTTTTAAATGACAAAAATCTGATCGGATGTACTCAGATATGTTTAAACAGTCGGTCTGTAGTTATTTTTAGTATATTCATGGACATTTCTGTACTTTACAACTTAAGATGTGATAAAAGCTTCAAACATGGGGGATTTGTTTATTTTATAAGTTCCAGGCAAATTTTTTTATTGGAAGCGGCTTATACTAAACTAAACTAAGATGATTTTCATGTGGCCTTTAAAGTTTAATATTTGTGTGGCCTTAGTGAAAACTTTTATATATCTGGTTGGCGTATGTATATATCATCCCAAGTTCTTATCATTAATGAATGGGACTCATAATTACGCGTGTCAGCTTCACGTACATGTGGTAGTAGTTGGGCATATGACTGCAGATGAGAATTAACTTTCACCAAGTAAACCTGGCAATCTGTTGCGGTGTTGCCTAATACATGATCATATTTGACACGGAAATAAAATAGAACTATGAATGGTGTTTAATATTGAGTGTTTTCTTTTGTATCCTCATAAGATGTCTAGCAATTTTATATAAGAGGTGGGCACATAAATCTCATTGTCAATAATCATTCTTCCATTGGGATTTGGGGTGGAGGACTGCTGTTTTTTCCTTATTTTTAACGAGTTTTTGTCGGTTTCATCATGCGTAGCATGTTTATGGTTACATGTGAAAGGGTGGGTGCCAAATGTATCATAGCTGTGCCGCTTCTGTTATTATCGACCTCCCCTCTTCACATGTTCTTGTAGAGATTTCATGTTTTAAATGTCACAACCTTCATATTAGATATTGAAGAGTATTTAAAAGACAGATATTGTGAATTTCGGAAATACAAATTGTAAATGAAAGTGAGTCTTTACAGATCTTTTTACAAGGCTTTATATAGATAGTAGTCAAGTTTATTATTCAACAAATTTTATATATGTGATTCTTGACGTTATTTGAATCGTTTTTATTAATTTTATTAAATTGAAACTTCTACAGGATGAAGGGGATGTTGGGTTGAGGCCTGAAGGTGAAGAAGTGGTAGAAGGTCAAGGTGAAGCAGAGGTTGGTAGCGAAACTGATGGTGATATGCATGAAATGGATCAAGAACACATGGAGAGTGAAGGTGAAAGAGATCAAAGCTCTCAAGAAGTAGATATTGAAAATCAACGAGATGAAAGTGAAGGAAAAGATTCGGCAAGTGACCATATTGATCAAAGAGGCGTGACAAGTAGGCGGCGAGAAGTTGTGGAGAGTGAATCTGAAAGATCAGAGGAAAATCACTATATGGATAATGCAGATGAAGAAATTGATCAGCCTAGAAGTCCCAGGTATCCTTATCTGATTACATTCCTTAGATTTTAAATTTGTGATTAAAGGCATCTAGTGTGGCAGATTAGGTAAATTCATCCTTTAAATATGAGTCCTATAAAGTAAATTCATCCTTTAAATATCTCAAACGGTAGCTTTGTTTTTTTTACCCACACAATCATTTAATGCATTCAGTTTGTTTGCTTCTTGTTTGGAAGTAGGTCACCTGATGAAGAGAAAGATGAAGCTCACATATCAGAGACAGCTCCTGAGCTCCGTGATGTATTTGGGGAATCAGATGATGAAGAACCTGCAGAATATGAAGCAGTACAGAATATCCCGGAAGAAGATGCAAATGTTTGTATTTATTATTAAAAAACTGTTACTGCTATATTATTACTTTTTAACTGTTCTTCTTAATAGAGATCTCCTATGGAGGATGAAGTTTATGAGAAGGATCTTAGACCAGAAGATATGTTAGCTGACGAAGAGGGTAGGTATGATTCTGAAGAGGATAATGTTATTAAAGCTAAGGAGAAACCCGTGGGACCTCCTCTGGAGCTAGGAATACCATTGCGACCCCCTCCCTCACATCCTGAAAAGGTTTATTCTCAAATCTAGTTTTGGTTGTGTTTTCTAGGCACAATGGCATTAGCTAAGTTCTAGGAGACGATAACCACATAATTTGTGATGTCCAATGTAGTGGCGACGGTTTCTACCCTTTTTCTTATGAATGGGTATTGGGTTGATATAAGTTATGTATCACAAATAGGTGAAAGTTAATCATAAAACATAGCGTAAATGGAGATTGGCTAAATTGGTTGAAACTTAGCATTAGTTTAGAAACTTGTTGATTATCATTGAGATAAGATAACTTTTATAATCTTTTTTGTTAATATACACATCCATTATCTATAAATTTTGTTTGACATTAAGTGTTTTGGATCAACCCATCCTGTTTCAACTAGTAGAAAATTATTCGTTTTGATGTAGCACCCAACCCTCGTGATCCATCGAGTTTGCTACCTGTAATGTCCCACACTTGATTGGGAACTAAAATGGTAAAATCTGCTTCTCTTCCCTTTGCTTGCAGATGAACATGATCAAAGTTTCTAATATTATGGGAATAGATCCTAAACCATTTGATCCAAAGACATATGTTGAAGAAGATGCATTTGTTGCTGACGAATCTGGACACAGCAAACGCATCCGCTTGGAAAATAATATTGTTCGTTACAGGGCTGTTAGAAATCCTGATGGAACCACATCTGTAAGTTGATTTCAAATAAACATAACAACTTTACATGACTCATTATCCATCTTGCTTCCTATTGCTCCACTCTATAAATGTCTTGTTTTGGCTTTATATTCTTATCACTCCATTCTTCATAATTCTGTTTCTTGTTTTGCATAATCTTTATGTAGTATGAAAGCAATGCACGTTTTGTGAGATGGTCGGACGGCAGCTTACAGTTGCAAATTGGAAATGAAGTTCTTGATATTTCAGTGCAGGATGCACAACATGATCAAGCCCATCTCTTCCTTAGACATGAAAAGGTCTGTAAACATGCTTCTTTCTACATGGTAGCGCTATTTACTTGCTAAGTATGTTAAGCATAACGCTTCCATTATAAAGAAACAGCATAAAACAAGACAAGGCAAACCGTAAACAAGTTGGCTAACATGAGACAAGCCATATGCATATCAATTTGACAATGTTGATTTTCTTAAAGACATTTCTACGTATGTGTGCTCTATTTGATATGTGATTGCTAATATGTTGCATGAATTTGATGAAAAATTTGCAGGGTATACTTCAGTCACAGGGGAGGGTCTTGAAGAAGATGAGATTCATGCCTTCCTCTTTAACTTCTAATTCTCATAGATTGTTGACTGCTCTTGTTGATTCAAGGCACAAAAAGGTATTTAGGGTCAAAAAAACAGTCACTGATATTGATCCTGAGAGGGAGAAGGAGCAGAAGGAGAAGGTTAGATTATGAAAAATATATAATTCTCATGAAATCTATGGTTAAGAATTTATGTTAAGTGCTGATCAAGTTGCGGGTTTTCAGGCTGAAAGTCAAACAATTAGGGCCAATGAACTTCTTAGTAAGAAAAAGGAGAAGGTGAACCGAAAGTATACACAAACTGTGCGTAGGGAGCGCCAACTTTCACCTGGTTTCTTAGAGGATGCACTTGATGAGGTATAATTATCTAATTATTTGACTTCGTTTAAGCCTATAGATATGTTCTATATCTATTTTGTAAGTTGATGCTGAAGTTGACGGCAACAGTTTACAGTTTGTTATTATAAAGCAATTGTAATAGTTCGTGAATCAGGCAAGTGAAAATGGGAGAGTCAGGTGGGTTGGGCAACATGTCAAAACAGGTTTCATGTCATCATGTGTACTCTTTAGTGTGGGCTGGGCTGGGCTGGGCTGACCTGCAATCACTTTCTTGTCTTTCTGTCTTTCAGCTGTAAGCCTGTAACGCAAAAAGTACAACCAAAATGAACACATTTACCCATAGATGAATCAAAATTGCGACATCTTATTTTGTTGTACTAATTTCATACTTAATGATTATCAGGATGATGAACAAGATTATTATGATAACCGACGCTCTGCGGCTCGACGGCGCTTTGAAGAAGACCTGGAAATGGAAGCTCGAGCTGAAAAGCGGATTATTAATGCAAAGAAGGTATATAAGTTTAGAAATAGAAAAAACTAAAAAAACAGTTTCTTTTTCATAATTCGTTACCAACTTGTATAAAACATACGTCTTCTGTAAATAGTCTCAAGGACACAGAGATACTCTTCGAGGCAAATCATCCTTGCATTCCATGAAATCATCTAGACGTCCAGTTGATCATTATGAAAGTGAAAGAGAAGAATCTGAGTATGAAACTGAGGGTGAGGAAGATGAGCGGTCTCCACCACGTAGGCGGGCAGATGTGGCAGACCGCTATGATGATGACGAGGAGGAAGATCAGTATGAGGAGGCTTTGGCTGATGAAGCATCAGAAGAAGAAACAGTATGCATTTTTTTTACCCTTCTCACATCTTGCCTACTTAAAAACCTTGATTTTTATTTTCATCACATTCTTCATTTTGTAACTAAATTTTTTTAGGAGTTGAAGCATAAGGCTTCAGGAGGCAGTCTCAAGCGCCATGAGATAGAATCAGAAGAGGAGTCTCCCCCAAGAAAGGCGGCTACATCTCATCGTCGAAAGGCGCTTGTTTATGATAGTGATGAAGAATGAAATATATGCTAGCCGGTAAGTAAACATCATCCATTCAACAAATAAAATATATCCCTGAAAGCAGTATTCGTTTGATCATTTGAGTTTTAATTAGATACTTTTGATCTTCAAAATCACAAACAGTTACCCTGTGGTTAGTCCAGATAACCATGGAGATATCAGATATGAAGTCTATGGAATACGAAAAACAAACCTTCTTGTTTCGGGATGATGTATTTGGATCGCTATAGCTGGCTTCTTAGGGGCAATTTCATATATGCCTAAAACCGTTCATAATATCATATTTACCCAAAAAAACATCATATCAGATATACCTATTCTAATTACTTTAAATTTCATGGTACCCACTTTATTAAATACAATTTGTAATGACATGACAGTCCAAACTCATCCTAATGTAAGTTTCAAGGAAAGGGTATAAATGTCAAAAGTTGAAATAGGTATATATGAAATTATCCTTATTTTATTAACTTATTTCTGTTTTTTACAAACATCTTGAACATGTAGATGTGGATTCTTCATAGAACTGCAACCTACCGAAGACCACAACGGTTAATGATCAACGATGCAACCAACAACACATATCTTCCTTCTGTTTCTGCTTCTCTGTGACTGGACATAAACATGTTTTGAAACACAAATTACATAGCTGTTTTCTGAAGTTTCTTTGTAGCATCATAAGGATAAGTTATGTGCTTTCCTTTCTTATATATAATCTTTCATGAATTTCTTTTCTTTTTGACCATTATTGCTTTTTCTTGTATGACTTAGATTCTGCTAGGTATGTTCGCTTGTTTGTTTATTTTGTTCTCGACTCTAGCCTTACATAACTTGATCCTTTTCCTGTTGGAAAGAATTAGTAAAGACACTTGTAAGAAAGGATCTGTGGTGTTCATAGTCCAAGCTGCTAAATCAGGTTTCGGGAAACGATAAACTGTACCAACCGGGTTGAGTAGGTCGTTCTGGTCAGTCAGTTGTAGCGGTCTATTGAAACGATTCCCCCACCCCCCAAAGCTCAAATTGTCAGTACGCATTAATACTTTTGAATGATAAAGATATACAACCTAGAGTCGTGTAATAATACACATTAATACTTTTGAACGATTAAGATATACAACCTAGAGTCATGTAATATGATATGCGGGTTGTTATAGCGTTTCTTGAGGATACACAAGTCATAAAGCTGACACTTGTACTAAAATTGTATTGTGTTTATTTCATGTACCGAAATTGTATTGTGTTTATTTCATATAACTTTATGTAGTAAACAAGTCATAAAGCTGACACTTGTACTAAAATTGTATTGTGTTTATTTCATGTACCGAAATTGTATTGTGTTTATTTCATATATATTTATGTAGTATTATGATATGTAAAGGATGATACATTAGTAAAATAAATTACTCCTCACCAACATTTCATTTATATTTGTAAAGTTATCCTAACATGGTCTTGTAACACACCTAAAAAGTTTATTACTTTTATATTTTCCTCTAAAATAACTATGATTCTTATGTTCAACTTTTTATAAAAAAAATCTCTTATGTTTGCTTATTTAATAAATGAATATATATGAAAAAAATTATTTGATATGAAAACATGTCTATGTCGTTTATTGATATCCGTAAACATGTGTTCATGTCCGTTTGTTAAAGATTTTTCATGTCAATTCATAATTTTCTTTTGTGTTTGTTAACATAACCATCCAAATAACTTGAGTCCAACCCCTTTTTATGATCATGTGCCCCAGTACAACGCATATTCTTGTGACCTTGTCTGTTATAAAATGTTAAAAGGTACTAGTTTTACTACCTCACACTGTGGCTTGGAAAAAACTTTGAGAAATGTAACGTGGAAATGTTGTAACGAACACACCCATTGTAAAAGACGTTAATAACATACGAAACTTTAAGTTAAAACGAAACTTAGACGTCAATGATAACATTTAATATTTTATATAAGACGTTAAACCAATAAAAAACTCAAAAACTAAACATCGTCACAAGCTGAAGGAATGTTGATAACATATGTAACTTCATGTAACAATAAAACAAACACAATACTATCGTACCTAAATCCTAAAGTGAGTAACACACATATAGTATTTAATGTAAGTGAATTATTCGTTGATTTTAGACAAAATTACAAAAAACGTTCTTTAAGTTTATATAAAGTTGCAGGTATCATCCTTTATTTCTAAAAAGTACTCTAAACATCCTTTATGTTAACATTTTATAACAGATTTCGTCCTTTATACTAACGGTTGTTAATTTTTTCTGTTAAGTCAAGGGTAATTTGGTCTTTTTACCTTTAAAGGACTATTAATGTAGACTTTTCCAAACATAAAGGATGTTTTCTGTAACTCTTTTATCTTTTACATAATTTATGTATTTTTACAATAATACATGTACATATCATTTTTTTAATAACATAATATATATTATTTAAATATTTTCATCCACGTATTATCTATAAATATAATTTGTATAATTTATATTATTTATTTATTTATATTATAAATACATGGATGAGAACAAATATATATATATATATATATATATATATATACATATATATATAAGATGTGATGAAAATAATTAATTAGCTATACGTGCATTAAATATTTAATATATTTAATTATTTATGAATTTATATTTATATATAAGACATGGATGAAAACAATAATATATGTTTATCGTATATAAATAAAATTATATATTTTATTTAACTCTAAATATCGTTTTATTATTTAATTATTTATATAATTTATATTTATATATAATACGTGGATAATAATAATTAAATTATATTTATTTGTTATATAAAAATCATATGTATGTGTATTATTATAAAAATACATAAATTAAAGAAAAGATAAAAAAAAAGTTGCAGAAAACATCCTTAATGTTTGGAAAAAAATACATTAATAGTCCTTTACAGGCAAAAAGACCAAATTGCCCTTGACTTAACAAAAAAACTTAACGACAATTAGTTTAAAGGACGAAATCTGTTACAAAATGTTAACATAAAGGATGTTTAGAGTACTTTTTAAAGATAAAGGATGATACCTGCAACTTTATATAAACTTAAAGGACGTTTTTTGTAATTTTGTCTTGATTTTATATATCAAATGTAACACAAGAATTTAATAATACTTTTGGATTGGATACACAACTAGTCACCGAATCTAATCAATTATAAAAAAAGATCTTACTAAAAATCATTTTCATTTGAATGTTTAGTAATATAATGCAACCAATGACAGTGAGCGACTACTATTCACGCTTCTCAAATTATATGTATATATATATGTATTAGCTGTAATAAATCAGTGTATTACACCGGTTTAATAAATAAATATTAGATATAATAAAATTTATTAATTATAAAATAATATTTTGAGATAAGATATGATCGAAATTACATATTAGTAAGGACTATAAGTAATAAAATTCTGATATCAACTTTTTAAAATTTTACTTTTAAACTTTTTTTATTTTTTCCAAAAAATAAACATTTTTGTTTCAAAATAAACCTTATAAACAAGTTATTTTAAAAAAAATTTCTTATTATAACTGGTTTAGAAAATTATACTTGTTAGAAACATTAATTTTAAAATATTTTATTTTTTAAAGAAGTTTAATGGTTTGGAAAATTTCTTATTTTGTAAAAAATTATTTCTTCAGAAATAACATTAAT
Organism: Flaveria ramosissima; assembly: GCA_025215565.1. Classification (NCBI taxonomy): domain Eukaryota; kingdom Viridiplantae; phylum Streptophyta; class Magnoliopsida; order Asterales; family Asteraceae; genus Flaveria; species Flaveria ramosissima. The sequence goes on along the minus strand of CM046044.1, from coordinate 36,660,907 downwards.
AAAAAGATCTATTTTTTAATTTATTAAAAAATATAATTAATATAAAAAAGATAGTAAGTAATGTAGTTATTTAACAGTATAGAATCGAGAAATTTTGACAAGAAGAAATGTGATGCTGTCACTTGTTCTCTTTACTTATTTATTTATTAGACTAAAAAGATAAAATTATTACAATATGATAATGATATTTACAAATCAATACAAATATTCTTCTTTTTAACTGTTTTCCATCCGTGTCTATTTAATATTAGGTTATAACCTCGTGTATTACACGGGTAAAATAAAAAATATTAAAAATTAATGAAAAGGTAAAAAATATAAAACACTATTTTGATATAAGATATAAATTTATATGTGAGTAAGTACTTTAGTTAATAAAATATTTTTATTATTTAACTCTCGTATTAGAAATATGTTAAGAGACATTCCATTTTAAGAATAGTGTTTTTGAAAAATATCAATTTTAATAAAGATCTTATTATTTTAAAACTATGGGTTTTAGTTATTTTTGTTTTGTAAATAATTTTTCGTATTTAATAATTTTTTTGACAAAATATAATTTTTATAAATATTTCATTGTTCAAAAACTACAAGTTTCAGTTATTTTTTAGAAAAACATTTTCATATAAAACCATTATTTTAAAAAAAGATCGGTTTTAGAATATTTTATGTGTAGAAAGATACGTTGTTTAAAAAAGTTTATAGTTTTTAAAAATATTTTTTTCCAAAAAAGTGTATTTTTAATCAAAATGTTTAGTTTTTAATTAATAAAAAATACGTTTTATAAAAAAAATTGATTTTAGAAAAAAATTAAATGTTTAAAATAAGAGAGAGAGAGAGAGAGGAGAGAGATAAATAGAAAGAGAGAGAGATAATTTTTTTTTATCAATTAATTATTCTAACATTTTAAAGTTGACAAATGATTTGGACGAAAAATAAATGATAGAGTTAATGTAAAAATAACATGCGTACATTCAATGTAATCATTTATTAGATATTAACAAACAAACATGTATAAGCATAAACACACTCATCCTGTTATGAACAAACACAAACAAAAATTTCTATTGATTCAAACATTCATATTCTTTTTATCTATCGATTAAAGTTAAACAAACAAACACGAAAAATGTAACATTAAGAGTTAATATCATTATAATCTAACACAGTTATTAATTAATATTATAGTTGATACTATGGCCATGTTTGGATAAAATAACTTATTGACTTTTTAACTTTTTGGAAGGGTAAAAATACCAAAATACCCTTCCAGAAAAGTTAAAAAGTTAAAATTTTTAACTTTTTAACTTTTTTGGAGGGGTATTTTGGTCTTTTCACCCCTCCAAAAAATTAAAAAATCAATAAGTTGCCTTATCCAAACATGCATTATAATTTATAATCAAGCTGTACATCATTTCTCGTTATACGACATCGAACCACCTTCGTCCCCAAAACCACCACCACCACCACCACCACCTAGGGTTTCTCACACCTTCAATTCTCCGATCAATTCACTCACAATCACAAACCCTTAGGGTTTCAACTCCATCCATGCCTCCGATCACCACAATATTCAACAAACTATGGTGAACAATCAAGATCACACCCTCGCTCCGATCGCAAGCGTTGTTCTTCCGGCGATAACCGACGTCCACTCTCTTCATGAGTCATCGTCACCGCCGTCGTATTCGGATTCTGATCAGAGCAACTGCCATGGAGTATTGTACACCGCCGCGCTGTCGATTCCGGCTGCGTTGTTTATAGTGTACTTAGGGTTTTATCTCAAGAAGAATATTAAGAAGCTCAGTCATCGTCGCTCGCATGTCATGATTGCTTATTATGTTCTGCTTTGGTTCTCTGCTGTTCTTAATCTTGCTTGGTGTTCTCTTCAGGTAAGTTTTGGATCTGAATCAATCATGTTGGAAATTGAGTACATAAGTTTCTTTCTGTTATGGTTTTTTAAGATGGATGTTGTATTAAGTGTTAAAGGTAAAGAGAAAACTTGGTTTATTGCAAGCTACCTTTAAAAATTTGTGAATAGTGTGGGTCTCATTGTTATCATGATCAAATGCATTTGAAAATATGACTTATGAAGTCCCTAGTTTATGTAGAATAGTTAGTGAGTTGTAGACCTGCAATGATTGACTTAGTGAGTGTCTTTTAGCTGACCTTTTATGAGAGTTAAGTTTTCATTACCTCTTCTGTGACATTCAAAGTGTTTAATCAATATTTTTTGTTCTTACCTAGCTTTCTTAATGAGGGTAAAAAAGCTAATCATTTATGAAAATAGTTGTATAACATAAGCATAGTAGAGTGTGAAAGGTTTAACTCTCAGATGTTGATCAGTTGGTGTAATCTTAAGATAATCATTGTTCATATGCTCCAGTGAATTGTTTGTGCTTCAGCTTTGGTGTCCATCTAATCCCAGCATTTAATCGTTCATGATATATATTTTTTTATATACGAATAGGTTTTGAGTTCTTCCTGCCTATTTCTGATCTTCAAGAAGTATTGATTTCTGAATTTGTGTTTATTCAGGCATGGCAGTGCACTTCTGGGAAAGAGGTTTCTTGGAATCTGTTGTCATTGCTGACAGAATCTGGATCATTATGTCTAGAAATCAGTTTGATCGCCTTCTTACTTCAGGAAAACTATGCAACTGGGTTGGAAACTTTAGCTCATACTTTTATGATTTCAGGGCTGATTGTTGGAGCAGATATACTTCTTAAGGTACTCGTGTTCCCTGTTTTAGTCATTATATATACATAGTGTGCCTGACTTCCTGCATTGTTTTTTATTCAATTCTAATCTCTAAATCACTATAAAATCATAAAACGGTCAGTTACTTTTGCCATTTGTAGTGCTTTCTTGTCTTCTGTTACTTCGTGTTCTGTAAATCATGTATAATGTTAGAAAACACGTGTCTCACACACCTGATGCTATCTAGGATAACCTTATTTTTTCTGATACTGTAAACTTTAGCACCAGCTATAAGTGGTTACTGATATTTATTTTAGAAGTCCATTGGTTAACCTAATGAGAAATTGGAGTTAGCCTGTGGGTTTGTTTTGATCATCTGATGGAATCCAGTTTATTTATTTACTTATTAAATTCAGCAATTCATTCAAGTTCAATTAGCCTTTTCAACCTGGGATTGTTTTTAAAGCCATTAAATCTTTTGTGTTCATCGAAATTTGTAAACTTTGTAGACTATCCCATTGTAAGTAAAAATGATATACTTGTTGATGCTTCCCTTGTATTTACATTTTGTTATCAGGCGATATTTGTGTTCGGGTTTGGGGTGCCACTTTTCATGGATGGTGAAACTACTCATCGTGGAAAATGGGGCATGTGGACTTTTGATGAACTATTGTTGACATGTACTTATGGCTATATTTTGTTTGTGCATTACTCAAAGTGGAGAGATAAGTTGCCTCGTGAGTCAGCTCACTCAAATATCAACCAAGTTCTAAGTTCCATTTTCTTATATTTGATGGTAACCAACTTTTAATTGTCTAACCCCACCACCTTCTTTTGCTTATGCAGCCAGACCAGCATTTTATAACTATGCTGTCATCATGTTTATGGTTCATGGAACGGGATTGTTCGCTTGTGCATTAGGTTCTGGTGGCGTTGGCTTTGGACTATGGTACCAAACAACATTACTTTATAGCAGAGGGGGAAATTGGGCGGGTCGGCGGGTCATAATAGTAATTTTTATTACAGGTCAGTTGACCTGGATAGCTGTAACGCTTTCTTTTTCTAAATCTTCTTCACATTTAGTTTTATAAAAAACACTCGCAAAAAGTATTTAATATTTAACAAAAATAGTCTAACTTTGAACAGAATAATTTAGTAGACTTTCTGCATGTAGAGAACACTTTGGGACATGGTCTTTTCTTATTTACTAAAAATTAATATCTTTGCCTGTTTGGCTCGTTACAGATTACAGTGACCTGAATCGGCCCATTCATCCCTAGAGGAATGCTATTGAGCTTTCTCTTCAATTTTACAAATAGTTCTCATCTGGTTATTAATTTCCTATTTGTATTTACAGGTTGTATAGTTTCATAGGCATCTGCTACCACACACTCTACCTTCCTTTTCTGTACATCACTTTCCTGGCTGATTTTTTCCAGGTGATTGATTGTTTTAATGTTTATTTTATAATTAAAGTCACCTTTTCCAATTTCGACCCCTTATCAATGCGCCCGTGTTCATTTTTTTCCTTTTTCTTCAGGAGGAAGACTTGCTTTTAGATAATGCTTACTACTCTGAGATGAGAGATGCTGGGTTTTTCGACTCAGACTGGGAATAAGAAATTCTGTAAATATGATGGATATGTAACTTGCTTCCTAGAATTAATTTTACTATTTGTGTCAAGTAAATGTGGATAGATTTTAACACCTACAAGTTTGATTTGAATTTTGAACGCACTTTTTTGCATTTTAACACATGGTGGTTGTAGCTTTTAATCATTGTCATTTGGACATCAATGGTTTTTTGGATGCTGAGACATCGGGACATGTTTGATTTTATAATTTTTGAGAAACATAGGCAAGAGATTGTGTGTTTAAACCTGGTGAAACTCGTCTACAAATATTCTAGGCATTGGTAAAAAAAATCAAACCCAATTTCTAATGTACCGTGTTATGGTAAAACTTGAGTGGGTTTGATTAACCTCGAATACAACAGTACAAGTAATTCTCAATTTGAGAAGGGATGATCTCCAAAGTGCTAATTAAAACACAATTTAGAAAAACCTGATAATCTAAAGCTGAACTTAAAACAGAAGGAAAATGGTCCTATTTATACCACTACAGGTGCAAGAGGTTACAACAAAACTGATTGCAACTTCCCTCCCCACTCTCTTGCTAAATAATATGAGGAATTTGGCTTGACCGAGTCAAGCTAGACCCGTAAACCCTGCTGGAGTCGCCCACAGCAGCTGGGTTGACCTGCGGGTATGTATCAATTTTTCCATCCTGGAGAAACAACTTGTCCTCAAACGAAATGAAGCAGTTCGAGTGAAACCTTGCTGACCGGTGTTAAAAACCTGGCATTGTGCCATCAGACTGATGCATTGTGTGATTGTTACAACCCGTAGGGACTGTTCCAACCCAGCATGGTGGAGGCTAGTCAATGCGATATTTAACTCCTTGTGGGTCCTTAAAATCGATCATCAGAAGGTGTCCACCATTCACTGGCCATTTTAAGTTGCATACAACATTTCGTGTCTCTATAGCTTCTTCAATAGATTCGTATGTAGCATAACAGTGAATTTGGATAATCTCCAAAGTGCAAAACAAAACACATAATTCAATAACCAGATAATCTAAAAACTAAACTCAATACAAATGGGAAATGATCCTATTTATACTACTGCAGGTGCAAGAGGTTACAACAAAACTGGTTGTAACTTTCCTCCCCACTCTCTTTCTAAATAATCCGAGGAAAGTGGCTTGACAGAGTCAAGCTACACCCGAAAACCCTGTTAGATTGTGTTGACCTATTACATAAATATGTCATGTTCGTGACCAATTTAATAAAACGGGTCATGTCAGATGAACCAAGACATGCCTTTTTCATGTTAGGCTCAGATCGTGTCAGGAATCACCACTGCTGTTAAAAATGATAAAGAGATTGTTCACAAACATAAGAGATGATGACAGCACATTAGACTTACCAAGGTGTTGTGATGTCTTCCTAAACGGTGAATTGTAAAGTCTAATTGTGGACATGTAACGGAAATCGGTGGCTTTGATTTCTAAGGAAACATTTAACAGAACAACCACATTCGAGAGAGCAAATCTTCAAATTCTAAATACAAATCGGTTCATAATATTCAAGACAAGTTCTTCCTAAACAAAACACGATTATAAAGCCTAAAACCTATCCGCCAGTTTTCCCCCCTCCCCTCACTAATCGGGAACTGTTGGGACTGGTTTGACTCGGTAATGGGTTAAAGTTCGGTGGATCTGGACTCGTATCAGCTGGTTTATTCGGGTTACAGTGCGGGTTCAAAGTTTTAAATCGGGAAGCAAACCACTAAACAACGTTTTTAAACAATAAACTGAATCACATGAATCATGCAGCAATTAATGTTTTTCACTTGCATAAATACTCTACAAATTAACTTATAATATGTTTGAAACAATTCAAAAATGGTACAAGATGATTCGATCTAAATTACAACAAAAAAAAAACTGTTTCGGCTCAAGAAAAGATATTGGTATTTCCGATTAACAGTGTTACAGAAAGGCAACATATATACATGTTCTGTGGCTAAGACTCCATCAGTTCTTCAATCGAGTATTCTTGATCAAAACCAAGATAACAATCCGAAACAAGCAGCAGCTTCATTCCCTAGAAAAAAAGGAAAAACGATCAACCACTCGAGATACAAGCAAATAAATATTACACGTATGATCTCTGCTAAATACAAGCATTAAGGAGGCAATTTTGACACGTTTACCAAAAAAAAAAAGCAAAAAGCTAAATTACCAGAAGAGCTACCAAAAAGATCTAGTGCATAGTGAAGGCGGATAGTCGGGAATATGAAGTGTTTAAGAAAATGCAGATAGAAAGAAAGAAAACTAAATTACCTGAAAACTAGTTGTGGTTGACGGTAACTTCATGCGGGTAACCACACGATCCGTGAAGGAAATCCTTTTAAGAGCATGTAATTCAGAGGTGGAAGTGTTGCCAAGAACCAACCACCATGCTTCATCCTTTAACTGGAAAAGCACAAGATCAAATATGAGTGAATTTCAGACTGTGTGATCAAAAGAATCATACAATAAATGTTATACCTTTGGAAAACGAGGGGTGAAAGCTCTTGCAGTTTTTCTGCGGTTCAGTTTCTCCAACCGAATGCTGAGACTCGGAACATTGTCACCGTCAACATCCCTTCCTTGTATTTTGAGTTTGACTTGAATACGGGGGAAATTTTGTAGATCCTGAAGTGAGAGAAACAAGAGCATTGATATATTTATTTATTTATACATGGGATGATTTGTGTTATATTTTATCTCAAAACACTAAATTTAAAAGGAAATAACGCCGGCATGCCAAATCAACACAATCGCTTTGTGTAGAGCTGGATTGGATATTACTGTTTTGACCCAAACGCATTTTGACCCTAGTAAATGTATGATATGCATTAAATCAGATGACAAAATTTCATATGATTCTGCTTACCTGCTGTAGTCTTGAAGCAATATTTCCAAATCTAGATTGCATATTCATGTTTGGGAGATTTAGTAGTTGTTGTATATTAGAGATTCCTCCTTTTTGCAATGAAGTGAAAAGGTCTTCAGTCATGCATGGCAGCATCCATAGGGGAGAATCCCTCTCAAACCACATACCCTGATATCAAACACAAAACAGTAAAGAACAGTTATGAAAGTTGATTTACATGAAGAGTGCCATTTTAATTCAAGAAGTTTAATGAGTATCCAAACGGATACTGTTAGTGAAGGGTCCCATAATAGAACTTTCCCAATGCCCTTCATAACATCAACATAGAGGTAGCAAGGTTGATTGGGTAGCAGATCAGAACAGGGAACTTTTAGTACAGATTGAACTGGATCAGGTTGCGTATGAGCCGCAACCATTTTGTCTGTTTAGTACTTCTATTAATGATTAACCATTAAATATCAGTATAAAAATTATACTGTCAATTTTTCACAATAATAATAAAGTGATTAGGTGGTTGCGTGAATAAAAAATAAAGTTTGTGGATATCCAGCTGGTATGACCCCTTTGACCCGACTGATTTAAGAAATAAGTAAAATACTCCAAATGGACCCATACATAAGCAAATGAGCCAACTTGCCACCTCTACTTAAAAAAGATAGTATTAACGTTTATGAGCCAACTTGCCACCTCTACTTAAAAAAGATAGTATTAACGTTTATAGGTCATCTCTTTTGAGAAAATATGAAAACATACCTGCATGACCATCTGAAGAAGATGCATACAAGTAATGGAACTCGAGAGCCATCCACTATTTGCACAAACGTCTATCATTGCTTGAATGATACGTATACTCTGATCCAACACTGACTTTAAGTCTGTATAATAGTCGCTGATTGGCAGTTCTACTTGAGAGAAATGTGCCTTTACAAAATATTAATAGTTCAGTAGGTAATGCTTCAGAAGGAAAAAAAATGACCAAAAGAAGTACAATATTCCACTCTAATTTTAAAAAGTTTCCAAGATTATGCTGACCTGGAAAAGCAAATTTGTTTTGACATGTGGATCATCAAGGCGATTCTTGTCCACTGCTAATGGAACTTTAGCGGACAATGCTTCATTGTAATTTTCCTACAACAGAAACAAACAGCTAGGATTAACCTGAAAAGGTATGAAATAAGATTATAAAGTATGATACATAAACAACTTGGAATTACCTCATTATGACGGACAGGAAGTTCATCATATTCAGAAGCAGCAGACAGTACATTAAGAAAAACCTGAAGGAAGATAATATTATGTAAGAATCACCAATAGCCAATAACATTTGCAAAATAAAAATCAAGAATTTAGGATGGTTGCAAGTTACAGTTAAAATTCAAGGTGGCAAAATGGGTGGGCAGGGTGGGTACAGTAGTGGATCAAAACACTTCTCATCCAGAATCTTTACAATATTATTTCAATGATTTAGAAGGTTTTATAAATTGATCCAATTGATTTCTTTGCTCTTTTGCCAACTTTCTTATGTTTTACCAACTTGACCTCTAAAAGAAAAAACACGCCCAAAACTGATCAGTTTATAAGTAAATGGGTAGAAATTGCATCCTCTAGATGAAATCAAAAACTTTTGGTTATGTTACCATGTTGTTAAGAAGTTGGACAAAGCAAACAAATGGCAAACCCCTGGTAGAATAACTTTTACTTACTTCAAGAGATGTATCTGACCCAATATTTGAAGCAAACATGGAAATTGTCATGTATTTCAGATAATATTGAGATGCTATTGTGCCCAACATTAAAGGCTCCACATTTTCTTCATTCATATTAATGCATCCAGCATCTTCCAAATCTTCAAATGTGTTTTGCACAAGGCTGCAATGAAAGTTGCACATTTAGTACAACTGAATCAAACAGGGATGTTAAATCAATTTTTATGAAGCATACCTGGATAAGTAAGAACTTAGACTTTCAGGATCACACTCCTCCAATCCATAATAAGCAGGATTAACCATCTGCCGCATGCTTAAAAATGTCAGAGAGAATTCTATTGGCAAATATCGATGCCAATGATTATACCAGAGTAGGGTGTCTGAATTCAGAATATTCATTCAAATCATACAAAATGTTTAGTAAATTACAGCAGGCCAATTTTTATTGTGCTTGAGCGCTTGTCATTTCAATTTTTTTTATTACCATTAAATAATCTTACCAGCCTGCGGAACAGATATGTCCAGGTCAAATAATGTACTGCATCTTGCTTATGAGAAATTGTTCCAGAAACTATCTCTGCATTGATGTGATCATGGAGTTGGTCCCTAAGACTGCTTTCAACCGGAAATGGTTCATAAAGGAACTGCAAGAAAAACAAGTAGATCAGTATTTGCAATATTTTACATTATTAGTGTTGCGCTTGCGCTTATTTCACCTTCTTATAGAAGCTTTTTTTAGGTTCATGCACAAGAATGACAGCTTTCCCATGTTGATCATACTGAGGACGACCTGCACGACCCATCATTTGCAAGATGTCTGTGATTGGAAAATCAACATAGCGCTTTGCTTTTCCATCATAATACTCTGTTCCCTGCAAGCATGTATTGAAATCCCAATATCGATAACCAACTAAATCAACAAACTAGTGTTGATATTTGTTTATGGTGCTCTTAATGACGTGTGTGACAAGGAAATGTACTAGAATTATTGGTGAATGATACTAGATTGACTAATTTTGAACTGTAGTACGAGCAACTTCTAAAGACGCTAATATTTGAAGGAAGGATACTAGATGTAAATAAAATGACCAACTTTACAAAAGATTTAATGCGACAAAGTTAAAATACATAATTATGTATGTTTGTATGAGATTGACATAATTTACTAACCTTTATTATAACCAGATGAGCTGGAAGGTTAACCCCCCAAGCTAAAGTACTAGTGCAAACCAATACCTGAAAAAACAGTAATTGTCCACAAGATATGATATTAAGTTCTTCACCAAGGTAGATTGTCAGATAAATAATCAAGATGAATTTTTCCAAAATATTAATGATGAAAGGAAATGGTATTTGCCTGAATCTTGTTATTTGCAAACAGTTCCTCAACTAAAGATCTATCTTTGTCATTCAATCCTGCATGATGTAAACCAATACCAAACTGTAAAGTGTGTCTCAGATTCTGATCAGTGACCTGAGAAAGAATCATCTGTAAAGAGTCCTCTGGCATAGCAAGAAACTGTACTGGATGTTCATCTGCAGCTGCAAACTTTATGTTGCAAAAGAGCAAAAATATTGTAAAATAATGAATTAAGTAGTTAATATAAATGAGCTGCATATCATGAAAACCAATTGACTTACCTGTATGAGGTCTAATGCAGTAAGCCGAGTTTGCCGCCTAGATGAAACAAAAATTAGAACTGGTTTTGTAGGTGAATGTGTACATATTGCAGCATAGGTAGGCTTATTCATGCTATTCATTCTTGGACAGTAGAACTTCCCAGGATACCCCTGTAAATTGACGTGACAAAATATAAAATATTTTCTACTACCAATTAAAGTGTGGTGTTTTATACTAAAATAAAAGTTTGTAACTTCCAACTAAAAAAAGAATGCTAACTACAAACTCAATACATTTCTAGCCTTCTACTTTTGGATTCAAGTCACATGTATAAAAGGAAGATAGGGTAGATGGTTGTTCTAAGAAATGAACTTAGTCAAATCTTGCTTTGTAGCATACAATATATTACTAGAAAGAAAAAGGTTGGTTAAGTTCTTATTCAAGGTGTACAAATTTATGAAGCATAGAAATACTTGATCTGTATAAAACACATGGCATATGCACAAGCTTGAGAGCAGGAAAAAGAAACTATAAAGAGAAATCTTGTCCTAATGTAGGGGACTCTTCGAGCTTCAACTTGGTATATGGTTCTATTATTTATTCTCAATTTTCAGAGCTAGATATGACATAGAAGGTGCAAAAAATCTAAACCATGACAAGAACTTCGACTGATACAGGCTACTTAGAGCCAAACACAATATCATTGACATCCATTTCCGCTAGAAAGTTGTCACCTACTAACTGCAACCTCAAAAAGTATTCAAAACTTCATTGCATATGTCTTCATAGAAGTAGTTACTGTAACAAACCACTTGGCAACATATTATAGAAAAATGTGTGTATTTGAGACTTTTTGTATATGTATATTTATAAGAAAAAGGTGAAACAAAGTTATAGCTCAAACAAAAACTTCACTTGCCTGTATATGAACTTCCAGAGGCACAGGCCTTACACTTGGCTTGAAATTGAACAAACCAATCTCCTCAACTCCCAACCAGTCAGCCAGATTCCTAGCAGACATCACGACATTGAAACAATATACAACGGTTCAGGATAAAGATGTTATGTTACACATATTATTGTTAAAACTAATGATAGTACCACTGAATAAAAATAGAGTACTAAATAAAGAAACGTGAACAATAAGGTTTTTAAATCATTCTAAGTTTCGATGCTGCCTAACGTCTTGCATGCTTAATTAGGATATGTTTAATGTAAGTAAATAATGACTTTTTAGACAATATGATATTGCCGATTTGAAGAACTGTGATGGATAATTCTAGTAAAACAGGACCAAAAAAATCTGAAAATCCTTTATAGGTATATGAACAAATAACTCACTGAGCATTTGCTAGTGCTGTTGACAAGCCAACAAACCGAACGGGCCGCTCCGTTTGTGATGATATGTATCTCATCCTTGAGACGATAACCTGGCAATCAAATCAAGAAGACTAAAGCATTAATACCATAGAGCATATATACAATGTACATGAATACACACACACAAACATATAGAGCACTTATTCCAAACAAGTGACAAGACGAAACATTATGAACTGCTACAATACTCCTTGAGGAGATTCCTCTTTAAACATTAATCGGGAAGTTAAACATAGGCACAAAAATCTTTCTTATGCAAAAAGACCACTATTCTTATCATCTCTCTTCCATGAAATAAATGCTCACAGCCAACAATAAATGGTCCATGGTCATCTCCCAAAATGATTCACCACTACCAGTTTTTACAAACGATTATGTCAAAGTTGATATACCCAAAGACCATGTGTTTTTGACACTTCAGTGGTGTGTCAAGTAAACAAAAATATACAAGAAGAATAAAATGTTGCTTAATAATGTCATTGAACCCTAATATATACACAAACTGAATGTCCAAAGCAGATTGCATTGTACCTCAAGTATAGGTCCACGATCAGCTCCAAGTAGGTGAATCTCATCCAAGATCATAAGACCAACCTGCCGCCACAATACAAGACAACTCTTGTAAGTTGTAACATTCTATACAAAGTCAAATAACAATATACTACATGATACTTTAGATAACAATAAGAATATGTTGTTATAAGTCTATGAATGTAACTCTTGAACAGAAAGTATGAAAAGAACCTTTGTGACGTAGCTTCGACTGTGCCAATTACGACTAATACCATCCCACTTTTCAGGAGTTGATATTATGATATCTGCTGACATAAGAGCCATCATATCTGGTGTATAATCACCAGTCATTTCAACCTGATAAAGCAGCAGGTGAGAATATCAATTCATGTTTGACAATTGACAGATAATAAATGTAATATTACGCCTGCTGTATAATATAAACATCTGGACATAATAAATGAAAGCAATAAAAACTCATTTTTTTCCAGTGAAGTCAACACCAAACTAATATTTGCTTAACAAAACAAGCACATAATGCTTGATTCATACGTATGATATTAAAAAAATACTTACCATCTTCTTTCCAAGTTTAGTAACAAGGCCGTTCTTCCAATCATTCATCCTTTCTCGAACAATGGCCTTTAATGGTGCTATGTAGATGACCTGCAGAGTTGATTTCACCAGAAATGAGAACTTTGGTCTTCCACTATATGTAGGACACTGGATATACCGATCGGTAAGTAAAAAAATTGAAATCCAGTTTCACATATAAATCAGACTTTTAAGTGATAGATTTACATCTACGCCTAATAATTCCTAAAATTTACTCACTCAACTGCATAAAATTGGAAGCTTTTGACTTGCCACATGGTTAGAGTAAAATGCTTACCTTTCCATCATGACAATAGAGCCATGGGTAGCCAGGCAAGTTGGATAATGGTTCAGAACTCAGAATGGGTTGAGTTTACCCAAAATAATTAATGCACAAAGTTTATAAATAGTTGGTCGAATTTGATAGCAAAAATACATTTCAATAATAACCTATATTATTGAATTAACTGAATTCAGAGGTCTGATGCATTGATAATACACTATGCGTAACTGTTAAACCATTTGACCCTTTTTTGCTACTTTTTTACTTTACATGTTTGACAGAGAAATACATAACCGGATTTAACTCATTCATAAGTAAAAGAGCCAATATCGCCACCTTTAGATATAAACACACGAATTGTGTGGACCCAAACATAAAGCATTAATATAGGATGTAATGATGATCGTGGGTAAATAGGTGGCCTGCGAAACCTTTTCAACATTCTGGGATATACAATAGTTCCAAACTGAACCTCTTTAGAAAGATATTCTCGAGGATATGATACATATAGGTTTTAGCGCTCATGACAAGTGATCTCCTTGAGCACAAAAATGAACCCGTACCTTCATATCAGGGGCTGAATTGAATAAATGAAGCATAGCTAACTCAGCAGATATAGTTTTCCCACTTCCAGTAGGAGCTCCTAAGAGGATGTTATTTTGTTTGTGATATAAAACATGAAAGGCCTGCCAAGTACAGCATCAGTTGCATACAACATAACTTGTGATAACTGATAACAAGGCTAATATCTACAATTTAGGATGCCATACCTGCGTTTGAATAGGATTGAAGTGTGAAAATCTGTACAATTCTTCATAAGCCTTGTTGCCAAGTGCAGTCACAGGAAGTGGCTTCAGATCCAGAAGTTCAGTGTGTGTGGTATGGCTCTAAATAAAAAATAATAAAAGAAATACCAAATTTAACCTTCAAAACGAGAATAGGCAATCACAAAGGTTCTGATTGTCAAGTTACTAAAATGACCTCTGGTAGAGCAAGGTTCTTAAAAGATATTGTATAGAAAGCCTCAGCCTGCAACCAAGAATCGGAAACAGCACGAATGTAGTATTGAGGAGGATGTGGTTCAAATATTGGCACGGTAAAAGAAAGCTTTTGTGGGTCCCCTTTAGCTGCTCGTTTAGTCAACGTAAAAAGCTCCGAATGATAAATATGATCATTATCTGAATCCTGCATGAATTACTTCATGAGAAGTTGGCTACTTGACTGTCATTATGCAGACGAAATGAGATGTTATACGCAACAAGTGCACTCGATGTACCAAACAAGCTTGCATAGTAAAAGCACAACCCATAAATCAATAACAGCACTCCTTTTGTGACACGGTTAGAAATCAACCAGCATGAAATTGTCTTATATGAGAAATTGGCATTAATACTGGACTAAAAAAATTGACCAACACTACAAAAAAACATATCTAAAACATTCAATTATCTCTTTGTATTATACAACAAATCAATTGCCTTCAAAAAACTGGAAACTATGCAACATATGAAAAATAGATAACCTAAGAAAATTAATTCAACTTTGGACCTTGCAACGCATCTTGAAATCTGAATGCTACGAAAGCCCACACTAATAACTACTGTTTTGGGTTGGATTAAAGGATACTTATCTTATACACCTAAACTTGATTTAGTTATGGACCCTCTTTCAATTTGCAAGAGTTTTTAGAAATCAATGGATTATATTAACGTATTCTTTAGTTTGAAAATGATGTCTAAATGTGTTCCGGAGACAACTGAATAGTTAGCAGTTAGTGATCTAAAACATCTCTACAGAATTCAAGAATTCCAATCTACTTTGTCCATATCCTTTTATTTACTATTCTCTCATTTTTTAGATTAGAAGAAAATAGTCAGATGCAACATCAATAGGCCATTTCATACAAACAAATATAAACTAATAAACGCAAAACAGAACCTCAACAAGAATCCACCAGCGTTGAGCAGCACCATGCCAACGATCTTTCCACACAAAATCAGGAGTGATGACCAGATCTACCTGAAAGATGGAACTGAATATCAATTCGCTGCATTTAAGAGACTTGGGTTAGTAACACAAATTACCTTTAAAACAGTTCTGGTGATCGGACTTATAGTAGCAGACAGTATGATTGACGGGAAAAATCCTAAATATTGCTTCACTACCTTCAAATTTTGAAAAGCAACCAAATAAATTTATAGAAGCGAAATGCATATTTCAAAATAGATTGCAACAAATAATTATTAAATAGAAATACCCTTCCTGCAGGTGCATAACGAATCATAGCACCAATTTCCTTCTCTTTCATCTCTTGAAGATGATCCAAGTCAATCTCTTGTTCTTCTAGTTTCCGAAGTATCTAAAAAAAAGGGAAATGAGTAACAGAGGTGCAGCATGAGCATACGCATTATAGCGATTAGAGGTGGCAATTTCAACCCATTTATTTTTTTATCTACAGGTCAAACGGGAATAAGAAGAAACTTACCTAAAGAGGAAACAAGTTTAATGGGTGAAAGGTCACCCAAAGTGTATTTGTGATACATAAAACCACCTAAATCATATTGTTAAAGAAATTAGATAATAATTTATTATTGAAATAATATAATTTTGGTAATCCTATCCGACACACTAATATGGCAACCCAACCCGACTGTACCAATCCGCAAACACCTTGCCCGATCGCCCATTTTGCCACCCCTATTAGCACACAGAGATCTAGACAAACTTCTGGTGATATATCTCTGTCAAACTGTCTTAGGGGATGCTGGTGGGGCCAAATTTGACGATCGACAGCCTTGCAATACTCCAACATGAAAGATGTCATCTCACACCATCCTCTACGCAAACAAATTTCAAAAAGGGCACGCATTATACGAGCCAAGCTGGCACTAATGTATGCTGCATCAGAAACTAAGGAAAATGCATCAATAGACCCTCGAGATATGTATAGCTGCAAGGAAAGTGATTACCAATTTATTATTAGATAAAGACAAATCTCATAGATTCAATTGATCATGGAACTCTTGATATTTAAAATCATATACCTGAATTAGAATAGATACTTTCCCATGTTTATTTGTGGGACCACCCTTTACTTCTAAAGGGCATGCCGTGCGTAACAATGTTTCTAATTCGTTTTGCTCCTCCTCTCTAACAACAATATTTTCAAATTCCGAAGAATGAGCAACCATGTCAATTATCTGAAAACAAATACAATTATGGGTCAACTGGTCAATAACAACACCAGTCACAATACCAAAGTAATATTAATAAGTTGTTTTAACAAAAGGTTTATATTATCAGCTACGTTTCAAGGACATTATGCCCAAAAAAGAAACATATGAAATATATATCCAACTATTTTTAGCTTGCAATACATACTCACTAATCTTGGGTTTGCAGTATCATCTTAACCTTTTCTAATTAAGTGTGCTTGTACTCCGAATCATTAAGATGGCATTTAACTTTCTATACTAACAAGCAATGGAGTGATCGTTCTCTAACCAATTTTATAAAAAAAACATGTGATTGTGCTTCGCTAAATTTTTTGTAACTCCTGCTACAACGTGTAAAGAATATTTTCTTGAAAATACTGAATAAAGAAATGACTAGCTTTTATGAGCATATAAGTAATAAGTAGTTAGCACTGGGATCTTACAGCGATGCAAACAAACCTGTTATGCAAATAAATTAACAAGAATACAATACCTCACTATCACTCATATGACGCCTCAGCATCTCATTGTATGTCTCAACACTAGAGTAATGAATATAGAAGTGACTAGCAATACGACCAAGTTCGGTGCAATAAAAGTTGCCGCTTTTTTCATCAAACCGCATCATTTTAGCTTTGTCAAGAGCACGTGCAGCATCTGTAACAAGAGATCTTTGCTTCAAACCCAATGACGGATCTGCGATAACCTACCAGATCAAAAACAACTATCATGTATGCCTTCCAATGGAATAGACGTTAAATGATTATTGAAGATATCAGCATATGGTGAAATATAAGTCAAAAGGATAATGATTGGTAACCAATATATATAATGTCACATCAAACAACCGTATATATGTTCCATCAAGATGACTATACCTCATCCCATCCAATACCATATGCCAAAGGATTCATTTTCATCCTTATGAAAAGGTATGTATATCCGAGCCATGCACAAGCTTCTTTCACATTCGTCACAGTTCCCAGTGTTACCTCTGCATTTAGGTTATCTTTCAAGGAGCTAATGAACTGCCAACAAATCGAAATAAGTTACATGTCAAACTATTTTAATGCTCCGGTGGGAAGTCTAGTTGTAAAAAAGTTGAGCTGAGTTATTCATCTTTAATCCCAAAAAAAAGCATCTCTTTCATACTAGCAACACTAACACAACATAAAACTGCAAAAAATCTAAAGCCACAGCCAAGTGTCTATCTTGTAATAATAGACGACAATACATGTTCCCATACTGGTATTCTAGCTTCTCGCTTCATACTTCTCCTTGTCCTGTGTATGTGAGATGAGACAATGTGTGTTTGTCATCATATTACCATGTGAAACACCTTCACATTTAAGGATTTAACCTGATCATTAGGCACACATTTAAGAAGAACAAGCGTGAACTTTTTCAGTACTTGAATAACAAACAAACAAACAAACATACCCAGTAAATCCCACTCAAGTAGGGTTTGGGAGGGGTAGTTGGTGGCGAGTCTTTCCTCTATCTTGGGAGATAGAGACACCGCTTCCGAAGAGACCCCCGACTCAGTAAGGAAAACAACAACCGTAGCAATTATAATATACGGCATACAACACACAGGTATAGATCACATAAAAGCTGAGAAACTGAGTACAACAAATAAGCGTCAAGAAACGCGCGAAAGGGCGGATTGAAGAAAACAGGGGTCCCGCAACTAAGTCTACAACTACCCTTCCTACCCACAGATCCCGCTAAAAGTCCTTAATTTTAATTCTACGCCTCCACGCACTCCTATCCTCGATCATGTGCTCAGAGAGGTGCAAGTCTACCATATCTCGCCAAATTAACTCGTCCCAAGTCAACCTAGGTCTACCTCTACTCCTCCTACCCTCTACGTTGATGTTCTCTACTGCTCTAACGGGTGCTACCATCGGCCTCCGCTTTACGTGCCCAAACCATCTTAATCTTCCCTCTCGGATTTTATCTGTGATACCAGCCACCTCTAGCCTCTGTCGAAACACGTCGTTTCTTATTCGATCCAATCGTGTGTGGCCACACATCCACCTCAGCATTCGCATTTTCGCGACCTCGATTTGTCTCTGGTGCGTTTCTTTATGGCCCAACAGTCTGTTCCGTATAATATAGCTGGAAATACTGCCACTCTGTATAGTTTTCCCTTTAGTTTTGCTGGGAACCTCTTATCACACAGGATCCCTGATGCTGCTCTCCATTTGCACCATCCTGACTGCACACGGTGAGCTACATCACTGTGTATCTCTCCGTCCTCCTGTACGTACGAGCCCAGGTATTTGAACCTAGACGTCTGTGGTACTGTCATACCCTGGATACTTATTTGGGTGTCCTCTTCATCCCCCCCACTAAAGTTACAATGCATGTATTCCGTCTTAGAGCGACTTATCCTTAAGCCTCTGCTCTCTAGTGCGGCTCTCCACTGTTCTAGCCTCTCGTTAAGCACCGTTTTAGATTCTGATATTAAGACAATATCATCCGCAAACAGCATGCACCAAGGGACTGGCTCTTGCATAGACTTAGTCATCTCATCCAACACTATGTGAAGAGAAATGGGCTCAATGCCGATCCTTGGTGTAGTCCCACTTCCACCGGGAAAAAGTTTGTCTCCGACTGGTGCTCGCACACACGTTTTTGCCCCTTCATACATATCCATTATTATTTTGATATACCTCTCTGGTACCCTTCTAAGTCGTAGACTTTCCCAAATGAGTTGACGCGGCACACTGTCATATGCTTTTTCTAGGTCAATGAAAACCATATGTAGGTCCCTTTTCTTTTCTCTATATTTCTCCATTATCCTTCTTATGACGTGTATGGCTTCTGTTGTAGAGCGTCCTGGCATAAATCCAAATTGGTTTACCGCTATCTGGGTTTCTCGTCTAATTCTCGTGTCAATAACTCTTTCCCATAGTTTCATCGTGTGACTCAATAGCTTAATTCCCCTGTAATTTGCGCAACATTGTACATCTCCTTTTTTCTTATATATGGGGACTATGACACTGCTTCTCCATTGCTCTGGCATCCTCCTGGTTTTGACGATAGTGTTGAATAAGTCTGTTAGCCATTCTAGGCCCTCGTCTCCCAGGCACTTCCACACTTCAATCGGTATGTTGTCTGGCCCCACTGCCTTAGCCCTTCCCATTTTCTTCAGCGTCCTCGTAACTTCGTCGACAGTGATGCTTCTACAATAACACTTGTTTTGTTGGTTTGGTTGGGTTGTTTTATCGATGGCAGATTGTTGGTTAGGGTTCGTTATGTTGAAAAGGTTATCGAAGTAAGTTTTCCATCTCGCCTTGATGTCGTTCTCCTTCACCAAGACCTTTCCATCCGCAGCCTTTATAAACCTTACCATTCTCAGGTCCTGTCTTTCACTTTCTCTTGCCCTGGAAATCTTAAACATGTCATATTCTCCTTCTTTCGTCTCTAATCGCTTATACATTTTCTCGTACGCTGTGTTCTTTGCCTCTGACACAGACTTTTTCGCCTCTCGCTTAGCCTCCTTATATTTATGTTTTAGCTCTGCTCGTTCTTCGTCATTATTACATTGTAAAAGGTCTTTAAAACTTTGTTGTTTAATTTTTACCTTCTCCTGTACATTTTCGTTCCACCACCAGGATTCCTTATGACCTACTGTCCTATTTGTTGCAAGTCCAAGAGTTTCTTTAGCTGCTTGCATAACTGTAGTTGCCATATCTTCCCACAATTGATTTGCGTCTTTCTGTGGCCCAGTTTGGATCATTGGTATGACCTTATCTCTAAAGGTGGTAATCTTTTCGTCTTTAAGCTGGCCCCATCTGATCGTAGGTCTAAATCTCTTAATTGGCTGGACATTTGCTCTCTTCACGCGTAGATCAGCCACCAACATATGATGTTGAGTCACTACAGTCTCTCCCGGGATTTCCTTACAATCCTTCCACGAGTTACGGTCTTCTCCCCTCATCAGCAGATAGTCTATCTGCGTGTGTCTCCCGCCGCCGCTAAACGTGATTAGATGCGAGTCTCTCTTCTTAAAAAACGAATTTATGATGCCTAGGTCATGCGCTAAAGCAAAGTCAAGGAGCTCCCTTCCGCCGTCATTCCTCAGACCAAACCCAAAGCCTCCATGAACCGACGGGAATTGATCATTACCCTTACCGATATGCCCATTAAAATCACCTCCTATGCATATTTTTTCTTCTCTAGGTATGTCCCCCATAACATGATCTAAAGTCTCCCAGAACTTATTTCTTTCAGTTTCCCCTAATCCAACTTGTGGTGCATACGCACTAACTACTGCCACTACCTCATCCCCTATTACTATTCTTAACAACATAAGTCTATCATCGTATCTTCTCACCTCCACTACATTATCCTGAAGTTCTTTAGCAACTAGAAAACCTACTCCATTTTTTTCCATCTGACCCTGAATACCACAGTTTATAACCATTGCACTCTTTTGCTCTCCCACCCCGCCATCTAGTCTCCTGAAGGCACGCAATCTGCACCCTACGTCTATTCAGCACATCAATTAACTCTAATAACTTACTAGTAAGGGTGCCTACATTCCACGATGCCACTCGCAGTCTATAACCATTTCTCTCTGAAGAAGCACCTCTCCTCCCCGAACATGATCTCAGAGCATTGTAATGACTCCTGTTATCTATTGTACCTCACTAACCCTCCGTGACCAAAAACCAGCACAAAAACACGAAATAAGCACTAAAACACACCTTAAAAAAAAGCAAAGCAGCCCTAGAAATGTACAGACAGATGCAACAGTCGGCGCATAAACAACTCAGGACGCAGTAATATAACATATAACGAGAAAGCAGCAATCTAAAACCAGAAATGAGAAATGAAAGCCCGATGGAACGATCTTACCAAATGAAAACCCTGCAGGTTGGCGGGGTGGGTGGGTAGGCTTTGAGTGGGGATGGTGGCAGGGGTGGGTGGGTAGGCTTTGAGTGGGGATGTTGGTAGCCGAGCAGGTGGGGGAGGCTCCGGTGATGGTGCGGATCGGAGCAGGTGTCTCCGGTGTGGTGTTGTGGGTTTGGTGGCCGGGTGGTCAGGTGGGGGGGGGGGGGGTGGTCAGCCGAGCAGGTTTATCCGGTTGGTGTTTGGCGGTAATGAATGTGCTGGCGGTGGTGGTGGTGTTCGGTGGCGTTGTGGTGTTCGGCGGTGTGTAGGTGTTCGGTGGTTAGGTCGGCAGGTGATGGTGGCAGCCGAGTGTAGGCCTATGAGGACCTAAGGTGGCAGCCGAGCAGGTTTTTCAGTACTTGAATGATTGGTTTATTATGAGCATTCAACGTGGATAACTGTCAAGCAAGAAAGGCCTATGAGGGCCTAAGGGGTTACATACCCTAAAGTTGGCAACCTTTTGCAACTAAAACTACCTAAAGGTAACACAAGGTACTATTAAATTGTCTATTTAATGTCCACAAACGAAAATTTTAGCTGAAAATGATAAAATATGCTCTAATTATATATCATACTGTCTTTTTTACTCCTTTTGAAATTGATAACTGTAACATGTGGTTTCAGTTTCAATACAACAGTGACTTTCAACATATTATGCAACTCTTATCCTAGAATATTGCAATGAATATGCTTATTATCAGTGATAAAAGCCTCTCTTCCTTAAAGAGATCATATGTTCAAGTCTGTATTAGACTCTATATATTGTAATCACCTTTTGAATGCATAATATAGTCTAATAGTCTCAACTCTCGACCTATTCCCCTTCCACAAATCAATGGTATATATCAAACTACGTCTAATGATGTCAACGTTTTTACTTTGTGATGCAGCATAGCCTTTCTTCCATCCCTTCTGTTTACAACTTTTTGGGGACCTCATTCATCAAGGGAGAGAAAGTTTCATATAACTTGTTCCCCAAGGTTGTTCATAATTAATTTTCGGTTTATCAAATTCTATTCTATTTTCAGGCACTGTCCTCTATCCAGAAATCCTAGTCGTAACAGAAACCCAGCTTAAACATCATAGTTGGTATCGAGGCATCATACTCCTAATATAAGGCAAACAAGATTTGATCAAGCAGCAACATCGAAGCTCAACTCAGTTTCTATATATAACAGATCATCCAACGAGAAACAGATTTTCTTCTTGAAGACCAGAGGAATCTTGATTATACAATAACTATAATCCAGCTTCACAAGTTCAATTGAAATAGTAGTTACCTGACTTTCTATTGGAAGTTGACTTGTCAAAAGTCGCAGATAGTAAGCTAACTTATCATGAGATGTAATTATAATTCCTTCACCACTTTTATCAAACTGAGGTCTTCCAGCACGCCCAAAAATCTATAGCACATCATAATAGACGGGAAAAAACAACATTAACATCAGTAAAGGCTGAAAATAAAACAGAAAGAACATTAATGGCACCTGCATGACATCCAGCATACCCAAATCTCGCCATCCACCGGCCTTTGGATCGTACAATTGGGTCCCCTGAGCCAAAACATTTATGATGGTTAATGAACAAATCAAAGAATTAAAGGACTCATTAAACGGAATGGACTAGAATTCAGATTTGAATGTCGCTATTCATATTGCGATAAATAGTAGCCTTCTTAAGAAGTAGAGGATCTTGTTACACATGTGCAAGCTTCCACTGGTAGAAAACTAAATGGCTTTAACTGTGATCAAGTATTGAATTAATATAAACCATGTTAAGTTACTTCACACTACAACATTAGTGAGAGAGAATTCCTCCGTATTTAAGGAGACTTCTAAACAATCAACAATTGGTTTAAAAAGGTGTAAGGTGTGAGGTGAAGGTGCTACCTCGCATATGCTAGGCGCCCAATATCAAAAAATACTTATACATTAATTATAGGTAATATTTTCTACATTTTAATCCTTAAAAACTCAAAACAAGATATTAAAAAACATACAATCTAATAATAAATATGGCATTCACTATCCTGTTTTTGAGGTTTCCTAATGTACAACCCAAGAAAACAAAGAATTACCAAAACAAAAGATTAAAACAAAAATTCTATTTGTCTTTATTCTTTTTATACTCTTTTTTCAGATTATACATTGACTCACTCCAAACTTTCAGATTACCAAGCGCATGAGGTGTGTTTTTTTAAACCAAGGCAACAAGGTTAGTTGTGGCTTGGAAATGTGGAACACCCATATATTAACAACAATTAGAAGGGTGCCCGCGCAATGCGACGGGGCGTCATTTTACATCCGGCACATGAATTTAATATTTTGTTATTCTTGTAGTAGTTTTACAAAAGTCTATTATGTTTATTCTAAGCTAAAATTTAAAACACCAAATAAATAGGTTCTGCAAGACTACTTGTACATATATGCATTAACTTATTGTACCTCGCAAAATACAGATCTGTTCAGCAAAAATTTTACACCAAAACGTTTAAAAAATTACAGGTTAAGTTGTAGTCTCAAAACGTTTTTAAATGTGATAGATTAAAAGATATAGCTGAAATCTTAAAATATATTAAGTTTCTTTGGTTTATGGGTAGATAATATAAAATTTTATGCAAGTGTTAGTAAGTGTAAGGTTATTATGTAACTAATTGTAAGGGGTAATTTGTAAATAATGTTATAAATACTATTTTACCCTCAAAAGTGGTTGTATCTTATGCATTGAATATAGTAAGTGTTCTTAATTTTATGGTATCTTAAAATACCCTTCTCATATGCTTTATATATAGTATAGATAGATGATTAATTTTTGTTTAACCGGTTGATTTCTTCCATAATTATAGCTCTACAAGCAATGAATGCCTCACATTTAAAATCAACAAAGTTATCTACTAAATTTTATAACGAAAAAAATGGTTTGAAACACACAAATACATAGGCATTCCGTATTTTAACAACCTTAATCACAACAGTGTGTGCTGGTAGATTTACTCCCCATGCCAAGGTTGCTGTACAAACAAGGACCTGAAAATAAAAATGCGGGCACAATAAGTGGAATACCAAATACCAAAAAGATACAGAAGCAAGTCGAACAAAGAGTGGCATACCTTCAACAATCCATCAGAAAAAAGACGTTCAGTCAAACCTCTATCAGCACGCAACATCCCGGCATGATGTATGCCAACTCCTGATCCAAATAGCTGAACAAGCTGTTTGTTTCTGGACTTTGAAACCTCCATCTATAAGTGAAAAAAGCAAGTGATGGTGACAACTCTAGTTTAATCACGATGAAATGAAAGGAGAGAGTTTTGATTTTGACAATTTACCTTGACCAAATGAAACTGAGGATGTTCCTCGTTCATAAAGAGATCTAGTTCATTGTATTTCCGGGCAAGTTCTATCTGTATGACATTTCACACAATAATTAATAACTGGAGATAACAATGTTTGACACAATGTCCGCTTTTAATACCAGTACAAAAAGTTTAGTTAATCAACAACTCATATAACCAACAACTCAAAAACTAAGCATCGAAGCACAAGGACTAATTAAACACAATAACCATTTGTACAGATCTCAGATATTCCATATAGGTTCTTGAAATATGGAAGGGAAAAAAAGAGAGATTACGAGCTTATCAGCTGTTTTCCCGGTGTCTTTACGTGAATGAACAAACACCATTGCCTGATGCCCTTGCTTCAATGACTCAACAACCTGCTCATACAAAGCTCCCCTGAATACACAAAAGCCAATCCAGATGTAGTGCAAAACAGTAAGTCGTTAACAAAAATTAAAGACCTTTTTGTAGCAAACTTCATTCAAGAGTTCATTCCGTGCTTGAAAGTTTGGTTCTGTAATTCCGATATATTGTTGCGCAAGAGGCACAGGACGGTAGCTAGAATCAAAGAAAAAGAGACCAGCATCTGGACTAACCCTCAAGAATTGTGCAACCTAAAAGTTGGGAAAGGGACAAACAAATCAGACTACAGATCATAAGAGCTTAAGCAAAGGTATAGCCAATCAGACTACAAATCATAAGAGCTTAAGCAAAGGTATAGCCAGATCAACCTCCAGATAATTGGGAAGTGTAGCTGAAAGCCCCACAATACGGATCATTGACTGTGTGGATTCCACCTATCAAAAATTATCAAGAAACAGATTTAATCTCAGGTTAGCACTAACAATCCTCATCAAAGGAAAATTAAAACCACCTTTAAATTCACTTCAAAACATCAACAACTATTCTTGTATTGTTAACTAGATTATTAATGTACCTGGCGAAGAGTGCGAGCCACTAAAGCTTCTATTACAGGTCCCCTGTCATCATTCAGCAGATGTACTTCATCAATAATTAGGAGCTTTACCAGCATCGAGAGTGACATGTCACTACTTTTACGGGTGATTACATCCCATTTCTCAGGTGTTGTAACAATCATCTGCGAGCACAGATTTAAAAAATTAAATTTAAATGCAAATCCATTATTTATTTCCAAAAATCATATGGATGGTGAAAAACCTGAGTTTCTTCAAGTTCGGTTTTAGAAAGCTGCATGTCACCAGTAAGTTCTCTCACAACCATATTCAATGGAGCTAACCGATGGCTAAATGCCTTGGTAACTTCAGCAGCTAATGCCTAGAGATTGTATGCCACAAAACAAGGATAAAAATAGTAAGCATCAAAATGACAGGATCAAATGTTATTGTCAGCTCTACCTTCATTGGAGCAACGTAAACTATCTTAAACTCATCTTTATGCAAGTAACCGTCTTTGAAGTGCTGTTTAATCTGAAAATTATCACTAGATTTAGATATAAAGTGCAAAAAAATGGTGATAAGATTCCTCAATAAGAAACAACAGTTAGAATCTGTTTCATAAATATCTTGTCACACTAAGTATTAGTAAAAAAAATGAATATATGAGGATTGAGAACGTGCGCACCTCGTGCAAAATAGCAATCATAGCTATATTTGTTTTGCCAGCTCCTGTTGGAGCACAAACCTGAAACAGATGATGATTGCTCAAGGAATGAGGAACTTAACACTGGCATCATTCGTATTAGTAAACTTAGCCAATTTCAAACTGACCAGAATATTTTCGTTAGTATGGTAAGTAGTCTGGAATATTCTGCTCTGAATACGGTTGAGTGTCTTGTAGCCTTGGAAAGCAGCTTGTGCAAATTCATCCAACTCCTTTATTTCAATCTGATAAAACCACAATATCATTAACAAATCTAAATGGGATACTAATAGTCGCAATCAAACTTTGACTATTTACCTACTCCGTGCATCATATTTTGATTTCAACATATAATCAACTTGCTAAGTATGCTTCACTTTAATAAATTTATTAAAAATTATTCTCACTTATTTTTCCTAAAAAGGGCTTGAACTTGAGTGGTTCTTATTTTATTTTGGGAAAAAGTGGGTTGGTAATTGGTGCTGATAGGTGAATATGTTCGTACTTTGTAGGAACTAAAGTTTGAATACGGAGCATTTAGATTGGAGAAATTTCTGTTAATATGAAGTCAAATCTTATCAAGGCTAACAAAATAATAATATATTTTTTTTATCCTAATGTCATTAGCAAACAAGTAAAAGGTCCAGTACAAAAAAGAAATATAATAATTCATACAAGCAGAGAACTACGAAATTACGCAGTAAAAGAAACCAATGACCAATTAGGATAACGTAAGTGATTATACTCTTTTGACAAATATGATCATAAACTATTTATAAAGAACAAACTGAAAGTACCAGCTTCTCTCCTGGCTTCATTGGTGTAGTCTGTGTGGGTGGAATGGAAACTTCTTCATATCCCTTATGATGCTTCCTAGTAGTTCCCTGAGGAAGAGCAGTAGCTGCTAATGTGTTTTGCCCATCACCAAGCCCAACCAGATCATCAAATGGGCTTTTCTTTGCACTTGCATGAAGTAAAGAACTAAAACTCATAACAGACAAGTCACTGTCAAACCCATGATCCGCTCCACGCTTATTTTTCTTCTCCTCTTTGCGTCGTAATTTATCAAATTGCTTTTCTGATTCTGTTTGAACAGTAACCTGCATAAATTTATGACACCGGAATTTGACATCTAGGCATGTGATGATGACTCAGCAAATGATAAAAACAAAATCAGCAACTTCATACCTGAGTACCATAGCTAGGCATGCGTGGTTGAGAGCTAGAAATTAATTTTTCAGATTTTAAGTTCAGCATCCCACGATGAATGGCATCAACAAGTTCCTTCCTATGCTGAATATGATAAAATATCACAAAAACAGTGGATGATAACTGATAATAATGAGTAAAATGTAACAGACTTCAAAGCATCTACAGTTATATTACAATCCATCACTTGCAATTCAATCAGATCTTATAATCCATCAATTTCAGGTGACAACATGACAGATGACAGATGACAACTGATAATAATGAGTAAAATGTAACAGACTCCAAAGCATCTACAGTATCCATCACTTGCAATTCAATCAGATCTTATAATCCATCAATTTCAGGTGACAACATGACAGGTGACAAAATAAAAGGAAAAGGGCTTATAAACCAAAAGCACGAACAAGATTCCTATGCTGTATATGATAAGTTACAAAAAAAATGATGATAACTGACAATAATGAATCAAGAAATGTAACAGACTTCAAGCATCTACAATTGTATTACAATAACACAATCCATCACTTGCAAAACAATCAGATATCATAATCCATCACTGTCAGGTGATAACATGACAGATGACCACAAGGGCTTATAAACCAAACACAAGTACAAGATTGTCTTTTCTCTCACCGTGATAAGATCTTGAACGGTTTGAAATGCACTGTCACCAACTAGATCCAATAAATCACCAGCTATCTTCAAAACAAAAATAACAGCAATTACTTTACTCAAAACGCAAACAAGAAACCATTAACCATCAATAAAATCTACTTCAGAACTGACAAGATAACAGTAAATTTAAATAATTCATTACCTCATCACCAGCTTTGTCTGATTCAAGTACCCGACAAATAGCCATTGCTAGTTCATCTTGGGGGAGCTGAGAAGTACTACCATTTACTATTCTATTGCATTCATCTCTTAACCATTCTAAATCATATGTTTTATTTGTGTTCTCATTGTGGTCATACCACTCCCCGTGAAATGAGGTAGAAGTTACATTTGTACCCTCCCCCCATATTTCTACGTCCTCAAAAGAAGCATCAACCAAGAACCGGGCTGGGTGGTGAAAAACCAAATCTGCACCAAATTCTTGACCATCATCACTCCCATTTACTTGCCTTTCAAGTAAAGTAATTGACTCGTGGTTGTCTGGCTGCAAACTGGAAAGACTTTGAACGGCATTAACAACTTTTTGTAGTTTTGCATCCGAGACAACATGACCAAGTAGTTTCTGCAGTTCAGATCTGCATAAACACAGAGTTTGTACAATAAAGATTTTGTCTTTACATCAAATGCTCAGAAACTACCCCTGCTATAGTAATTATTAGAGGGTAAAGAGATAATATCTTACTTCTTCTCAATGAAGAATAAATTATCTTTTTCCTCCTCTTCACGATCACCAAAGAGCTTATATACTGCCAATGCCACTTCTTTAAACTCCTCATTGATCTCCACCCCATCAATCAAATCAACCACCGCCCCAACAAACTGTCTGTATGCTTGGCGGACTTCAATGGAAGCTACATCAATTATTACCACACATGTAAAAGTTAAAAGAGTTCCAGGTGGCCCTACAGCTGTCGTACTAATTGCCAAGAGAAACTGCAGATTCATATTGTAACAACACATAGACAGTTCCCACAATAAACAAACATTGTTTGATAGTAATACTCACACCATTCATCAATGTGAAGTTGATCAAATACCTTCTCTTTTCCTATAATGGTGCGTAAATTTTAATGTGATTATTGTATTAGTCTAAAATAATCAATAATTCATGCACAATTTCAAGAACAGCCATGTTTGGCCTCCAAATAAGTGAGAGGATGTCTTTTTTACGGATGAACGGAATAACTACATAATCATCAATGTCAACTTGTCAAGCATAGACATAGGTAAAAACAAATTCCACCCTAGAAACTTATAAACTTAGTTTTGTGATCACATCTTGTATGCATATGTCAACTTGTTAAGAATTCATACTGTCGGTGTGTTCTTTACACTTCTAAACTACTTACCCAAACTCCCTCTAAAATTTTCAGATTAATCGGTACCACAATCGAAATTCCGCGCGTTTGCGTTCAACTCTGAATCAACTCACACCGCTAATTTCCTCCAACACGAAGAATAGACTAATCATATATTTCGCATGCTACTACACATAAGCGTTATAACACAACTACTTCATGAATCAACACGCACCTTCATCCCATCGATGAACGATCTTTCTCGCAACTTCAAATTCATCAACTGGTTTCGCGGAGCTAGTTAGAGACAATCAGAAATTCAAATTTCAATTTCAGTTCACCGATATAAGGAATATTATACAGACAGAGTATGAGTATTGAACGGTTGGATATTATTATGTGATAGGGTTTTGCAATCAACTTACCTGCGACGATTAGTGATCGATTGAAGAATAGATTTACGATTGAGATAGGCTTGATCGGCGTCGAACGGCTGACGGAGAGAGTTGGTTAACCGAGGCAGTTCGAGCAACATTTCTGTGGTTCGGTGGTGGCGGGAGGGCGGTCCGGTGGCGGAGCAACGGTGGAGTGTTGATCAAGGTCTGGACCGGGTCGGTTTATTGTTGCGACTGTTGGATGTTTGGTTCGGGCTGAATTTTGTATTTGGGTTAATGGAAGGTGGGCTTGGGCTTTTTAGAAAGTTTGTGGGTCTATAATGGAGTGTTCATGGGTCGGGTTTAAATATCTCTTTGGGTGTGAGAACTTTCATGCTAATTTGAAAATCACATGAAAAACTAGAGGCGCGCAAATTGGAAACTAGACTCGGTCCAGTTCGGGTTGAAATCGGTTTTTGAGGATGAAATGATCGGTTTGATTGGTTTGGTTAGATGGTTCGGTTTGGGTTTGACGAGTTTTCAGTTATAGGGTTGCAAAACTTGTTTCGATCTTATGATTAGGTTTTGGGTTCAAAGTGAGAGCATGTTTAAAAATAGGTCTTGTACTGGTATTTTTGTATGACTCAAGATTAAATTCATATTCAAACTCTTAATCAAATTTAACTTAAACTTGGATTCAAATTTGTTAAAACCAATTTTAGAAAAGAGGTTCGTATGTTGTTTAGTTTTCTTTTCATTTTTTCTTGCATTTTACGAGATTATTACTTTTCACATATTTTCTTTTGGATATTGAGTGCTAAGATATGCTAAAAAAACTGGTTTATGTTGGTTTTGCATGCACTTTAACCTACTGGGTCGTAGGTTTGAACCCTGCACCCAAGGTGTTTTGTTTTTGCTATTGTTTTTGTTTTTTGATTTTCTTATAGTTTAGTTAAATTACTTTATTTAATAATCATTCCGTAACCTAAGGGTAAAAAACATCGAATTCATGTTTCGTAACTTTTTTGTTACTTTCGATGTGTTTTTTTATTCTACGATTTGAACTTTAAGTACTTAATCACATCGGTTTCATCGATGTAATCAAATTCACGACGGGTTTTGATGTTGGTTACGAGCTTTGCAAACGCCTCCTTTGCCAATTTTTTATATATTTAATCACGTTAGTGTCATCATGCAATTCACTAATGAAGTTCGCATAGCAACATGCCATTTTCCATGCTGCACTAAACGAAGTTCGCAAACGCATCGCCACACACGACCACTACGCAACACACATACAACTTTGCTCGTCGTCATATCTGTTCAACGTTATTCTATATCTCATTATATTCATTTATGGGACACTGGATCACATCAATTTACATTAGATTATAATCATATTTGTAGATAAAAAAAAAGTTTTAAAACGCAAAGTATACATTCATAGGTAAGCTGCTATAAATTGTAATTTAAATGTGCACTTGTACTGTGTGAGTTTACACTGTGAAACAATATAGGAATCAATATTCACGGTGCTAGCCTACTTATGAAAGTTTAAAAAAAAAGGTTATATCGTCATATAATTATAGTATCACCACAAATTTGAGTTAGTCGTTTGTAAAAAACAATATAGAGATCAAGTGATATCTAAATAATAAAAAAAGAGTTATTGGATTTTAATAATCCCAAGTTTCATATATTGGTCGGGATTAATCTCAACTCAGTAAATGTTTATAGATACTCCCAACTTTGAGTTTATTTCCCTCCAACAATCTCCTACTAACTGAGAGTTAACCCTATTAGTTTTTTGATGACGTGGAGTGTTTTTGTGGCCAAAACACTAAACAGAAAGTTGAAATCTATCATCAGGTCTGTCAATTTGAAACTTCCGCACCCAAAAACCCGTCAATATTCACCTCCTGATTTGAACCATCCAACTCGTTGGAGGTAGATTTCAGTTGATGATGGAGGCTAGACAATGGAAAACGGACCTAATTGATACTAGGCGGTGTTGAAGTTGAAAAATTATTCAAAGTTTGCCTAATTTCATAAAAAAATAACGGGGGTTAACTCTCAGTTAGTAAGGGATCACCGGAGAAAAATAAGTTCAAAGTTAAAAATGCATGTAAACATTTCCAAAATTGAGATTAATACGTGCCAATAAATAAAAGTTAAGATTATTAAAATTCAAACCTTAAAAAAGTGAAATAAATTTAAACTAAAATGTAGCCGTTAGAAGAAAAAATAGTATCTCTGACCACGACAATGGTACGCACCCCGGGTCTGCTAACTTGGTTTGTGTGAGCCCCCACCCAACCCATATTTTACCCGCTCAAAATAATAATAATAAAAGGAATATACTTTTTAATCTTTTTAATAAAATTTACAAAACCCGAAAAAGGAAATAAATGTATTTTCGAAATAAAATTTTACTACAGAAGAACATGAGTCCGAACCGATACAAAAACTTGATAAAGTGAAAGAAAGCGAATTTTGTGTATCACAAAATAGCTATTGTGACATGTTATTTTTTTAATTATTTTGTCACATGTTATATTTTTACAATTATTATGTCAAATGTTATTATCATAACAAATCAACTTTTTAATTATAATATTAAATGCTAATAATGATATATCATTTCAAATTGTTAAACAAATATTTAATAAATAAAAAAACACGTTTCTTTTTATTAAAAACATAATTTTTTTTGAAACAACATTTTATGAACAATAAAGATTTTTTTAAAAAAAATATTTTTTTAAGAAAATGACAGTGTTTAAAAATCATTTTTAAAACAAAACATTATTAAATACGAAAGTTTAAAAAATATTGTTATTGTTTTATTACTTGAGGGAGTTAATTATACATAATTTCAAATATATCTTATCTTAAATAATTGTTTTAAAATTTATAATTAATTTAGTTTTTGATTTAATATTTTTATTTAACCCGTGTGATGTTTATAAACTAGTATATAAAATACATGTACACAAAAGTTAGATCTCCTAAGGACAATTTACCTTTATATTAATGCAAGACAGGATGAACAGTTACTTTTGGTGTACACCTTTTGATACTTGTGTCGGTGGTGTCGCAGGCGGTGGTGGATCTCCGCCCCTCGCTTTTTGTTCGATACGTGGCGCATCTGCCGACCTTGAGGCTGTTGGTCTTCTCCTCGGCGTCGCCGCCCCTGGCATTGGCCGGCTTGCCTCGGCCTTGAGGCTGTTGGTCTTCTCCTGGACGTCGCCGCCCTTAGCATTGCCAATTGTGCCTCTCTGCTTTTGTCGCCGGTGTAGTCGTCGCCGCCGATGTGCTATCGTTTGGTCCTCCGTCGTTGCCTCGACCGGTGGTCCTCCATCGCTTCATGTTGGGCGTAGATGGTGGCGGTAGTGACGGTGGTGGTGGCGGTTATGTCGGTTGGGGTTTGATTCCCCGTTCTGGTTTGTCACGACGACGAGGGGGTTCGTGCAACCGACTGTGGTTATCAGATCTACATTTTCTGACGTGCACTGTGACATGCAGCGCCGGTCATTGGCCGCATCCCGATTCCCGTGCCTATTTTGGCTTACCGATGGTCGTGGTGGCGCCGATGGTGGTTGTATCTCCGGTGGTAGTGGTGCCGGTTGATGAATTGTTATTGTTGGATATTGTTGTCGATGACGATGAATATTAATCATCCGAGTCTTATTGTCGTGGATTCGGTTTTAGGATGTCGATTATGACGAGTTTTTGCTCATCGGAGACGAGAGTTGTTCTGTTGGGTATGTTGTTGTTTTGGTGTTTATTTGCAGGGAATTTATGGGCAATGATGGTACGACCGGAATTGTTTTGGTTGCTTTGGCGTGGCTACCATTTATGGTTAGCAGCCGCACCCGAAAACCGGTTTTGAGCCTTGATGTAGCAGTGTTGGTGTCCATTTGGTTGGCGATGATGATGCGAAGGATGATCGGGTTGTCATCATCGTGTGGTAAACCGACAGGCTTTCAGCCATGACATACTGTTTGTTTATCTGAGCCAACGCGCGCAACGCACGCTCCGAAACACACTAGTGTATATTCAAAACTACATTAACTCCATTTAGTCAACAAATGAATGTTCATTTTGCTATGGCATAAGTTTCTAACAAGTTTAAGAGCTAATATGAGATTGTGCGTCTTTAAGAAAGTAACTTGTTGGTAAACAGAGGCGGTCAATTTTTTCGGGGCCTCAAGCGAACTCAAATAATGAGACCTTTTATGATTTCCTTGCCATCGACCCTTCAAAATTTATGTGTTTCGATTGTAACAATTATCAATTATGACACATTATCTAACCCGTCGAATATGCAATAATTTATTTCCATATAAACATCCAAAACCTTCTAACAAGCTAGTCATAAATTTCAAAAACCTAATAATGTAATGCATGTTATTTTAACAAATACATCAACATACTTCAGATCATATCCCATTTTATCAATCATCTCCTTCATTGCATTATCAATAGTTGGCCTAGCCTCTAACAAAAACGTTACAATTTCAATTACGTCTTCTATATAATAGACAAATGCCCACCTTGAGGGCTGGTATAAGCACACTTAAATGCTTGTTGTCCCTCGTATTCAAATACATACCCATATGTCTACTCAATTTAGGGGCCCTTTAATGTGGGGGCCTGGAGCATGGTACTTCACTTGATTCTGCAATGGGCCGACCCTGTTGGTAAGTATTATACATCCCAATCAAATGGTTATGCGGTTTTAATCTTGCAATACGCATATTTAATGATTGTTTTGTTGATAATAGAAAATTACTTTTAAACATAATAACAGTAAAATATTATCATGGCAAGAGTGATAGAACAACGATTGGCATAGTTGGAGGTTGTGGTGAGTGTATTATTGGAGGCAAATTAGAACGACCATCATTTGTTTTAGTTGGTTCTACAAGATGGCTTGTGGTGAGTGTATTTGAGTGTATTTCTGGAGGCCATATGAAAACGTTCATAATTTGTTCTAGTTGATTCTACAAAATTCTTTGATGATTTATATTTGAGTATCACATAAATTGTTGTTTCAATAATGGTTTCGATTGCTAATAGGTTCAATCGTGTTACATTCATAGTTGCTAGAAAATACATTTGTCATGAAACAAGTCGGAGAGACGATCATTGGTAGGGGAAGGGGTGGGTTTGTGAGTGAGGTTGAGGAGGGTAATAGACTTAGATTCTTTTATACACAAACATACTGGTTATTAAATAAATAACTTTAAAAATTAATTAACATCTACTTTCAAAGATCATATCTGTTACATTTAACAAACATCAAAGATCACAACACAATAATCACAACATAACATACCATAACAGGCACACGTGTAATTATTTCTAAAAACTGCAACCACCTTCAACGTAACGCATGTAAGCGGCCACAACCCGCACGTGGGAGGGGTAACGTTGGAGTGGAGCTACATTTGATGGTTTATACGTTCCCGTCTTTATTCGTATGATAGTGCTTTAAGTTAAAAAGTCACAGATAAAATAATACAAAACTAATATGCTTTTTATATTTTCCTAAAAATAAATATACGACATTGTTTCCAAAAATATATATATTATCTTAGCATGTCCTGTAGAAAAACGTAAACTGTAACGTTGCAGATAGTTAATATAAGAAAAAAGAACAAATATTCTTTTAACTTTTTATTTACAAGCTTAGGAAAAAGAGCTCACCTATCCACCTGAAACCTTTTATGGTCTCGAATAAAACCCATTTCATCACATCCACCCTCACACACACACACACACCCTCTCTCTCTAACTTCATCTTCCCCAAACATCTTAAGCTTAAGCTTCTGTTCATCCATGGCTCCCCTATTTGTCTCCATACTCATCTTCTCCATGGCTACTCATTCAAGTAACCATTCATCTCTCCCTCATTCCCCCTAATAAAACCCCTTTATCTACCCACATTTTTGTTAGATCTGTTTAAACTCAAATCAAAAGCATACATACATGTACTTATGGAGTTTGATGGTTCTCATACGTTTATGCATACTTGAATGTGTATCAAACTATGTGTTTATGCACTATTTGTGTGTATTTTGTGTCAAATTAGTAAGTTTTGGTGGAGTTTGAGTGTTCTCATACATGTGTACATACATGAATGTGTGTTTAACTGTGTGTACTGTATATGTACTAATTGTGTGTAGTTTGGGTGTAAAATTATTAAGCATTTATTGTGGTTAATGGTTCTCATATCTCTGTACATACATGAATGTGTATTTATTGTTGTGTACATGTAGTCTTGTAATAACTGTGCTTATTTTGTGTCATAGTAGTAAGTTTTGGTGGACTTTAATTATGCATACATGAATGTGTATCTAATTAGCATTGTGTGTATGTAGAAATTGTGTGTATTTGGGTCAAAATAGTTGTGAAGTTTTGATGGTTCACATACATTTATACACACATGAATTTGTATAATTGTATCTAACCCTGTTTATGTACTAATTGCGCGTATTTTGGGTCAAAATAGTAGGTTTTTTGTGGAGATTTGATGGTTCTCATACATTAACACATACATGAATGTGTATATAATCGTGTGTAGATGTACACATTGCGCGTATTTGGTTCAGAATAGTAAGTATCTGTGGAGATTTGATGGTTCTCATACATTAACACATTCAAATTGATCGCAGTGGCGGCGCTTGGACACTTTCACAGACGGTGGTGGGCGAAATTACTTTTTTTTAAGGGGACGGGAGTTGAAATTAGTTTTTTAGGGAGGCAAACTCGTTATATATATAAAAAGTTACACTACCTGGTTAAAAATTTACATTACTGTACCAGAAATTAACACTACTGAGTACTGACGAAAAAGTCCCCCGGCCCCTACAAGACTTCGCATATGCTTGCATGTATTTGGGCCAAATTAGTAGTATTTTTTTTTGGAGATTTGATGGTTGTCATACATTTATATATGGTTACATACATGAATGTGTATCAAACCATGCCTATATATATGTACTAATTGCGCGTATTTTAGATCAAAACAGTAAGTTTTTGTGAAGTTTGAATGTTTGATCATGGTTCACATAGACTTGTACACACATGAATCTGTATTTAACCGTGTGTATTTGTGTGCGTGTGCAGGTGCGACATGGTGCGTGTGTAAGAAAGGCGGACAGGATAAAGTGCTTCAGCAAGCGATCGACTACGCGTGTGGGAATGGAGCCGACTGCACCCAGACGCACCAAGGGGGCAAATGTTTCAACCCAGACACTGTAATTGACCATTGTAACTATGCAGTTAACAGCTATTTCCAGAACAAGGGTCAAGCCCCTGGCTCGTGTGATTTCTCGGGTGCAGCCATGGTCACAACCACAGACCCCAGTTAGTCTAGCCACTGAAAGTGTTTTTAGTTTTGTTATAAGCTAATTTAATCAGTTATTTACTGTAGTTGCTTGTTTTTTTGGGGTTTGATGTAGGTTCAAATGGGTGCACTTATCCCACATCTCCAAGGTACGTTAACCTTCTATAATCTTGTTTTTTAATGCAAGGTAATTTCATTTTTATAAAAAATAATAAAATAAACATTTTTATACAAATAAAATCTTTGGCTACCAAATTTACCACGCATAAATTAATGTTTTCTTATTGTTACTAAAACGTCAAAAGCATTTTATATAAATAATTTGTTGATAGAGACAATAGGATGTTTTACAGACGTATAGATACATAGAGAGATAGAGACAATAGGATGTTTTAATAATATAAATGAGTGTTTGTATAACTTAACCCTTAAAAATCTTTACGTTAAAAGATCTGGTAAGCCCCACATGTGATTTGTAGAGTGTATATATTGTACGGTCAAGTAGTGATGAGTGTGTGAGGTTAACTGTGCCTCTGCCCAATAAATTTGTCCATATCGAACGACAGAACTTTGTGGCATGTTGCTACCACCACCACCACATGTTAAACTCACATTAATCATGACCGTTGGATCGAGGCCCAAATCATATTTTGAGATGTGTGCTAATCTTTTTTTTTTTCACATTTATTTTTATACATGATATTTAAATATTTTAAAAAACTTAAATATCATGTATATACTTATTTTTAAATTTGTGACATTAGTAATAATCCCTTGAAATATACATCAAGATGGAAGTTTGAAGTGTAATGGTTACATTTTAAAACGATCCAATAACCAGTATTGACGGGATTGTCTACAAATATCATTATATGCAGTGGGACGACTGGGACTAACACACGTTCACCGGGTGCTTCATTTGCAAACAACCCGACAAATACTGGCGGGTTAGGTGGTGGAATAGGAGGGTTGGGTCCGTCTGCTTCTGACGATGTTAGCCATGGCGGCATGAGGCTACACCAACGAACCAACATTTTCGGGTTTTTGGCTTTCGTGGGTGCGGGGGCTGTGATGCTTATTTGGTGCTGATGAAAGAGTTTTGTGTTCGTTTTTGGATGTATCTTGGTGTTTCCTCCCTAATTTATGTAGAGAGTATGTTACATTTTAGTTTAGGGTTTCTTTATTAGCTCTATTTATCGTTTCAAATTTTGTACTAGAAAAGATGAAGTATGTATGTTTCTAGTGGTTGTTATCTAGACTAATGTTTGCGTATTTTATCATGTTCTTTTTATATATATCTTTTTATATATTTTTGTGAGGGGTGCCCGCGCATTGCGATATGAAACACAACACACGAACACATATATGGGTATGGTGTTTGGATAATTAATTGGTAAAGTTTTATATCGATTTAGAAATGAATAAAAATTTATAAATTCATGTAAATATAATATGATATAAAAACAAAATGATTTTGGGAATTTTTTAAATTGACAATTGATTATTAAATAAGTGGATTTTTATAGAAATTTTGTTAATAATAGTAATAACTATATGCTAATTAATTCTAACTTTGTTTCGCATTTTTAGTTAGTATTTTTAGCATACTTGATTATACATCACTTGTTTTTTTTCTTTTCCTAATCTTTAATTTTTCCTTCTATCCTCATGCTTTTACATTATTACAATTTAACCTTAACTTTTTTTTTTTACTTTTAAGTTTGATCCAAATACCTTTAATCTCTTACAAATTTTTCGTTTTTTTGTTGTGGTCTAAATTTACGAGTTAACACGCCGTAACGTGCGTGTGTATTCAATGTTTAACGTCTTTTGTTTCCAGCTTAACGGCTTCGTTGTAATGTGCAGATCCTAGATCGATTTAGTTATTATTTTTTATGTTTTACGTTTCACGTGTATGGTTTAAAGTTTTTAAAGTATACTTTTCTTTTCGTTTAGATTTATTTTTTATTTCTTTTTATACGAGTTTTTTTAGTATTGATAGTCGTTGGCCGTGGCTACTTGGCATGATTTTACGTACCCGTCGCAACGCGGTGGGCTTTATATTAGTTATTATTATGCACCAACTTATTTGTGCATTATGGGTTGTATTTAAGCTTTAGTGGGTTGTACCCACTTTTGATGTGTTTTTAACTACTTTTCTTTTACATCTTTTACAACTCAACCTCTATTATTTTTATTTTTAACTTTGGTTCCTTATACTTTTCATTTTTTATAAAATTTTTGTTTTACGTTTCGGTTAATTTTTTATCAGTTAACAAGCCACAACATGCGGTGTGGTTCAATGTTTTTATGATGCAATGTGTGTGTGTGGTTCAACTTTTAACGACCCCTTCATAATGTGTAGGTCTTAGATCGACTTATTTATTATTTTTAATGTTTACGTTTCACGTGCGGGGTTCAACGATTTTTTGTCTACTTTCCATTTGATTTTGTTTTCCTGTTTTTATTTCTTTTTTTAATACGAGTTTTTTAGTGTTGGTGGTCGTGAAATTGATGCTGCTTGCCACGATTTTACACGCCAACCCCCGCCGCAATACAAGAGGCTTAATACTAGTTTATGTTATTTACTATTAACAAGCGTCAAAAAACGTGCACATTTAAAAAGTTACTAAAATCTTGTGGTCAAAATGAAAACAAACTAACATAAACAAAATTGCTTTTTAATATTAGTAATAACTAGTATTACGACCCACGCGTTGCGGTGGGGGCGTAAAACCGTGCTGAGCAACATTAATGTCACACCGTCGTTAGCTATTACCAACACTGAAAAAACCCACAAAACAAAAGAAATAATAATGAAAAGAAAACGTAGACATAAAAACGTTGAACCATGAACGCTCATTGCAGTGTGCTAACATGCAAAAATTAGACCGAAACGTAAAACACAAAGCGATCGATAAACGTAAAAAATGAGATAAAAATATTGAACCACATACGCATGTTTGCGGAATGTTAACTCGAAAATTTTAGATTGAAACGTAAAACAAAAAAATTGTAATAGATTAAAAGTATATGAGATCAAAGTTGAAAGTAAAAAAATAATAGTGTTAAATATAAACGATAAAAACTATTAGTGTTAAAATTTAAAAGAAAAATTAATAAATAAAATACAAAAGTACAACATATAAAGCATGAAGTACAACTAATGATGCATACTCGAGTTGAAAATTAGTATTATATATAAAATAATATTATTGGGCATGTATTGAATCATGCTTGTGTTTGTAAAAGATGATAAAAATAGTTAAATTAATTAAAGATAATTTTGCTGTTTAACCTTTTAAAAGTTAATCTAGAAAAAAACATGTTCGTCATCTATAATAGATATTTAGTTGGATTTTAAACATAATAGTTTAAATTTAATTCAAATCAACCAATGATCTTAAAAATGTAAAAGAATTGAACTTTTTTGTGTTTTGTTGTTATTACTAAAATTATTCCAATCAAATCTACATCAGTGATTATCTACATTGTCTAGAGGAGCTGGAACTGTCGGTTACTCACTCTTGTGGGGAGTTGGTTCGAACCCTGTCCCCGACAATATTTTTTTTGCGGGTTTTATGTTTTTTTTTTCTTTATTATTTTCTCGTATTTATTAGTTTAAATTAAAAATTTTAAATTATCAGATCATAACAGACGAGATATATTATTGTTTTTTATATTTATTCTCAATCTCCATAACAGATTTGCAGTAACTCTATACGTTTAATTTATGTACTTAAAGTTAATGCACCACCATAACGTTTGTAACGAAGTTTGCAAACTTGCCATTAACCATGTGAATGACATCGTACAACCCCATCACAACGTGCAAATAGAAACTCGTTATTATTATCATCAAATTAAGTACCAAGAATAACTTTCTCATATGAAAATGAGCATATAAAACAATTTCATTTCTTGCAATTATCCCTTAATAATTATTTGATACTCATCAAGACACAAATATGTGATTTGCAAACATGACAACAGTCGCTACAACGATCTCATAAGTCATAACAGTTAAATATATCAATAGTCATGTACTCAAGTGGACCCATTGTGTAGGTGGTTGGCGGAGCGACCGACTGTCCGGTCTGGTTCTGAGAACATTGGTTAAAATCCGACGGGCTAGTTCGCGCGATCTTTTGTCATTTTGATCCATTGGTAGCTGAAAGTTAGGAATTAAGATCATAAACTAAAGAAAAAAAAAGTTTAATTACAATGGTTGTTGTGTTACTTAACAATCTCCTAATTATATGTCATTCTTTTGATTTTTCATCATAAATATATCCACAAGAATCTCCCTACATAAACATGATCATTTTGGTTGATCCTACGTACAAATATGGCTGGCAGTGGAGATCTTGATGCTATAACACCAAAAACCGGTGAACACGCAGTTCGGAGACCGCGAGGTAGACCAGCGGGTTCCAAAAACAAGCCCAAACCACCCATCATCATCACTCGAGACAGTCCCAACACGTTGCGGGCTCACGCCATGGAGGTTAGCCCCGGTTGCGACATAGGTGAGAGCTTAGCCACCTTTGCTAGGAGGAAGCAACAAGGGATATGGGTGTTAAGTGCCACCGGGTTCGTGAGCAACGTCATGTTGCGTCAACCGTCCCTGTCATCAACCGGTGCTGGCTCCGGGCCCGTAGTCACACTTCACGGCCGGTTTGAGATTTTATCACTGGTTGGTTCTGTACTGCCGCCACCAGCTCCACTAGGTGTTACTGGTTTAGCCATATATCTAGTGGGCCCACAGGGCCAGGTTGTGGGTGGTGCTGTTGCGGGCCCACTTATGGCCTCTGGACCTGTGGTGATCATGGCGGCAGCTTTTATGAACGCCAGTTTTGATAGGTTGCCTATGGATAAAGATGAAGCGATTGCAGCTACCACCACACATGATCAACTTCACCACCACGCTATCGGGGTTTCAGATATCTACGCGCCACCACAAAACCTGATTCCTAGCAACACCCTCCCTCCTCCTGATATGTATACTTGGTCGATGGCTCGACCGTTGTCCAAGGCGTGAGAATATGATTTCCAACACTACTCATATTGTATTACTTAGAGTCGACTAGCGAACTTATGGCATTAGTCTCGTGTTCTAAACGTTTCTTATGTAAACTCTTATTAGCGAAATGATAAGAAAGTATGAGCCATATGGCTATACAATATGGCGAAAAGGGTAGTATAGTAATTTCACAAAATGCGCGAACTTCTTAACTAGAAAACAACCATTAAACAATATTACAAACTAATATGTTAACTAATTGTTAATGTTAAAGAAAACACACTCAGAATATAGTGAATGTTTGGAAGGATCTAAATTCTGATTGGAAATCCGAATTTTCGAATCATTTGGGAAACTTTTTCGCGAAAGTTGGTCTGCATCGAGCCCATTGGGAGATCAAGAGGTCCATTGCTGGTAACGGTGAAGGCTACCGGGGAAATCCGTAAAAAGTCCATCAACTCCCATTGTGTTTATCCAGTAATCATATTCCAAATAAGGGTCTTGACTGAAGTTGAAATGCAAGAACTTGTTTTCGTTGCGAAATGTGTATGGGTGCACCTGCAAGTTACAATGAACTGGTTAGTTTTGACTTTTGAGGTCAAACAGAGAAAAATTCAACTTTGTTAGTTTAAAAATTTTTAACGAAACTTTGAAATCTAGATTGAGATTTATGGCGCGTAAAAGACGGGAAATGATTAGTGTTAAAGACTAGCAATCAGATCTACCTCAATATGGTCTTTTGACAGTTATAGTGAAGTTAGTTTTGACCTTTTGAGGTCAAAGTAGAATAGTTGAACTTCGTGTTTATACACCATTCATGAATTTTCAAAAGAATTCCTTTGATCAGAATGATATTAATAGCATGATACAGACGGGAAAAGATTATTGTGAGGAAGTAGTAAGAATAGCAACATAAATTTGAACTTTTGCAAGTGAAGGTTTGACTTTGACCTCAAAGTCAAACAACTAATGTACCTTTAGATTATGAGCGTGCGCCCTGGTCACGAGATCAGTAGGCGTTTGAGTGTAGTTATGTTTTACAGGAACAATGTTGTCCTTCCATGGACCAATCCCAACGACATATTCTTTGATATAGTTCAAATAATGATCAGAAGTGATTTCTGCATACGTCTGCAAACGAAAAAAAAATCTGATTCTCAAAAGACATTGAAAAGAACCATTTAGATGCGCGTTTTAAAAGTGATAATGTATGACAATGAAACAAATGAAATCATCATCCAAACTAATATTATTCATCTTTTCCTATACCTGATTCGTGTCTTGGGTTCTAACATTCACATCATCGATAAGGAAGATCTTTGGAAGATCTGTTTGCTTATGGATGTAAAAAAGTGACGATGGGGCGAATGACTGAATAAAGCATGGTTGTTTTAGCCATTCCTTCGATAAATATGAACCTTTATATCCGTGTTTCTTAAGGATTTCCACAACAACATCTTCATACCTCTTTCCTTTAGGCCATTTCACCTGAAATTCAAGCTTAACTTCATGAATCCAATGTAACATTTTGACAGATGACGGTTGATGTTGAGAATATAACTTACATGTTGATTAAGTAATACAGGACTTTTAATTTCTGGATATATTCCAACCACCCTTGGTGCATTTATCGCGATTTGAATGTACTCTTCAAATGTAATAAGAGGATACCTTCCTGCTCATGGGTATAACATAGACTTGCATGTTAGAGACACACAAACACATACATTTTAATAAAGTAGTTAAACCAACTAACCGTTATATTGCTGATCACGAAACGAACATCTCTGCTTTGTCCTCAAAGTTTTAAGTTCTTTTAGTGTAAAATCAACTGCAAATAGTCAGGTAGTTATAAAATCTTTACATAATGACAGTAATCATATCATATTTTTACATAAAAACCTCAAGGTAACATCAAGCATACATATGAAGAATCCAGTTTTGTTTACTCTTTCAACTTCATAGGTTTTCACTCGGTCTGCAAACTCCTTGTGTTCTGCAATGTCAGT
Source organism: Flaveria ramosissima (assembly GCA_025215565.1). NCBI lineage: Eukaryota > Viridiplantae > Streptophyta > Magnoliopsida > Asterales > Asteraceae > Flaveria > Flaveria ramosissima. The sequence goes on along the minus strand of CM046044.1, from coordinate 36,616,585 downwards.
TGTGTCGTCAAGTGTAACATCATGGAGACACATAAGTACACCATCTTTACTAACTAATATATCGGCTTCAATGAAGTCTGCGCCTTCTTCAATCGCTCTCTGTATGAATCAAAAGTACCCGAAACTTCAAAAATGTATCATTTAGCCAACACTCCACAAGTGCGTGCATTTTAGACAACTTTAAGGAATTTTACAATAATAATCTATCTTTTTGCAAAGTAAATGATTTAGGAGGTTTTACGCATTTGAATACACTTCAAAAAATGTACTCACATCATCATTTGAGTTTGGAAAATCAGTATTTATCTTTCAGAGATAAAGGGAAAAGTAGTTTAAAAAATTTACCAAGTAAGCAGGAGCAGTTTCTTCTGGGAGTACTCCACTTGAACCCCGATGGGCAACGTTAAATGGACGAAAAGTCTGTAGGGGAATTTTCGTATTTTCTTCGTTACTTGGAAGTCGATAGAGTCTACTTGCAGAACACCCGAAAAAGAGTAGCAGAAAGGTAACAATGATGCAACCTGAAAAGTGATTTATGAATCATAAACATTATGCAACTCTAAACAAACATAAAATAACGAAAAAATCTGAATCTGAGGTCAACTGTTATGATTTCAAAACTACAAACAGTTATATAGTTTGTAGAAAAGTTTGCAAAGTACAGTTAAGTTAGAAAAAAACAATACCACTGCATGCAAAAACTAGTTTGGACTTTTCATTATGTTAAATGGGTGGTTCTTGTGTCATATATGTGTTACGTGTTCACTAATGTAGAGAATCACGTAAGCATTTGTACGTAGTGCTAGAATGATCAAATGTAGTGGAGAGAGAAAGAAAGGTGGTTACAAAACCGTTTATGTATCATATTTAAAAAAACAAATGGAAGTATTTATGGAGTGTAATATCTCTATCTCATGAGATAAAAGTAAGATTTGTTGTCATCTCATACTCATTTGCTTCTTTGTTGGATGTGTTTGTTTGTTACATAATGAACATTTCCATGTTCATACATATGTAAAAAAAGAATAGTAAAGGAAAATTGTTAACTTTACTATAGATATAAAATAATACCACAAATAATCCTTATTATACATTTAAATATTCCAAATGAAACAAATTTTACTGTAATATCTACCTAAACTATTTAAAGTTGTACAGTCAGAAACTTAGAATAATAAGCAAATTACTTTGACTTTCAACATTTACAAAAGTCAACATTTACACAAACTTCTAACCAAACTTCACATTAAGAGTCCCCTGCATAAAAGTATTCACATCAGTTTCTTCATCACTAAAAGTCATTATTTTTTTTTATTTTCAATTATATTTTTCCACTCACAATTATTTTTTTATAATATAAAAAACACATTCAAAATAATATAGGAAACCTATTATGATAGCTCTAATCATGGTGTTACATCCTTGGCACTTTGAAATTAAAATATTAAGGTATCATTACCATAAAGTGTAATACACTGAGCAATCTAACACCAGTGTGCTTCTTAAACATCAAAATGCTTCAGCAATTTCACAAATCTCAATGCAAATCGAAAAACTCAATGATTACATACTGAATGACAGTTAAAATTAGATGCTTACTTGGTGAATACATGTTGGATTTGGAAGCTGAGATGATTAGCAAGAACAACAATACAAGATGGTAGAATGAATATGCTAACGGATAAACGCTCTACGCCTCTACCTTATAAAAATATCTATGGTTATATTGAAATTCTAATTTTTTTAAAAATATTATTAATATTATTACCTGTCACTTTAAAAACGTGCCAAAATAAAGAATCTACTTCTTCTGCCGTTTTACTATTATTACATTTTTGACAAAGTATTGAATTATTGATCTTTGATCCCAAGGGTTATTCTATAATTATTATTTTATTTAACGACGAATTCTTTTTCACTCCTGGGTTTTGAGCCAACGATCTCCAAACCCCTCTGCCACTAAACTACCAGCACAATGATTTTAAATTATTACTTGGATGGCAAAGTCGTATATAAAACACTCTTAGTAACCTGTAAATCAGCAGGGCCGGTCCCGATGATTTTAATGCCCTGGACGAGCCGGAAAAAAAGGCCCATGGGCCCTAACGACTTAAATTATATAAACTAATTCTTTTTAAATGAAAAGAAATGTTTTAGCAATAAACATAGCAATATCATAGTATTACAATGATATACCGTAATAGTTAACCAATAACTCGTAAATCTCTCCTAGCATTATTGATAGCAAATTGGTTTATAACATTCGTAGTTTATAGTCTCAAATATTTTGCTTTCGACAGCTATTATCGCCAATCCGCTAAGTCTTTCTTGGGACACCATGGATCGTAGGTAAGATTTCAAGTTTAAAATAGAACAAAATTTGTAGTATAAATTAGTTTTTGGACTTTAATTACAATCAAAATTTAAATATTTTAGTGGGCTATTAGTTGAGTAATTGGGTTAAAAAAATGGGCTCAAAAAATTTGGTTTAAAACATAATTGGGTTAAGTTTTTAGTTGTATTATACCTTATAATTATTTATTTATAATTATATATATAAAAAATTTGAAAAATTTTGTGTTGCTGAGCGAGTGGGCCCTGGACGGTGGTCCATTCCGTCCCTCCTCAGGGCCGGCAGTGTAAATCAAGTATTTAACATTTTAATGAAAATAGTTATTTTCTTGATAAATCTTTCAACCATTCAAATACATATTTATTAATTGTACTATAATTCTTTTTGTAGTAAACTAATTTTTAATTTCAAATTATCTAAACAATAAAATACATATTAAAACATGTTTAAAGTTCAAAAAAATATATTTCAAAAGTACAAAATTTAAACGTAAAGATTTCAAAATTTAATTAGTTAAACATTTCATAATTAACGAATATGATAAAACATGATACAATTAAAGTATTGCAAAACATAATTAAACTAGACAAGATGTGTTTCACTAAATCATTTCAAAGGGATTGATTAGTTTCGGTGTTAAGCAAACTGTAAACCTTAGTACGTGTACCTCTTCTAATTCTCCACAAAGCTTGAAAGACTGATTGCATAGTAAAAGATTGATTGAATACATAGATGTTATTATTAGAGGGTTACATCAAAATATATATGCCAAATTCAGAGGTCATAACGGTGAGATATCTGTGGTCATCTCTCGTATGATGTCATCTTCTTGCAACTATGGACTTTTCCAAGCCCAATGTATATAGTCAATTCTTCCTTGCGTTATAAGATTCTCGTGCTTGATTAAATGTGCATTTAGTGACCACCGTATGTCACTATAGTTTGGCCATTGTTAGGATTCGATTGATAATATTTCGATAACAAATCTACAAAACTATTATAGACAACTGATAGCATTACTTTCACAAATGCGGATGCCTATATATTCATCTGATCAGCTGAGGTGCAATACATTATGGCACATGTTCATTTTCTTCTAGTGGATGGAATCTGCCTTTGTGGGTGGACTATTGTATCACGTCTTTATGTAAAGTATATGTTGCAGCAGGAGAGTCGAGGGAGGGGCATTGAAAAAATCCCACCTTCTAAGATAGAAACAGAACACCATTAGGCTCAACGCAGGAGGGTCCTCCTACGATCCACCTCAGATATGAGAATCAGAAAAACGAGTAAGGGTATCAGATAGAAGTATCAAGTGAGAGTGTATGAAGTTGGATGCTTACCTCTAAACATCTTACATTTATTTATGGCATTCATGATGGTAAGAAGTTATCTTCTTGGGGAATACTCGTCTTCTTTTTAAGGCGACTATTATCTTACTTTTCTTGTATCCTCTCTTGGTATTGCTCATTAAAACGGTCGCTTAAAGTAACTCTCAGAATTCACCGCATCTAAATAAAAGTAGTTATTCCATAGAAAGTTATTTCACTTCTCCGTTGGATATATTTATGTTTACTTAAACTTGACTAAATTCCGGTATGGCGCTCCACTAATTGCTTGTATAAGTTTTTTAGATAAGGCTTCAATTCTTCAAACTACATTTTGGCTGATTAGATAAACTAGTGTTTTCTCTTGCGGTACGCGCATGTGAGTTTAGTTGTTTTCCCCTATCTTGTGCGATGTGACTTTGTTCGTGGTCGGCTCGACTCATCAGAAACCACAAAAGCGAATATTGATACCGCTTCTTATAATACATATACCGGCATGATGATATTCACTCATAATCGGTTTGGTTCATCGTTTTATCATTGTATTGCAAATAACTGCACTTGAGGGCACTAGTGTTGCCAAATGCAATATACTACAAATATTATCTTAGAACATTCTCATCTCATCCCCATCTTCAGCACCATCCCTATAAAATTTAAAATCATCTAATAACTCACATCATCTCATTTTTCATCCTCATATTTTAAGGGAAACAAAACACATTTCCATTAACCTCACATCTAGTTTTTGCATTTTTTTTTTCGAGTAAAAAAGATAAATAATTAAAAAAGATTAAATAAGTTTTATTTAATAGTGTAGAGATAGATGATATGTGAAATAAGATGTGGGAGAATTTTAGAAATGAGAGATAAATTAAAAAATTGTTTTTAGTTAAATTAACAAGTTCAATATAAAGTAATGTTTTGAAGCTTGGATCAATTCGGCTGATCCGACCGTGAATCGAAGGGGGGATTGATCCGAGCCGCCGAGTTCGTTTTCAATGGGTTCGACCATCCGATTTGTCCTGGTTCGGTGGTCGGACCGGGAACCGGTTCGGGGGTTGGACCGGGTTTCATGTTTTTTTTTTGTTTTTTTATTAGTGGGTTTAACGAGAGAGTTGAATGATAATGTGAAGTGTTGGACAAAAGATTATGTTAAGTTTTATATATAACTATCAAACACACATATAAAATACTTAGTTTGAATTATATATAAAACTATATAATATATATAATTATGCCGTCATCCGGTTTTAAATCCGGTCTAACCAGCAGATCAATAAAACGTTTGGTTAACCATCCGATGCGGTTCTGAAAACATTAATTCAAATAATAACGCAAACAATTGTTATTATGGGTGTGTTTGGTCGTAATGGGTTGTGATTGGGGCGTACTTATTCGAGATAAAAGATAACCATGAACAAGAAGACCACTTACATTCCAACCATCCAATAAGAGCATGACACGTGGACAACACCAATAACCATCACCCCAATCCAAGACCCATGTTGTTTCTTCCTGTATCACACAAATCAAATCAAAGGGTGTCCCTAAAAACAAAAATCAAAATATAATAAATAAATAAATAAATAAATAATAAACACCATCAGAAATCAAAAGTTGCAGAAGGATGGCACTTTTGGTTTCATCAATGGCTACCACCCAGAAGCCTCTTGCATTTGCTACAAACACTCATGGCTATAAGAAGGTTAGTCTTTGTTTTGTGTTGTACCGTACAACTTTTCAATGCATATCTTCCAATTGTGTGTGTGTTTCTTGAATCAGAAAGATAAGAGTTGAACCGATGGCATGTATATATATAGCTAAACTTGTAGATCATATGAGCAATGCTAAATCACTTTAAAAGATAAATCTGATACATAAATGCCTTAAGCTTTATTGGGTTGACAATTTCTTGCACCACCCGTACGGTGATAATTAGATTTTGGTCATCATATTAACGCGTTTAATAAACAAATCATGTTTGGGTTGACCTATTTAGTTAAACGGGTCATGTTGGGTTTGACTTTTTTAACCTGTTTGGTTAAACAAATCGACCTGTCAACCAGTTAACGCCACATTTGATTCTTTTCTTATAACCCTCCAGCCCGATTAACAATTTTACAACTTGATTACTATGCCCAAGCCATTTGACTCTTTTAGGTAAATGATAATTGAGTCATGTTCGAGTTACTTTATTTTAGGTGTATCCAAGTTAGGATTAATGTTTTTGATAGGAATAAAAATGTGAGTTCTGTTCAGGTTGAACAATTCAACACGTAAATCTGACGCGATTAACACCGTTATCCTAATTGTCTCCTTTTTCACATTTGCCAAAAAAACACAGGCTGCAACAATGAGGGGTGCAAGCAGCAGCAAGCCAACAACTATATCAAGCATCAAACTACTAACCAATGTTGAAAAACTAAGACTGCTAACAAAAGCCGAAAAGGCCGGATTGCTTTCGGCTGCAGAGAAGGCTGGTTTCTCATTATCTTCAATAGAAAAGCTTGGGCTGCTTTCAAAAGCCGAAGAGCTCGGGGTCCTTTCGGCTGCAACCGACCCGTCAACGCCATCGGCTCTATTGACCTTAAGCTTGGCCCTATTGGGTTTGGGTCCCTTTTTGGTGTACTTGGTGCCTGAAGAGTACCCCTGGGAAATTGGGCTGCAGGTGGTTGTGGCTCTTGTTTGTGTTGTTGGTGGTTCTGCTGCTTTTGCAGCTTCAAATTTTGTGTCTAATTTGCAGAAGTCAAGTTGAAGATGCAGATATGTGTGCTCCCATGTTATTCTTGTTGTATGCAGTTTGGATTCTTGAAATCTGCATATTGTTAGGATAATAAACTGCATAAATATATTAAATCTTGAAAGTAATTATATGTTATTAATTGTTATAGAGATGGTTAATTTTTGTAAAAGAGGGTTGTAAATATTCAAATCAAACACTAATGGTCCAAGAAAGATCAATTTTTGTGCCACTTGAATATACAACATATAAGTTAAACACCAATGGTCATTTGAAGAATGCAAATTTTAAAACCATGTTTGAACTAGCGAGCCAACTAATCGACTTATAAGTTATGACCCCTCGGATGATCTTGTAACGCATTATCAAATTGCCATCTTGTCCTAAACCCAACACCTTGTCCTTAGCTTATGTGGGAGTGTTAGACTAGTTATGTCTTTAACTACAATTATCGTAGTCTAGAAAGTATATTTGTGCTATATAAAGTCCCTATAAATGGTGCGCTCGATTATGAATGCAAGGTTGGCTTTAAGAGGGAAAAACCACTAAAATATAGAAACATCAATCTATGAATTCATGTAGATAATGTTACTTTCCATCAAATGAATACAACGGTGTACTGTCATACCGCCTTGCTTATATAACACAGATTCTTAAACTTTTACATACAAAACCGAAAATCAAGATGTAGAAAAAGATAAACAATGTATCTGAAACAATATGCAAAAAGAAATCGAATTTCAGCAACAGTGTAAACAATAAAAAGAAAAAACTACTTTGAAAATAACTGTCTGCAACGCCTTCCTGGCTTAATTCGCCTACCATCAGCAGCCTCACCCAAAACAACTTCATTGACCAAATCTTTAAATATTAATCTTTCAACCTCCAATGCAAGAACTGGTAATTCACCATCATAATCTGTCCAGCTTTCTGCACGGTTCAATACTTCCTCCCATAGAACACTTTTCAATCCATCATCTTCCTCCTCTAAACTGATGTCTTCTTTCTTCTTCTTCACTTGTAACTGTTCTATCTCCAAACATAAATCCCTCAAAAGCTTCTGTGCGTTTATTGTTTTCTTCACGAGCTTAAAAGACTTTTGAAAAGGTACTGATAAAGCTAACTTCCCTGCAAGAATCTCATTAACAGCATCGAAAATAAGCTTCCTGTGGAGTTTTTCCTTTCTGATGATCTTGTCGGGTGTATCAGGTTCTTGTTTTGGTAGATTGCTGAATTTGGTTTGTTCCAATACTAGAAATAACTCGGGGTTAATCGGGTGGCCAGAAGGGTGGAACTGAAAGGTGGTGAGGTTTGACCCGAGGTCTCTGAGTAGGAGCCCGGAAGCTAATAGGATCTCTGAAATATACCTGTCATCAGGCTTTGTGTTTTCACAGAGAGATGCAATGTAATCTGTGTGTGCTTCATCGTGAGTCGAGTTGAGCCTTGTGAGTTTTTGAACCAAATTCTCAATGTTTTGTAGCTTTTTACGGTTAATTTCAGAAGCAACACCTGAAGATAGCGAGTCAGAAATGACATCATCAGGTGATTCCCACCGATCTTTGATACCTTGGGTAGCATCATCTGTGAATTCAATGCAAGTGTTAGCTTATCAGATCACTAGCATATGATACACTCACAAATATTGTGACAATTATATAGCACTAGAGGTGGCAATCTTGACCCCTTTACATATGAATTGGTCAATTCAAGTTATGTTTTATCTCTAACGGGTCAAACTCATTAGAGATATAATTACAGGTCAAAAGTGTATCTATAATGCTTAAAACCTCCTTGACCCTTTCCTTATATAAACCATATCATTCTTGAAATAATAAAAATTTGTAATCATATATGCATTGAAGTCTATAAGAAAACAAAAAAAATTAGACACATTGAAGTTAACCTTCATGCTTGCGAAATGGCGCCCACCAGTAGCCCAATTCACATGCTGATGGCATGCATTCACCACATACCATGACTACGATGAGAATATTCACTTGTTTTATAGATTAACTTTCATTTTTAGACGTATCAACAAATAAGTTCATAATAAGTAGACATAAGCACATGTTTTTATTTAAATGTTCCATTATAAACAACCACAAACTAGAAAACCACATGCATACATGACCAGGATTCTTTTTAGTTGTACTTCCGGTCAAAGAACTTTGTGTATAGATTCATGGCATTGAGTGTTTACTTCTTAGATTCATGTCACTCAACCTCATTAAACTTGAAACATAACAGAAACCTGAATTCATTCCTGCTCAGTTCAAGAACACATATATGTACTTATTGCTTTTACTGTGACACAAAAGGTGGTTATGTAACCACACAACCGCCTCTGTTTCTCTATCCCACTATATGTTAATTGCACAAGGTACAAGTTTTTATACGGTTCTTGCGGTTCTCTACTTAAAACTGTTTTGTATTGAACACGACCATATATAGTAATTGCTCAAAATACTATTGAACATAGAGGGTGCATATGTAAATGACATGCATAAATCATTAAGTGATACGCTTATAACTGAAAGATTCAATATAAAAGATAGCTATTATTCAGTGGGGTGTTGAGATGTTCGGTCTGACATTGATTGTGTGACAATGATATACAAAATAATCAAAATCAGATCAGTTATACTAAAGCGAGCCGCAGAAAATAGTTTTGGATGTGTTTGAAAGCTGTAAGAATCAGATGATTAGATGCTTAAATGCTTGGCAAGTTCTTACTATTTAGAAAATCAATAGACAAAATAGCCAAAAAGAACATATTTGTGAAAAAAGGTTACGAGGATTTGTGAGACGGGAGTAAATGTCCCTAGAGTTAGGTTAAAAGAAGAGGTACACAGGTAATTTTATTTTGATAATCAATTTTGTTTCTCGTGGTATGAGATTAATTAATTGACCTGTAATATTCATATAATCAAAAGCATAATATGTTTACCCAAACATTAAATTTTTATCATTATAACTTCAATTGATAATAATCACCAGTTCAACAATCCAAGCTGCATTTTACCTGAGACTCAATATTATGGTGCGGTGCCAGAACTTTAACAGGATCAATTAAGAATGAGAACAAAAGACACTACCTTTCAGCGTCTTCGACATATGTTTCACAGGTGAAGGCGAATCATCTATATAAACTCCATCATCAAGAACAGAAACTGGACTTGGGTATTCCGGGTCAGGTGATTCATCCTCCCTCAGAAGCAAAGTTGATTTCTAGAAGAAAAAATATGATAAAAGCTAAGCAAACATTTCAAATTTGATAAATGTAAGTTTACATACGGCAATTTTGCCCCATTTACTTATGAATGAATCAATTCAGGTTGTGTTTATCCCAAACGAGTAAAATGGGTCAAATAAAAAAGTTTAGCTAAAAGGGTGAAACAAGCTGAAAGTCACCCAATGTAAAATTATTAATGCATACAACCTCCTAACTCGCTTTAATTAAACATTTAGAATATTAGCATGGTAATATTGCTTTTACAAGTATAATTAACGAATTAAGTAATTTTGAAAAATTTAGAAATGGACAGAAAGAGTGAGTTTCAACCCCACAAAATCAGACATTTCAACTCGAATAAAAACGACTTGTTTAGATCCAAACCTATTTTGTCCACTTACACAACTGGCCCGACATGCCCAACAACTGAACTTACCTCTTGTATTGAGCTAGGACTCTGACTGTAATCAATTTCTTTAGAAAATTCAGGAGTGGTGACCACTTCATGAGACACTTGAGTTTCTTTGTAACTCAACTTCTTTGATTCACCATTGACCTCATGATGGTGAACATCATGTTGCTGAATGTTTGAATATTTTGACCTTCGTCTTCCACCAGGGGAACTCGACTCAGAAACCTGTTTGGCTGACTGTTTTCTCGATTTACTGGAATCTGATGGCGGTGTGGGCGGCCTAGACCGCCTCTCTGACTCGGCCCTCTTCTGTTGTAATCTCGGGCTGATAGACCCTGAGCTCTTTCCTGAAGTTGAAGCATTGTCTTTGGCCAACTGTTGTTGCTTGGTCAAACCTGGTGCATTGACTGCATTCCTTGTATGTCTTCCTCCACTTTTGACCTCATGAACATTTACTGTATTCTCTCTACGTGTACTTTTAGGAATATAATTTGTGAAAACTTTTCTATCATCAGTTGGGCATTCTTCAACTAGAATACCAGATCTTTCAACAAGCTTAGCTGGTTTCATGATTACAATAGGGGACTCATAAGGCCTCAAATTATCTGATCCCCTAGAGTTTTGACGGTCTGAAAATCTTTCATTCTGAGTAGCAACAGGTCTTTTCGCCATAGTTTCTGTTCCTTGCTTACGGGCTTCTATCGATTGCATTGCCTCTAATATCTGTTTAAGAGCTCTAAGATCCTTTCCAGATTCTGTGAATTCAAGATCCTTCAATCTTTTATCAACTTCACTGTAAACAGAAGAGTATGAGCTATGTAATTTAGTTGGTGATTTACTAGCACGAGAAACGGGCCTCTGGGGACTTCGAGAACCATCCCGTTGCTTCCATGGTGCGGGTTCGATTGGAAATTTTGGAATAGGCTTCATGTCAGGATTCCTCCATAATGGTGATGTTGGTTCCCTTGGTGAGCTTCTTGAAGAATTGTGCATGTTAATTGGACCAAAAAGATTAACTGGTTTTAAAGATTTAGACAGCAAATTTAAATCCTCAACTCGTGAAGGTCTGATCGGGCCCAAACCCGATTCCTTTGGCTTGGTTGATGCAGAATCTGGCAAAGCTTCCAAGCCCATTAACTTGGCTACAACACTATGCGGCCTTGGCTGAATCATGCCTTGGTTAGCAGTGTTAACATCATCGCTTTTCGGATGTCTTAAACTGCGGGTTGAACTCTCTCTGCTGTCTAGAGAAAGTCTTGGTAGTTCTTCAAGCTGTTTTGTACCCAATGCTTTTGAAATATCTCGTGATTGAAAAGATAAACGGTTTGTTTCCCTCCCATCATAAGAAAACCGAGGACAGTCTTTTGGTACCGAAAAAGATGGCCCGTCTCTTATTTGGTAAGATTTTGATCTAGAAAGTTCTCTCGGTTCATTATAATAGCAATTGGACTCTTGAAACTTAGCAAGAGCATCAAGTGACTCTCTATAGTTCACCACATGGTCATGTGTTTCATCTTTGCCGGTAGGTTTATGTCTGTACATTGAATCTTTGACTACATCTCGAAGGTCAACACTCAAACGAGACCCACAAGATTGGCGTGTTAGAGAGTCCCTTGAAGGGGTTTCTGGAAACACAATTGGATCTGGTTCTTGATGAGTGGTTTTATTAATATTGCAGTCCAAAGATGAGAAAGAAGATGACCGAGACATTGATGAGAAAGAGTCTCTAGATGATTCTGTTAATGCCCTGTTGTTCTTGTCCTGTTTGTTTGAATGCGCTTCCTGAAACAACAAGTGCTCATTAGAATTTGATTCCAATTCCATTTTAGGTTACAGAAAAACCCATATGTTCCCAAAGAACATTTTGTTAACAACAAGAAACAAAAGGCTCAAAGTCAACTAGATATTCCAGGATGCAACTAAGTTATGTTTGTAGTGTAAAGTTTCCCATGTATCCAGCATATGCTGGAGTATACATACTTCACATAATGTAAGCTAGAACTGTGAAATATTTAGATCCAGATAGTTACGAACACTCCAACTTCTCATGACAACAAACAGTGATGGCATACTACAAAAACAAATCTGAAACAAAGTGCACATACCACAATGTATGGTCTCTGATGTGAGCTACTTGCCTCGCTTTCAGGCGTTCCATTGTCAAATTGTGGACTGGCTGCATAACATGAGAAAGTTTGATGTCAACACCATAATAGCAAAGAAGCTATGCAAGTAGATGAACACGCAATAGAGATGTGCGGTGATTGGATGTCATTACCATGAATCAACATCACGGTGGAACAAAACTTTCAAGAAACTAGAATGGGAAATAATCTTGGAGAACAATTCACATATTATAGTTAGAAAAACACTAATCAGGAAACCAGATCTTTATAACTGATGCTTATATGAATCATAAGCTTATCTTTTCAAGAACATCAATGGAGATCTCATGATTGTATGGTATTAAACAGATCCAACTTACAAAACTAACTCATACCAATAAGTAACAAGAAATTGAGGATTACCAGGAGGAAGCCTTTTGGGGCTGTGGCCCGTTAACCGCCTTCCGGTGACCATCTGATGGCGGTCAAAGAGTTGAAAAACACCAGTCATACATCCAATTTGCTTTTGTAGATCAGGGTTGTCATCTGTTAGTGAATGCAAAAGCTTAGCAGCCATAGATATCCTTCAGCAGAGTGATCCAACAATCCAAATGCCTAACACCCTTCCAACATACCAACAATCTTGAAGCTCCAATCAATTACAAAATTATAAAAAGAAATCAAGAAAAGTAGAAAACCAATCACTGTAAACCAAAAAGTCAACTTTTTTCCCTCAGTTTCTCTCAGACAAAAACACAAACACTTGGCAGGCAATGCAGAATTTCAAACCCTAATCTCAATTCCACCCTCAAGATCTCATAAATTACAACAGACCCATCACCATTCCGTCTTTTAAGATATTCTTGCTAACCCCTACTCTGCAAAATCAGAACCAAATGACGAAAATTGAACCACTTTAACAGCAAATACGAACAAATCTTGAAAAGGGTAAGGTTGAATTCGCAGAGAAATTGTAAATGAAGATGGTAAAGATTGTTAATTGAGAGGTGGGTTAGTTGTGGAATTGAAAGCAGGTGTTGATGGGGGAGTGATTAATAAAGAAGGGGGTAGTAATGATAATAATAATAAGTAATAAAAGAATGAATCCAAGTTATTATTAGCGATAGGAAATGTCTTTGTTCAAACTTCCATGTGGGCGGTAGGGATGATTGTTTGGATGTGGGTCTGGGTTTGTCTGCATGAACACGTGAAGTGTCAGAGATGTGTGTGTATGTGTGTGAGAGAGAGAAAGAACCATTGATCGATCGGACCTTCGACCTGCAAGAAGTCAAAAGGGAGTTTGATATCACACATTTCATTGGCTAAGAGAGATGATGTTTAAAAAAGCATGTATATCTAAAAACTAAGATAGTTTTACTAGACACTATTTTTAATAAATATGTGTATTATACGGTTTTAATAAATAAAAATGATATAAAATAAAATAATATTAATTATAAATGATATTCTAAACTAATATATGATTAAACTTACGTATACGTAAGTACTAGAAATAATAAAATAGTAATATCAACTTTTTAAAATCAACTCTTTTGAAAAAATATCATTTAAAATTGTTTTTTTATTATAACTTTCAGTTTTAATTATTTTTTATTTATGAAAAATTACTTTATAAAAACATCAAATTTAAAATATTTTATATTTAAGAAGTTTGATATCTTAGAAAAAATTATTTTTGTAAAATTTTATTTCTTTAGAAATATCATTAATAAAATATCTTTATCTTAAGCTATTACAAAACTATTTTTTATCTAAAAAAGAATTAAATAATATTATTAGTAAATAATGTAGTTATTTAATAATACATATAAGCAGAAAATTTTTTATTAGAAAAAGTGTGGTGTTGCCACATATCACCCCTAGTTATTATTTTATTAGAGTAAAAAGATAAAAAAAATTCTAGTAGTAAATGATGCATTATCTTCGTTAATCGGTGAGGGGTGTTTATCTTTCCTCATAATGTCTCTTTCTAAAAATTCTTTTCAAAATGCCATCTCTAAACATGCGACAACGCCTCTAACGACAGGCTTGGGCGCCTGTATGGCGGGTCCCTTAAAATCATACACATGTCCTTAAAGAAAATATTTATTTTTTCAAAAATAATCTGAATTACAACTATAAAAACACCTACTTTCAAAACTGAGGCGCCTGCCTCCAAAACAAAGACTAAAACATACACATGTATGATTTTGAGGGGTTCACTATGCAAGCGTCCACGCTTGTTGTTAAAGACCCTGACATCGGATAGGACATTTTGAGAAGATTTTTTTTTCTTGAGGGGGGGGGGGCATTTTGGGGGAAAAGTATGGAGAAATGGACATTTTGAGTCTCCTAGTTGAAATACAAAAAGATTAAAAAATGATGTTACCAAAACCAAACAAAATTATGAATTCGGTTTTTGGTTCGGTTTCTAACCGTATTTGAATTGTGAATTTGGTTTTCGGTTCAGTTAACGGTTACACAAAAATCTAGCTTATTCGGTTCATTTATCCGAATAAACCAGATAATAACAGGTTTAATCAGGTAAGCGAACCGAATAAATCGGCTTAAACGATTGAATATGTTGAATTTGATTCGGTTAGGCCTACTTCCAATCCGATTCAATTCATATAAAGATTAGACCCCAAAAAAATTACAATCTACAAATTGTTAACCGAACCATTGAACACCACTATCAATTGGTGGTGGTTTGAATTCTCTAGTTTGTATGTTTGATTATATTGCTTGCAGGAGTATATGGTACTTGTAAAAAAGAGTCTAAAACCATTTTCATCAAATGTCATGATTTATAGTAAAGATTTTCTTTCACAAGTGGTTGAAGGTTTCAATCTTATAGTTTACATTAATATAGATTAGAAGTAGTTTTGAGAGTTCATGAGTTAGATGTTGTGTTCACACACTGAGAAGCCCTATTCATATGCAATATGATGTTTTAAAACCTTGTTAATGTGCTTAAAGTTATATATTTTTCCACATGAGTTTATCCATGTTGACATTTTTTTATGATAAATGACATTTGATTAGGCACTTACCATATTTTAAAATTTCAGGTTTGAATAATGGTTGTGAAGCTTTAGTAAAAAGTCAATCGACTAACAAAAGAATTAACAAAAAAAACCTTTAAGACCTGATTCAAGCCTCAAGACATTATACGATGCCTTCAAGGTTCATTATACAATGCCTTCACAAGGCATGATTCATGCCTAGGTTGCCTTCACATCCAATCACTTCTTATTTGACCAAATCTTGATTAAACTTCAAAAGCAAAATTTAATTCTGAATGATATGCACAAGTCACTATCATATGGTTGTGCCCCTTACTAGGCGTACCTACTGTTGGATTTGTAAAGGCTTTGGGTTTGGGTTCATGTTTAGTTTTCTTGTTCATTAAGTTGTTAATCCTAATTAGTCTCTATATATACACTGTCATGTATTTGTAATCTTTGTACTGAGCATATAAAGAAAACCCTAGTTGCAGCCCATGGACGTAGGTCACACCGACCGAACCACGTTAAATCCTTGTGTGGTTTATTTTCTTTCTGCGTGATAATCGTTTTGTGTGTTTGTGCTCGTGTGTTGGTTCTGTTGCGCGGCTTGATTCCTAACACCTACACCTATGCCCCATGCGCGACCATGCCCCACCAAGGCACGTCCACACACCCCTCATTTCTAACAACGTATCAGACTTTCATTTCAAGGCCCTACAACTTTGTGTTCTTAAAGGTTAATGTATAGGAAATTCATGCAACATGTTTGGGCAATTCCAAATCAACTTTTAAGCACTTTGAAGGATCCCAAGCAACCTTACAAGTCTATCTTCATGTACATCAAAGATCAAATTATCCAAGCTTGTTATACACACTTAGCTCTTGTGCTTTATTGTATTTTAATGACTTTAGCCTATCATTTGAGCTTTAGTGTTGTATTAATTTGCATGATGGATTAAATTTATCTTATATCACCTTGATTATAATGAATATAAATAGTATGTATAGTGATTTGTATGGATTTGATATGTTTGTGATAATGTCATGGTGTATTCACTTCATTTCTTTAAGTGTTGTGTTTATGCATCTTGACTAAGGTTTAAGCTTATGGGTGTTTAATCATATCATATTGAAAGACTTTATGTGTTAACATTCATTCAAAAACTTACATTTTTTGTAAAACAATGACATTGAACTAGAATAGTTAGTGAAGTCTTTAATCCTTATACATTTGTAAACTCACTTCCATGTGTCTTTGATACTTGTTATGATTTTTCACCTTACTAATTGTATTTTCTTGAGTTTGCTAGTGCAAATCAGTTTATGTAATTGTGATTTTGTAGATATGTTGTTGCAATTAGGATCATCACCTACTTTGAGCAACTTGAGGTGGTATGTTTGTTCATGCTAGCTTTCCAAAGAGTTGTGCTTGTTGGTAATCCTTAGCGGAAACCCAATGAACATTCATAATTATCAATAAAATTTTATCACTAATACTTGCACGGTTCAAAGTGTCCAAGGTGTCATGGTAGTGCGTCGGTTATCGAAAACCATGAGGATTATGTTCTAAGAACCATCATAGGTATGGGAAACATTAAAAAAAATGTAGATCAATGTAAATAAGTAAAAAACTTCTTCCTTTTCATCTTTTTAGGTGGAATAATAGTGTGTTTGTATATATATATATATATATATATATATATATATATATATATATATATATATATATATATATATATATATATATGAGATTAAAGAGTTTCAAATATATAAACAAAAACCTTGCATGATGACAATTCAAAAACGTCTTTAACAATAGAACACATGACTCTAAAGTTCTTAATCAGATATTAGGATTTAAAGTTTAGAGTCTACTTACACTTATCATCTAAAATACCATAAAACTAAGTTTTTCAACATTTTTAATCTTGTGATAAAGTAAACTTCCTCACTAGCTAATAAAGAAACACATGCATGTTGAACTTGTACTAGACGACACAAATGGGGATCTTAAGACGGTAAAGCTTCCTCTCGTTCTAGAGTCTAGACGGGAAGTTGTAATGCAAACCTTTATACACCCACATGAGTTGGATTCTATTAAGACGAAAACTAAAGGTTGCCAAACTACCTCTAGGACAAAATGGCTAGGGCTAGGCGCTTAATCTCTCTAAATTTCTTCTTTATGTGCGTATTTAAAAACAACTTATTGGCTTCAGAGTTTTCCTTCCTAGCTGTCCGGATACTATAGGCAAAAGAGCTCTTTACGTCCCTTTTATATGTATGCAACCTAAAGTTAGAGTGTTGTTCTTTTTTTATTTTTAGCAAGTTTCTTCCACACGCATCTTTAATATCTTATTGGCTTATTGAATTAACATATCTACCAAGCTTTAAATATCATTTAGGAACCCTTTTAGCACATCAACTTTATTCTTTCAACATTTGTGCATATTCCAAGTACTACTTTGTTTCAACACTCCTTTGCTAATTTGTTACTTAAAAGATTACCAATATTTTTTAAAATATTCTAAAAAGTGATTATCATTATATATTTTTATAATATATATTATCGTATTAGTTACAAAAATATTTAATCATACTATATTGTTGGACTATAGTGTTCATGCACATAGTTATAGAAATAAAACGACAATTTATTTAAAAATAATGATTGATATAATTAGTAAGACTAGAAATGTTACAATTTTAGCTTAAAATAATTATTCACATATAATGCATGTAAATGTATCCTTACCCATATGTATGTGATATACACCTATAAACTACAAATTATTTAGTGATATTTATATTTTTTTTCCTTTTTACACATAAATTTTATTCAAAATCGACTCCGGAAGATATCGATAAGCATTTACGTGTCATTTCAACATAATAAAATTTCTTTAATATATGTTTTCTCTGTAGCGGAGTGCGGTCTGAATCTACTAGTACTATCCTAAAATTGAATTTATAATTATTTATCTCCTTTTTTGGAATTAAAATATTATAAAAGACTCGACTTTTGTGTTTAAACGTAGAAGAAAAGACATATGCCTACATACTAAGAAAACAAAAAAGGATCTCTCATCACATGCAAAAGGGGAAAGGTGTCACATGCATGTGGATGTGCCCTACGGATTCAACCAAGTTACAACAAAGGAAAAAATTAAACAAAAATATATTTTAATTCTAAAGTTAAATGTATTTTTTATTTTAATATATTTTTATTCATTATTTAATTATATAAATATATTAGTAATATAATTTTTTTAATTTATTTTTATAAATTTTCACAAAACTCAAAAGAAAACATCTATTTGTTAAATACTTAAAAGGGCAAACTTGTAATTATTTTATATAAAAGTTGGAATATATGTGTGTATTGTCTAATACATGGTTATTTAAGACGGAGAGAGTACCTGTATTTATAGGTTTTGTAACTATTTATAATTTTAGGAATATTTTCATTTAGAAATATGTTAATAAAAATAATTTGTATCTTTAAGGAAAAAATTGAAATATGTTTGACAAAAATAGAAAAGATAAAGAGTGAGCTTCAAAAATCGAAAGCAAACACAATTATAATTAATATTTTTTATATATATTATTAAATAATAATTTAAAATATAAAGATTTAATATATTTTTTAAAACTATTGTCATTGGCTCATGATTAGTCACCCCACCCTAACATTCACTTTCTCATATCTTTCCACCACCCACATCAAATCGTCCATAAAGTGAAACAAATCTTGTGACCACTATTATGCAATTTACTATTTTGCCCATGAAAGGCTAATGCTGAGGTGGAACATCACACGTGTCAAGCAAACACCTACATAAGCAAATTAAGACATTTTAGTATAATCGACTTCATGGATGAAAAAAAATATAAATTACCAAAATACTATATAATATATTAATAATAGTGTATTAAGCTAAGAGTGAGTTCAAACTCGAGCTCATTTATGAAACAAACTCTAATTTAAGTTTGAGCTCAACATAATTTAATTTGTTGAGTCAATCTCAAATAGTCACGAGTAACTCGTTTTGACTTACACACTAATCAACACACATTGCAACAAAATAAGTATAATTAAAAGATGTAAATCTACAAGATTTTTCTAAATAGCTCTTGGTAATCAAGCACAAATGGAAATTTCATCCTAATATAACAAGGTGACAAATAAACTTATCATTATTCACCGAAGAAAAAGATGCACATTATTGTTCAATTCACTAGGTTAAGACAAATTCTTATCAAATTAATAGTCCATTATTTGATAAATGAATCAAATACTATAATTATTACAATTAAAAGCATATATTGAAAGATATTGATAATATTAATTCGGGATGCTTATTATATTATCGAAAAGTGTTCTTAATTATTGAAATAATCAGTTTCCTAGACCTATGATGTCCACCCACGAATATTAACCAATAAAACATTATTACTTGCTAATATTCTAATTTTTATATTACACAAGAATTAATATAATATAATAAAAAGATTAAAAAAGAAGTAAAAATTAGGTAAAGGCCGCACATGGTACAACTTGGCTTAATAATGCTTAGGATTGTTTATAGGCAATTATGAGTGAATTATATGTAATAATCATATTGAGAGAAAAAATGTACAGATGTAATCTAATTTGTATGTTATACAAGTATTATATATGCCGTTCAAAAAAAAATATATATAAGTATTATATTGTATGCATTTGATATATTCTATATAGTATATAAATGCATGTTTTGAAATATTAGTTATACTATTGGCTAAAAGTTATGGCAAGGGCTAAAAGTATATGTATATTTTTGGGTGTTAGGATAAAATCTTTATTAGAAACTAGTAGGGAACTCGTGCTTTGCGACGGTGTGTAATATTTTAAATTGTTATTTTTTACATGTTCTTATGTAATTTCATATTGTATATGTGACTTTTTTTTCTTTTATTTTTTTGACTTTCTGTTACGTTTTTCTATTCAATCTCTCCTTTTTTCTATCAATTTTTTGAATGTTAAAAGTTAATAATACATTGTAATATATAGAACACATATTGATATATTAAAATAAATTTTCTTTGATACTTTATTAATGTTTAAGAAATGAGAGCTTTTAGAAACTTATTAAATAATATTTCATTAGATAATAAAATTCAGTGATAAATACTAAAATTATTAAATACTTAAAATGCTTATAGTATCCGTCTTAGAATAAGTTAAATGTTAATTTTACCCTAAAGAAATTCATAATAAGTTACAATAGACAAAATTGATTTTTTATTAAAAAGATCAACTAAACTAAATACCTTAAAATTATGTATGCTTCGGGACTAAAAAATCACTTTGGCCACCAAATTGAAGTAATTTAGATTCACGTGGCTTAAAATTTTACTGAGTATATAAATACTGAAGCTCGAATTATAATTGCAATAGAAATATTGAAATGTAATTTTAAATACTCTTAGCTTTTTAAGCAGTATATAATTAATAATAAAAATAATAATAATAACAATAAAAATAACAAGTGAAGTGGGTAAACAAGTTTTAGTAAGTATATCGATAACTTGGTATCTTACATATCAATTTTCCAAACTCCATTTTAGGTTTGTTCTTGTCCCATTTAACTAACTTCAACGATATGCATGAATTAATCTTCGTAGATTCTTAAATCAAACATCGATAGGGTTGTATACGAAACGAACAGTTCGGGAAACTTTCGGCTGGAAATTCGTTTATATTCGTTCGTTTAATGGATGAACGAACACAAACAAAAAAATTCCGTTCGTTTAAGTTTGTTTGTTTAATAAGTAAACGAACACAAACAAGAAAATTTCGTTTGTATAGTTAAACGAACAAACATAAACAGAGGCCGCATTCGTTCATTTATGTTTTTGAACGTTCGTGAACGTTCGTTTGTGTTCGTTCATTTAGATTTTATGTTTAAGATAATAATCTTAAGATACTAGATTATCTTTGTTGGATATTATATAATGTTTATGATTTTAATTATAAAACCAATATATGATAGTTTGTATTTGTTTGTTTTAGGAAATTTCGTTTGTGTTCGTTAATATTCATGAATATTTATGTGCGTTCGTTTATGTTCGTGAATAGTTTATGAACAGATTTATTTCCTTAATGAACAAACACAAACAAGACATCTCGTTCAGTAAGCGCTCGTGAACAGTTCACGAATAAGTTATTTTCTTAATGAACGAACAAGAATAAGGCACCGTTCGTGTTCGTTCGGTTCGTTTGCACCCATAAACGCCAATATAACCAGTGGTGAAACCAAGAATTTTTTTCAATGGTGTTAGTATTTTATGATTCTTAAATTCTAACAACCCGGACGTCATAGTATTCGAGTCGGTCAATGGTCTGGTCGGGTCATAAAATAAAAAGATCTTGTCACTAAAAAAAATAAATGTCATTAAATTATAAGAAAATGCATTTTATACTTGTTTCCTACGAGTTTTCATGTTATGAAACCGATCCATGACATTTTCAATGGTAATTTTTGGAAAAAAGAACTCATCTTTCACTATAACAAATACAAGCATCATTCATATGCTTATTATACCTTCTGATTGCGTAAATCCGTCTTTACATGCTTCATTAATTAAACATCTCTTAATACTTATGGTTGCAACCTGTAAACTAATGATAATTTTAATAAACGATAGACTAATAGATATCATTATGTTTCTTTGCAATTGGTAGAACTAAATAATAATTGGATAACAGAAAATGAAAATTGATTAGGGATTTGAATTTTTGATTCTAGTATTCTACAATCTACGCTACTAAGACAATAATATTCTTTTAAACTTATATATAACTTTTTAATTAGTTTTTTTTAACTTACAAAAAGCTTATATAATTGTTTTTTAAACAATACACAATGGGGAAATAATTTTTTTTTCAGAAAACAATGGAGTCAATCGTAAGAAAAAATTTAATATCATTCAAAATTTATGTATTATACGTTTTTCTTAGAACTGAAAATACAATTCAAAATTTATGTATTATACGTTTTTCTTAGAACTGAAAATAAAATGATGTCGATTGACCTCTTTCTCTCCAAGGTAGTTCGGCCCATGAATGTAACTATATATTGAACTTCTATTTTCTTTCTTTGACAAAAAGTCAAAATTCTCTTTATATATACCAAAATCTGTACAAAAAATGGCATATTAGTCTCTCATCTTACCAAATTGAGTGGATGATCTTCGGGTATGCCAAGTTGACCCATTTGTGGGCTTTCCCTGGATATGGGCCATCTTGGTTTATCCAAATCCATGGACCATGGTGATTACTGGTTGCGGACTTCTCTTGGGCTCAATTTTTGTTGTTTAATTATATCTGGCCCATTAGTTATGGGCTGCGATCCCATCTTTTTGTTTAATGTTGTAAATGATTCTAGATACGTTAGTGACTATTGTAGGGATAGGATTCTTTTTTTTTTTTGAGGGAGATTTGCTCTATTATGGGGCATCCAAACTCCAAAGTGTTGTTTTGATCTCCACACTAGAACTTCCTGAGAGTATGCCTTTCTAATCATGTAATTTGTTTTGTTCGTTTATTTATTTTCAAACAAGTAACATCTCTCAAAACATGTAGACATCACAGGAAACTCCACACAGACACCGTCACGATAAAAAATTAAAGAAGTGAAGTTGTGAGGACTCTGTATAATCTTATAAACACATTTTTTTCTCGTTGATTGCAACTATCTAATTGAGACGATTTGATGATCACTACCAAGATTGGTTTATAAGTTGATCATTATCAAGATTAACAAGAAAGTAGTGACAACTAACACAATCAGTGAGAGGTATACTAACTTATAGAGAAGCCGAAAGTTTAAAAATAAATGTCCCAACCAAAGATTATGGAATGAGCATAAGTTGAACTGATTAAACATAACTTTGTATTATGATATCCCTCTTACTCTAGTTCAGATGTTTATTTTATGTCAATTGAAATATCTAACTTAAAGATGTTAAACGAGTTTATGCATCATATAATTTTTTCTAATCACGCTAATCTTGATAACACAAATGCATGAATCTATGAATCTTCAAAGATCAAAGAAAAGGTAAAACATAACCATTTTTTTCTTAACATTGTTATTTTCATTGACAGTAACCATAGAAATTATAAATGACAATGGATGGTCATGTTTTAATGTTGCCCTACCTGGGTCACTTGAACAAAAGTTGTACATGGTCTGATGGTCTCATAAAATTATAACCATTCAAGTTTCAATATCTATAGCATCTAATAAAATAATATTTTTTTGTCACTTGTCATTCTCTTGATCCATTTTCTTGCCACTTGTACTTCTTTTAGACATTTACACATTAATTGCTATATTCTCTCTCTTATCTAGATTTTTTTTAAAATCAAGCAATATTTTTTAAAAATAGATTTTATTAAAAATAATAAATCACATCTAATTAAAATCAAAATAGAAAATTATATAATATGTGACATTATCTAAAACACTAAACCTTTTTTAAACAAAATATTTTAAATTGTTTTGCTTAAAAAAAACATAATATTTCTTTTATGAAAAATCTTAAAACGAATGTTTAAAAATGATACTGTTTAGATAAGAGAGTTAAAAATAGTATAACTATTTTATTTCTTGAACTATTACATACATATCATTTTAATTATATTTTATATTAAAATATTATACTGTAACTATTCGTATTTATTACGAACTATAATCCGTTTAATGAATTGGGTTTTAGCCTATTTACCTATCTATAAAAAAACTAAAATAAACGTGAAACAATTTTAAGACTCATCATACTAATTTTCTCATTTTCTTATATTATTAATAACTAGCTTAAGTAAACCAGTGTCTTACACGAGTTGAAATAGAATTAAATTTTATTAATTATAAATCGATATTCTAAAATAAGATATGATTGAATAAATAAAAAAAAATTATTTTAAACAAACATTTTAAAAAAAATCATACTTAAAAAACTTTCTTCTATAACTCTTAATTTTAGTTATTTTATGTTTATAAAAATTGTACATTTTAAAAACACCAATGATAAGATATTTTGTATTTTTAAAAAAGTTTGATGTTTTAAGAAGTTTTATAATTTTATGAAAGTTTATTTCCTTAGAAATAACATTAGTAAAAATATCTCTTGCTTAATTTATTAAAAAAATTATTTTAATCTAAAAAAATTAAATAATATTATTAGTAATTAATGTGATTATTGAATAAGAGAAAAATGAGAAATTTTTTTTGAGAAGCAATATGATGTTAACATGTGTCCTCTTATATACATTTTTATTAGAGTATGGAGATAATATTAAATACTAATAACATTACTCATACCATCTGCAAATTGAAAAATATATAATTTAAAAAATTAAAAAACTTATTTTTGTTAACACACTTTTTAAAAACAAAATTTTAGTAAAATACATAATACAATGAACTTTTAAGAAAATCAATTTTCTTAAAACAATTTGAAAATCATAATTTTTTATAAAATAAAAGTTTAAGAAAATACGTTATTTTTCATTTATTTAAAATAGTTGTTTATACGTAATTATAAGCATACTTATGATTTTATAATGCATAAATTTTTATTACTAATTATTTAATATTTTATTTATTCAATCCGTGTAATACACAATAACTAATCTAATTACTCTAATAAAGCAAAATGTATGTGTCACATGACATCTTTCTACCCCATCCATTTAAACTTCACCTAGACATTGTACACATGTGATTTCAAAAATAAAAGTTAACCATGTAATAATGCATTAATGCTAGTTATATCATTTATATACTTTTCAAATAATGAAACAATTTTTTTGATAATTTAAAAACATGTTTCTTTTTATTATAAAAATTGTTTTTTAAAACAAAGCTTTATGAAACGTTAAGTTTTTAATGCAAAAGACTTATAAAAAATTGCATTGTTTGAAAAAAAAAGTTTTTTTTAAAAAAATTGGACTGTTTAAGAAAAAAAAATTAAGCAAAAGTTTTAAAAAATATTATTATTGTGTTATTACCTAAATTTACTATTATACTTAATTTCAATAATATTTATCTCAAAAAAATTATTTTTTAGTTTTTAAATATTAATAAATAACTATTAATTTAATATTTTTATTCAACCCGTATATTACACCAATTTCTAAACTAGTGTATTATATGACTAAAAACAGACGGGCCTGATTTTACGGGGTTTTGAAAACCCAAGGCCCAAAAGAGCCTGAATAAGGGTGCGTTTGATTTGTGCCGACCCGGAGGCGATCAGCGTGTTTGATGTGGCTGTGTTGTGTTCTGACCGGATTCGTGGGTTCTGACCCAGACCCTAAATTAAACTATTCTGACCAAGAAAAGGGGCGTTGCCCCTCCCTTCGCCCATCTCTTTGTCGGTCTCCTTACCGCGGCAACCCAGACCCAGACCCGTCGGCGACCCCCATCTCTCTGACGGTCTCCCACCGCAAACCCCCACCGTGCGACCCCTCTGCAAACCCACATCCCCTCCGACGGTCTCCCACCGCGAACCCCCATCCGCGCGACCCCCATCTCTCCGGCCTCCCTCCGGCGCTCCTCCCTTCGCAGAAGGTATGTTGGTTGCTCATATGTACTTTAATGGCTATGGGATTCCAAAAGATCATCAGAAGGTTTGATTTCGACTTCTTAAAGATTGATTTTGACTTTGATTTTGGGTTTTCAACATGCATGGTTATTTGGGAATATGATGAATTGGGATTTTGGGGCTTATTTGTCATTTGTAAGAAATCCCCTTTGATGTTTTGGCTTTTGAGGTTGATTAAAGGTCAAATAGATTGGTGTAGAAGTAGTTTTGACTTTTATATTGATTCCGGAACTTCTTCTTAGGATGAAAAACGTGTGTTAGAATCTGCAAGTGAATGCTATTACAGAATTTGAAAATATTTATTTGTTGGTTTTGCTTGAATCGGTTCGGTGGCTTAAAGTATGCAAATGAGCATTGACAAAGTTGAAATCAAATTTGAAATTTTGTTCTTGAAATCAGATTTTTATCATTTAACAGAGTCAGTCAGATACTGAATCAAACACCCAAGTTTCAGTCAAATACAGACTCAGACAGAATTTCTAAGTGGGTCAGCTTCTGACTCAATCAGATCCTATTGAGTCAGCAGTAATCAAACATCCCTTAAGACCATACTGACTAAAAAGGCTAGAGCAAGAACTATGCCTATATCAAAATTTAGGATGATAAGATAAATTAGGATCACAGAACCTAGATAGCTTTAGTAATACAAGTGATTCTCAAAAACCACACATCATTATTATAAAAGAAAAACATAATTTAGAACCAAATATACATTTCCTAATACAACCTAAAGAACACGAGACACTCCGAGGTTGATCTGGGAGCCGAGGAGAGATAAGATGTGTAATTGCTTTGCAAAAACACTTCTAGTGGTTACAACAAAAAACAATGAAAAACTGTGGTCAAAAGCCCACAAGGCCCGCGACTAAACCTCAAGAGCAACCTTGTCGCCTCTTTTCAGAAGTCCATGTTTAGGCCCTCAGACACATTTTGCAAGCTAACTTCTGGCAAAAAGCATCTGAAACAATTACACTAATCCTAAACAAGCCTAGAATCAACCAAAAACAGCATAAAACATGTCTTCCTCACTTAAAAAAGTCATCACTTCTTAAGCGCCTTGCTCCTAGACCCAATGACCATTGTTCACCCTTTGCATCTTGAGTGCACATTGCGCCTTCGACAACTATTATGAGAAATTTATATCAATTTATAGTTTTATACTAAAACATTAACATATATACACAAGTGAAGAATTGCTGTGCATCATTAAATTATGCCAAACAAGTAGTGCATGCACTGAAGTCAAACACTAAATACTAGGAAGTGAGAAGAGTCATGGTGTTGCTTCTAGCTTTTTAGGCACGTCACATGGGCTAAGGTTTCTGTTACAAGGACACTAAGGGTGTAAGCAATCCGAGTTGCTTATAAGCTCAAAATCTGCTCGTTAAAAACCGAATCAAACCGCGCTTAAACAAGCTCAAGCCAACATACAAGCTAATTTAATAAAAGGCTCAATCCCGAGGTGCTAGGCTCACAAGCCTAAGCGAGCCACTTATTCATATAAATATAAAAACTGTATTCAATATAACAAATATATAACGCATGAAAATAACTAAATTATATACATTCTATTATATCTAAAATTATAACTAATATATACATAAATACATATATATACACACACACACATATCTACATAACATACATACACACTCACATATATAATGAATATAAATAAAACAACTACATAATTAAAAGAGGCAGTATGTTTAGTAGAGGCGTGCTTCACTGTGAGTCGCCTCATGTAGATGCAACCTGCTCGGCGCCTGATGTAGATGCGACCTGCTTGTTGCCTCACTTGTGCCTTTTAGAACACAGAAAATATCTAAAACAGTGTTCAAATTTGTACACACAAAGATCCTATAAATGACCTAGATTCATATAAGAAATGTACAAATTCGTCAAACGAAACATCATCTTAACTCTTAAGCATTAGGCCCAACATGATCATGAATCATACCATAAAATGAGTACAAACTATGTAAAATGCTATGCATTTTTTATCATAAAGTTTGTGGAAGCATGACAGAAGTGATGAAAATTTTTAAGCAACAAAGCCTAAACAGCACAAGCAACTAGCATAGTTGAAAAGATGATGTGTTAATTACATACTCGTGTATGAAGAATTCATACAACTCTGTTGAAACCTGAACGGAACCGAACTTATCATCCCCAGTCATTAGATATATTCATTGTGATTTGATTCCCATAGCTCTGCTTCTGCATCACAAGTGTTAGTAAATCAGATGGTGTTGAAATATTAAATAGATAATTAGGTAACATCAAGTCAACCACCCCAACCACACACACAGCAAGAGCTTACCTGATAAAATACATCTCCATCCCTAGTCACAGCTCCAAATCATGTCTTTACTATACCTTCACATACTTATCAACATAGCCCTGTATAATAACATGAGGGAAATTAGTTTTTAAGAGAGGTCAAATTTGTGTTTTCTTTGGACAAGGTACCCATTAAAAAAATAATAGTATTGGCAATCTTGTTGGTTGGCAGGTTAATGGTTAGGTAGGTTGAAATTGATGAACCCAAACAAACCCCTATATTTACTTGTGTCAAAGGCATCAATTCCAACCTCAACACACTTAAAACCATACACAACCGCAGAACCCGCTTTTCTAAATGGGCTGGCAGGTTGTAGATGACTAGCAACAAAGTTGTAAACAAGTTAAGTGAATCATAAACGACATAGTTGGTTGCAGTTAATTTGAGATTTAAATAGAACCCCATTGGAGCTTTAAAAATACTCAAATTGACCCATTTTCAAGTAAATGGGTTGAAAAAGCCACCCCTAAATTTATAGTCTTTTTTTCCTGGAAAGAACAAAAAAAATCAAACAGGTATGGAAGCCTGCATAAACTTGAAAAGATTAAGTAATAAAAAGTTAAAAACAAATTACCATGACAAGCTTAGTGAGCTTTCTTTGAGAGGAATCGATATAATGATTTATCTTGGATTGGGACTTGGGTATCTGGTGTTTCTTCATAGCTCCCGACACTTTATCAACAGTCTTCTTAACAATAGTCTTAAAAGCCTCTTTACTCATATTACCCTGCCTCCATGATGGCTTTAATACCTCCTTCACAAAATCCGCAAGAGCAATTTTAAAAAGTTTCATTGACCTTGAATCCTTGCTCTTTTTTTTCTTCACTTGATTAATCTCAATCTCCCCTGTGGCCGTATCAGGTAAATCAATTGGTGAGCTAGGGCTAGGGCTATCATTTTCCACAGCACCCACTTCAGCATCTGCGGTCTCACCAAATTCATCATTTTCTTCACTTGCAGCAATTGCATCGCCTTTCTTGAACGAGTTTGAAGATGGATCAATGCTATCAAACAGTGGATCATATTGATCACCACCAGACCTAGGTGGATTTTGTGCAGAATTAGCCACTTGCCCCTCAACAGGTGTGTGATTCTGATTGGCTGAAGGACCATAATCTTGATTCAAAACACCAGAACTGAATTTGCTACTCAGTGGCTTATCAAAAGTTGATGCATAAGGATTGTAGTGGCTCAGGATTCTAGGCCGCCCAAAATCAGATATGCTATCAGCTACAGGGTTTTGCAAGAAAGATTGTACTACATTAATACCTGATGGTGGTTCCCTAGAACTTGAAGAAACTAGATTTGGTGATGAAATTCGTGAAAAATTGTCTTGATTAAGGATCGCAGGGCCCATGGGTTGTTGGAGGATTGGGTAACTCATAGGGTATGCCCCAAGATGAGTGGTGATTTCAGGCCCATAGGGTGTGACATAGGGCCGGAAAGGATAGTTGGTTTGAAAAGGTGGCTGATTCAGCTGGTACTGTGGCCCAGGCCTAACAAGTTGGGGACGTGGTGGTGGTGGCGGCAAAGAGTTCCACATGGTAGCAGGTGGCTTAACATTGTATTCACTGGCCAGTTGTGGTTCGGGTGGAGACGTTTGGTTTAAAAGATTTCCACCAATTGGAATCTGACCTGTTATAGCTGTTTGAGTTGCAGGGTGTTCAGTTTCATGACCACTTGCCACCATAGCAGAGTGAGCTGGAGGTTCCACAAAATCTTCCTTGAATCTGTCACTACTTCTAGAAACATGGTAGCCAGCCTCATCTTTCTCAGGCACTGATTTATCTGAGTTTTTTACTCTATCTGATACCTCATGGTGTTTGTTTTTATGCCACCTGGATTCCTCACTCTTTACAGGTTCATGAAGGTAGCGGCATGTGGCTCCACGAGAGCACCTGCCCATACGAAAATCATGACAAAACTCTTGTATATAACTTCTATTACTTCTATTATAAGGAGACCTGCTCCTGCCTCTTCTCTTGGGAGACCAGCTGCCAAACACACATTTTAAGGAAATCTTTTAAGCATACATATTGACAAAAGTTTTAGTATAATATTTTTTTAGTAATAAAGATAAGATGACTGCTTAAAGAATCAGAAACTTGAGGTTTTACACCGAAAAAAATAAAAGTTATAAATATAAAAGGTACCTGCGGGATGGGCTACGTTTCTCTCTCCTCCTTCGTGGACTTCTTTTTCTCCTTTCATAAGGAGACCGACTTCTTCTTCTCCTTTCATAAGGAGACCGACTTCTACTCCTTTTATAAGGCGATCGACTTCTACTCCTACTTCTACCTTTTTTAACACGCCTCCTGGAAGAATAATCATCAGAATCACTATCACTACCACCTTTTTTCACCACTCTCCCAAACTCATCGATTTCTAATTTAACATTATTATCTTCCTTCTGAGCCCCAACATTTTTAGAAGCAGTACTACTATCACCTTCCAAACTATTATTTTGTTTTATGGAAACACCACCATCAGTTCTGATCTCCAACTTTTCCGTCTCTGTGGAAGGTTCTGAAACTTTAGATGTTATATTCAGAGAACCTTCCATGACAGGCACAGCTAATGTAGTGTGTTCTTTGACCTGGGGGGAGACTGCTACAGGACTAACATTTTCAAAATGTGGGTCGTTATCATTTTCAGAGCTATCATCAGAAGCATAGCCTTGTATAAGTTTAAATGGGCTTTGATCCGATTGATTCACCTCTTGATGTAAACTTATGTTGTTTTCAGAATCTGCAACAGCAACATTCGTCTTTGACTTTTCAAACTGTTTATCATTGAGAGAATATTGGGTCCTGCAGTACAAAACAGATTTTATGATTTAGATTATTTTTCAGGTGGGAGGGAATTAAACTGGCACCGCTAAATACACAACAACTTTGTACTCTGTACCTTTTTCAATCGCGCTTGGGGATTCACATGCATTGTTTTCTGCTTTTATATCAACTTCATTGGATATAATGACAGCTTCGTCTTTTTCATTCCCAAATGATTTACCTGGCTCTTCTGGCTGTGTCATATCATCTATGACCAAACAAACAAAGCCATATAAAGTGACCTCTTTGCGGTGTAAAAAATTTATAATGTATAACTTGAAATAAGCTAACCTTCCATATCCATGTCAGAACCAGAAGGGGAATGAGATATATCTTCATGCAATGTACCAACCACTGTTGGTTTTGAAGATAAATCCCTATTATTCCCACCTTCAAGCAATTCATTTGAACGACATTTCTTTTTCATCCATTTGAAATATTCATGTGAAATTGCAGCTTCACTTCCTGGTGCTCCACCAAACAAAAATTGAAAATCCGGATTACCAGCTTCCTTTTTACATGTCATTTCTTCAAATTCTTGGCCATTTTTAGCAATATACTGACATAAAACTTCGATTTTACGCAGAGTTTTCTCATCTCTAGGTGGAGGTGGAGGTGGAGGGACATCAGAGATAATATTGGAGTCGGAAGTATCTTTGACACTCATTTCAGAACCATTAACATGACTGTTACCATTAAGAGGAGGTGAAGACGGTGGAAGAGGTGGAGGCCCGGGAGGGGGAGATGATGGTGGAGGTGGTGGTGGTGGTGGTACTAATGATCCAGAAGGAGCAGGTGTGAAGTAGCTTGAAGATGGTGGAGGAGGTAGTGGTGGTGGTGGAACTCTATAGAAAGGCTGTCCTGGTGGTGGAATTCTTGGAGGTAAATGGTGGCCAGGTGGAGGAATCGGTGGCAGAATATGTTGACCCTGACTCCAGCTCAAGTAAGATTGACTTGAGGTTAACGTTCCACCTGGAGGAACAGGAACAGGCGATACATACGGAAAGGTGCCCGCCTGTTGAAATGGGAGAGGGGGTGGCAACCGCGGCCTATACTGCTGATAGTTCCCTTGATTATTCATAGCACTGGCTTAAGTTGTACTGAAACTCAAAGTGCAGCTTTCACAATAAAACATTCTTGATTGCAGCACCAAAATCATCAGCAAAGCCTCCGTTACAGCTCTGTCAACCATAAATCAAAACGAAAGATTAAGCTACCAAACTTTTCCTTAAATACAGAACCATTTATAGTTAACTGCATCAACCAACTCATCATCAATTAAAACTATAACTGCTCAGAGTAAGTTTTTGAAGTGTGATAGCATGGAAATCAGAAGAGAAACATAAAAATATAGAATCAAACCCTAATTTACATCCTGCTCCATTCTTGTGTTCTTGACTGTAAACATCTAAACACCTAAATGGTTCAAGTATAATGCAAAAAATGTAAAAAAGAACATAAATTCCGAGCCCTAATCGCAGAATTAGCATGAAAAATTGAAAAACCACACATGAAAGACGAACATAGCTCATGAACAATACCTACAGCAACATCGCCATCCTCGATTTCAATCATATCGAACTGTTTCTAAACAAGATCTGCATAACTAATATTTCAAAATATAACCTAACACATGTATGTTCGATCAACCAGATTTGAAAATTGGATTACCTGGATCCTGTAGACAGTAGGAAGGCGATTGAAATCGTGAATCTGTTGAATGAATTCACAAATCGAGTATGTTGATGGAGAAATTTGTAATTTTATGATGGTAAATTGTTGTTGAATGTTGATAATATGGTGAAAGGTTGAAGGCGTATACAAGGGATTTATATGTTCTTTGGGGAAGAAGGTGGAGAAACGAGTGAGGGGAATGAATGGAGGGATGGAGGGAGAGCAGTTTATTGATTTGTGTTGAAGATTTTTTTTAACCTAAGGCTAAGATGCTTAGGGTATGGGGTATAAGGCTAGTTCGCGAGCCTAGGTACCAATTATTAATTGGTGTGGTTTACGAATACGAGCATCGGGGCCGCTTATTCGTTTTTTCAATCAAGATTGTATCCTCAGGACCCTCAGAATGAAACTTACAGTTGAGAAAATCTCTTGACTCGGTACAAAGCATATTGCCTCCTAGCGAGTCTTGGAACCATGAACTCCTATTTGGGAAACCATAAGGTTACCACTAGGCTAGAAAGCTTTGTGGTACTACTATCAAAAGGCCTCTTGCAAATGTTTTTAGTTTTCCTCGTTATTTTACTATGTGTGACACATCAGCGTCACATTTAGATTTTTTTTATTTTCATTGTCTTCCCTCGTTTTGCACGTAGTTGTCCTATTTTTCTATGGTTCCCCTCTGATAACTTATGTCCACTTTTTCATTCACACCTTCAACATGCACGTAACGGTGAAATTTCCCTGGTTCAAAATTTGTGTCACCATGTCCGGGGGATGGTATTTCTGTTTGGGGGAAGCACTGGCAGCCACCTCATCTTCTGGGTGCCTCCCCTGGTTCCCACATCGTATGCCATAACAAAACACCACCCCCCCATTATATCGGTATCAAAAAATAGGTTCAACTGTCTTTCTTTTCAATGTCTACCCAATCTCCAACAACTCTTTCTAATGGCTATCTAGTCATGGCCCACTTAATAAAAGAAAGGTTAATTACACAAATGTAAGGGTGTGTGATAAAAATCAAAAAGCAAACCATATATGTGGCTGAAGTTAGAACCTACTTGTGAATCTAATTTACAGTTTGGTGACTAATGCTACCCGAACGTAAATTTGGTTTTTGGTTCGATTCCTAATGGTATTTGAAATCAACCGACTAAAGAAAATAATAATGGGTTTAATCGGATAACTGAACTGAATGAGTTAATTGAATCAATTTAAATGGTTTGTTTTGTATAATTCGATTTGGTTGGACAAAATTTCAATTCGAATCGTCGGATTCAAAAGTGATATACAAACCAATGGACACCTCTACACGAATGGTATCTAAGGTGCATATATTGCAGTGATGGTCTCATGCTATAAGTAATTACATGGTTTGTCCTGATTGTTCACAAAGTCATGTCGTAAGTGGTCCCTAGCGTGGATGGGTGAAGAAGTTTGTTTATAACATCGGGGTGGTACCTGGAATTTATAAACCATGGAAATCTTTTGTGATGATACAAGTATTATTGCACAAGCAAGCCAAGGCCACATTTGAAGTCCAAACACATTCTTCAAAAAAATTCATAGCATTCTAGTGGATCCTCTCACAAAACCTTTACCTCAAACCAAATTTGAAGGGCATGCATGAAACATAGGGCTTCGGTTTGCTAATCATTGGATGTAATTTGTAATTTGTCGTTGGAACATTGTAGTGTTTGTATTTGATCAATTTGACGTATGAGATGTTTTTAATTACATCATTCTTAAACTATTTTCTATATTAGCATGTTTAATTCTTGAATATTTGTGTTGCTCTAAATATACGTAGTCGGTCGTGATTTTAGGAACAATCGTGCGTTAAGACTATTGTGAATTGGATTGACGATTAAGAAATATATCTAGCATTCACAAATATTTATAGATATTAAATATTGGATGTAGATCATCTCTAAACTACTTTATGAATCATTGTAATATATAAGATTTTGAAGACAATAATGTCAATATATTTTTTTACTTGAGACACATAAATGTGACCTAATTTTGCTTGATTATCTTTAACCTGGTCTAAAGCTCTATCAAGTAGGGTTTTGAATGTACTTTTTACCTTGTTAAACATACTTTGTAAGGTGATGTTGGTGTGAATATTAAATGAGATGTCGATATCTCAAATTCTTATATGATTTTTAAGAGAAGTGTGTTTAGTCTCACATTGGTGTGAGAATAAATTTTTATTTGGTTTATATGTATAAGCCTCCAAGGCTCATTAAATTCTTATGTTGCTCTAGCACTCACCCGTGCGCAGGGTGTCCCATTCCCGCTAAAAGCGGAAACACGGGGATGTAACGAGACGGGATCGTCATAACACATGGTAGACAATAGAGATGCAATATAAGTAATGATGACAAAGCGTGTCATGACGACACCCGACACAAAGGAGACTTGTGTCGTGTTTAGTCAATATTCACGACAACATAGCCATAAGCATAAACATGTTAAATGATTCACATAGTCAAAGTAGTAACAATTGTAATGTAATTCCCACAACCCGGGAACAAGTATCAAAAGTATGATATTCTTTAATCAGACTACAACAATGTTCCAAAATGAATGTTTGTCAAGTATGTTTAGTCTCAAAAATGCATCCTAGGGTCTCCACTAAGGCAGCACACCTAGATCTTCAATTAGCATTGTCACCTAAAAAGATATGATCAAAATGGTCAACAAAATTCTTGGTGAGCTCGCAGGTTTAAATAGAAAATAGTAATTGATGTTGTATAGTAAATTTTGTGGAATACCGTGTATACAGCTATAAGTAAGCAAAATCACATGACAATGAGCTTTACAACCAAACCTAATGACGTACACACAGAATCTTGTCGGAATATATTCACCCAAGGGCCCGTTCCTGGCCACTGTTGGTACCAACTAGTATACCAACAGACAAGGGTGGGGGTGTCAACCCAGTAGTACTACCAATACCTATCGTCGGTTCCCACACTGGAATTAAATGGTTGCAAAGAAAGTACCACACAACAAACTCAAGCATGTATCAGATAAGTACTCACAGAACAGTAACACGTTGATTCCAAGTATGTAAATTGTATGTAAATTGTACAGCATAGAAAATGGGTGAGCATACTTTTCCCCCACGTTTGTAAATGTTGAAGTATTGTATATGCGTAAAAAGGGGCCACGAAACTTACTTGTTAGGTGGTAAGTATGAATGATTAAAGTTTCCAAATGTTGTACGCAGTAAACGGTCAAACACCTATTGACAGTTATTGTTAAGCATTAATGATATGTATAAAGTAAATAGTAATGTTCGGTCGGTTCGGGTTGTATCAGTTCGGTTGCGTGTAACACATACAAGCAGACACACGTATTAGATCTTATGTAGATCCAAGTACCAGAATTCGTCACCATTGCCGACGATATTTGTGTAAAAGTTCCATTGTTATTAGAGAAGTATTTGGTAAATATTAGTAGTTACGAATCGGTTATTGATAATTGTAAAATGTTAAGTTGATTTGACTTGAAATAACATTAGTAAGTTTGTTAGTGTTGACTTTAACATTGTCATTAGCAATGGAAACCGTGTCGATGTCACCTTAACATCACACGACATACACACACCACACACAAGAAGGAATTCACACACAGCAACTTCAGTCGCACGACAGGACCAGACGCACGACTCAACACTCCATCCGCACGAATCAACCATCATTCGTACGAATCAGCTTCATTCCTACGATTGAACCTTCATTCGTGCGACTCAGCATTCAGTCGTACCACACAACACCCAATCGCACGACTCAACATCCATACGCTCGAATCAACCTTCATTCGTACAAATCAGCTTCATTCATACGACTGAACCTCCATTCGTGCGACAGGCATTCAGTCGTGCGATACACGCACAATCGCACACATACATACGGTCACATTAACTCAATCGTACACATTCATTCATCCGCAGGACTCAATCGCACGCATACACACAGTCGCACGACTCAGTCGCACGACACCACCCGGTCGCACAACTCAGTCGCACGATAGACACAGACACATGACCCAGACGCACGACTCGCCCAGTCGCACGGCTCAGTCGCATGGTAGACCCAGTTGCGAGAACAGCAGAATCGCGACTGCAGAAGTGCAGAGCAGCCTTCGGCTGCTCCGTGCATGATTCACACCACAAGGACTTCCAGAAACACATTTCAAACACACCCAAGCAAGAAGAACACGCAGAAAGACATCACACGCACCCATACGACCTCATGTGCTCGAGTTGGCCCCGAGCACCCATAACCCTAAAAGGACAGTAGTAAACAAACAAGAAAAGGGACGACCAAGGTCGTCTACCTGCAAGAATGAAGTAGACTCAGCTGTAGCCGAGGTCTTGACGGTGAAAACGCGAAGAAAATGGGCGGTTTTGGTGCAAGTGTGACATCCGTCACCAAAAGGTCTGTCAATTAACGTGGATTCCGTTAACTTTTCTTCGCTCGTTCATTCCTCATCTTTATAAACTCTTTGTGTGGATATTATACTTGCTCTATCATCTTTATGCTCATGTTCTCATCATTAACATATACTATCTTTAAAAACTTTTACAACTTTCATCATCGTTACCGTTAAATATACCATTTTTATATAATATTAACGTCACTAATAAAACCATTTTTAAGTTACAAATATCATTAAATACATTTTTATCATTAATATAACTAACCTAATAAAGTCCTTTTCAACCGAATAAAATTTGGGAAACTCGGGGGTTAAGTGCATGGACTAAAATTAACATTTTGCAAACTTGGGATGGGTATAAAAACCCCATTTCCAGCCCTAGCCCCATTCACTTCATCTTCTTCGTCATTCTTCTTCTACACCTTTCTTCCTCCTCCTTGCACCAAAACCGCCCCGTTTGGTCTCGTTTTCACCGTCTAGACTTCATCTACAACCGAGTCTACTCCATTCTTACAGGTAGACGACCTTGGTTGTCCTTTTTCTTGCTTATTCACGGCTATCCAAACTAGGGTTTCGGGTGTTCGGGTTCAACCCGAACACATGAGGACGTGTGGGTGCGTGTGATGTTTTTCCGCGTGTTCTTCTTGTTTGTGTATGTTTGTAGTGTGTTTCTGGAAGTCCTTGTTGTGTAAAACCCGTGCTCGGTGCAGCCGAAGGCTGCTCTGCACTTCAGCAGTCGCGATTCTGCTATTCAGGCGACTGGGCCTGTCATGCGATTGAGTCGTGTGACTGGGTGAGTCGTGCGACTGAGTCATGTGTCTGAGTCAATCGTGCGACTGAGTTGTGCGACTGGCTGTGTCGTGCGACTGAGTCGTGCGGCTGTGTGTGTGTGTGTGCGATTGTGCGTGTATCGCACGATTGAATTCCAGTAGCACGAATGAAGGTTCAATCGTACGAATGAAGGTTGATTCGTGCGTATGGAGGTTGAGTCGTGCGATTGAGTGTTGTGTGGTACGACTGAATGCAGTCGTACGAATGAAGGTTCAATCGTACGAATGAAGCTGATTCGTATGAATGAGGGTTGATTCGTGCAAATGGAGTGTTGAGTTGTGCGTCTGGTCCTGTTGTGCGATTAAAGTTGTTGTGTGTGAGTTTCTCCTTGTGTGTGGTGTGTGTATGTCGTGTGATGTTAAGCTGACATCGACACGGTTGCCGTTGCTAATGCCAATATTTAAGTTAACGCTATCAAACTTACTAATGTTATTCCAAATCAAATCAACTTAACATTTTACAAGTATCAATAACCGATTTGTAGCTATTAATATTTACCAAATACTTCTCTAATAATAATGGAACTTTTACTCAAACATCATCAACAATGGCAACGATATCTAGTACTTGGATCTACATAAGATCTAATACGTGTGTCTGATTGTGTGTGTTACACGCGACCCAACCGATACAACCCGAATCGACCGAACATTATTATATGCTTTATACATATCATTAATGCTTAACAATAACTATCAATAGGTGTTTGACCGTTCATTACATACAACATTTGGATACTTTGATCATACATACTTACCACCTAACAAGTGATTTTCGTGGCCCTTTTT
This sequence comes from Flaveria ramosissima, assembly GCA_025215565.1. Lineage (NCBI taxonomy): Eukaryota > Viridiplantae > Streptophyta > Magnoliopsida > Asterales > Asteraceae > Flaveria > Flaveria ramosissima. The sequence goes on along the minus strand of CM046044.1, from coordinate 36,577,831 downwards.
TATGCTTATACAATATTTCAATCATTTACAAACATGGGGGAAAAGTATGCTCACCCATTTTCAATGTTGTACAATTTACATACTTGGAATCAACGTGATACTGTTTTATGAGTACTTATCTAATACATGCTTGGGTCTGTTGTGTGGTACTTTCTTTGCAACTATTTAATTCAAGTGTGGGAACCGACGGATAAGTATTGGTAGTACTACTGGGTTGACACCCCCACCCTTGTTTGTTGGTATACTAGTTAGTACCAACAGTGGCCAGGAACGGGCCCTTGGGTGAGTATATTCCGACAAGATCTTTGTGTACGTCATTAGGTTTGGTTGCAAAGCTCATTGATGTGATTTTACTTACTTATAACCGTATACACGGTGTTCCACATCATTTACTATACAACATCAATTACTTATTTACTATTTAAACCTGCGAGCTCACCAACAATTTTGTTGACCATTTTGAGCATATCTTTTCAAGTGATCATACAAATCGAGGATCTAGGTGTGCTGCCTTAGTGGAGACCCTAGGATGCATTTTTGGGACTTAACATATTTGACAAACAATCATTTTGAAACAATTGTTGTAGTTTGACTTAACAACATTATTCTTTTGATACTTGTTCCCGGGTTGTGGAATTTACATTACAATGATATCTTCATGTGATTATGTGAATCGTTATCATGTTTATGCTTATGGCTATGTTGTCGTGAATATTGACTAAACACGACACAAGTCCCCTAGTGTCGGGTGTCGTCATGACACGCTTGTCATCATTTATTATATTGCATCTCTATCGCTTACCATGTGTTATGACGATCCCGATCTCGTTACATCCTCGTGTTTCCGCTTTTAGTGGGGGTGTGACAGCAAGGAGGATGAGAAAAGTGGAGAAGAAGAAGATGAAGAGGAAGAAGGTGAAATGGAGGCTAGGGCTGGAATATGGATATTTATACCCAACCCTAGTTTGGCATAATGTCACATTTGGTCCCTGCACTTTGCCCCCGAGTTCCCAAATTTGTTTCGGTTGAAAACGACTTTAATAGGCTAGTTATATTAATGATAAAAATGTAATTAATGATATTGGTAACTTCAAAATGGTTTTATTAATGACAATAATATTATATAAAAATGGTATATTTAATGATAACGATGCTGATAATTGCAAAAGTTTTAAGGATAGCATACGTTTACGATGAGATCACAAGAATAAAGACGATAAAGCAAGTATAATATCCACACGAATAGTTTATAAAGATGAGGAATGAACGAGCGAATAAAAGTTAACGGAATCCATGTTAATTGACGGACCTTTTGGTGACGGATGTCACACAGGGGGGGTGCAAAAAACGAGACTCTGGGTTAGAATTTTTCTTCAACCAATGCGTCGCACGCATGGCGACATGCGGACACGAATGCAGCTCCGAAAACCCGGGCTCGTGAGAGGTCCTTTTTGTTACTAAAATCGTTTCTTGTTTTTGAACACATAGAATTTATGGAGCAAACCGTATTCGTGATTATATACAAACACAACAGAGAGGTCATACACCACGAATAACACACCAGCAAAAATCGACAGCTTTTTTACGTATTTCGGCTATCTTTCAGGCAAGTTTGACGTTCGGGCTCCGGCTATACGCTGCTTTGTACCGATTTATCCTGGGAACAGACGACAAATCTGTTTAAGGAAATGTGTCAAACACAAGCCCAGATCTCCTCGCGTTCTTCTGTTTCTGTTCTTTAATTTTGTTTTGCAAGATTACTTTCCGTTGTTGATCGTATACTCTTTATCGATATTATATCCAATTTGTTGTTACTGATTATTACGGATTTTCTAACAGGTGATTGGTAGAAGGTGATGACTTCCTTTACTAAGTGAGATCAAGATTGTCACTTTCTTTTGTAAAGTGATAAGTTGAAGGTGATTACTTCTTTTGAAGAGTGAGTTCAAGGTAAGTGATCACTTCAGTTGTAAAGTGAGACGTGGTGAAATAGTAACCTCTTCCAGTTAAGAGATATTATAGTGAAACAAACTCTCGATAAAAGACCAAAGAGAGGACGTAAAGTTGAATTATTAACATCCACTCGAATCCTATATAAAGTGGTTTTGCATCTCCTTCCTTAAACTTTTTATATATTTGTTTATTTGTTATTAGTTTACAATAAGTTTTCTTTCATATATATAAATTTTAAAGGATAAATTAAAAAAAACTGTTCACCCCTAGTTTACTACAAAAATCTTTAAGAAAGTTACATGTGAAAAGCATGCATAAGTTTTGTACATGTGTCGTTAAGCTATATGACAGTCACTAGTTGCATAAACTGACATGGAACAACACTCAACAATTGTATGAGGCGCGTGGAGGAAAACATAATTTTTCTAGAGAGTTTGGTAGCTTTGATTGTATGTATTTTGAGTGGAATATTTGTCTGGCTGAACGAAGAGGTCAATACATGCGAGATGGTCGTCCATACTCAAGGAAAATGCTAGCAGTAGTGGCTTCACAAGATCAATGGTCTTAACATGCATTATTTGATGATTTTGATTCAAATAACCACATCAATGTTCTTTACTAATCGTAGATATTTAACGTCATCATAAAATAAATAGCACTCGACTCATCGCTTAAAGTTATACGAGTAGAATACATGCATATGTGTTTATCTCACTAATGGAATATATCAAACACATATACGATGAAAAATGGAAAAGATCAAAATAATGCAAGAAGTGACAAGGAAGGAGCATTTGGTGCTCTTAAGTGACTACATGTTTCCACATAGTGCATAATCTAGCACAATCACAATCACCCGAGACAAACAGAAAACATAATGTATGTGTGCATGATTTACATAATATAATTTTTGAAGATAAAGATTGGGCAATCTGCAAGTATAACGAAAATGATATTCAAGCATCTAATGGAAATAAGAAATTGATGGTGAACAAAAGAAGGCTAGTATTATAGAATTACATAACCAAGAAACATATAACAATCTTTGTTTAAATTTAATGGATTATATTTACACAACTTGACTACCGGACATCTATGGAGATTCGATACGTATTATTAAAAAAATTTGTATTTTGCATTTATGTTTCTAAGTGATGTGTTTTTTTTATATTGAATTTATCTTTAATAGATTAGTGAGTATCACGCGTATTAAAAATGGGAAGTTATTGAGTTTAAGTCTTTACAAAAGCAAATATGTGTTGGGTTGATTCATGGGGTTTTCCGGTTGTGAGTTTTTTCATGAGAGGGTTATAGGTGTGGTCCAACTAAAAATAAATAGATGTACCTGATTAAAATAACACATATTATCTAAAACATGCTTATACATTCTTGTTAAAAAAATATAACGTGCATTAAATGTTTTAAAAAGGCTGAACAATGAATAATAACTAGTTTCATGATTGAGAGATTGTGTGAGAGTTGGAGGAGGGTGGTGAATCGACGACATGAGATTGGGGTGACACAAAATGGTAATGGTAAAAGTTAAGTATAGGCAACGGGCTTTTCTAAACATGTTCAGGAGGTGACAGGTTAATTTGTTGTTATCAAGTTGTAAACACGTTCATCAAACCGATGAATATAAAAACAGGTTAAACGAGCTAGAGTCAATCTGTTTAATAAAACGTGTTAATCAAATCAGCCTAAACTAGTTTGCTTAACTAAACAAGTTAACTCAAACACCACCGTTCAATAAACGTTTAGACATTATATGTATTAATTACTAACATAGTTATGTATTATGGTTGTACTATGTGTTTAGTGAGTTATATCCACCATTTATCTTTCTTGTAATCTTTAGGTTTTTTTTATTTTAACTCATTCCTTTTATATAGTTTATAATTTAGCCCTAATATTTATATTATTTTCAACTTTAGTCTACTATACTTTTCATATTATAATTTTTTTTCGTTTTACGTTTCGGTCAGCGTGCGTGCATGGTTCTAATTTCATACGCTTATTTTTCCGGTTTCAAGAGATGGTTTTGTGGTTGATGGTGGTGTCCGACGGTGGTTAGGACGGTGATAAGGGCTGACAGGTGGTGGTGATGTTTTTTTTAAAAAAAAAATTTATGGTGTGATATGGTATAATTGCGAAAGTTAATAAGTGACCATGCCTACATTCATTTGATATCACCCTCATTTTGAAATTTTGGGTTCCGACGTGAAGTGACCATTTGTGGACTTCACTTTACTCTTTCGTTAACCGATTCCCCACTCCACCTTCACTCCTCTCCAGATCTCATCTCAAAACCACACTACAGGTATCCATTAACCTTAACAAATCTGATTTTGCTTTTCGATTTCTGTTTCCGATCGATATTTGTACCATTTGTATAATGTAATCACCGTCGCTGATCGTTTTCTGTACATGAATTCATGCGTACACGTGAGATCTGGCCTTTTAGCATCTGATTCGTGTTTGTAGTCATTTAGACTTAGCGTTGGAGCAAATCGTTTTGTGTTACAACTATTTGAAGCGAAATTGTCATGGTTTCGTCAATCGTGTAATGTTTTTAGGTTTTTGATGCTAATGTGTGCTACAGATTTAGTATCTGATGAGTCAATCGTCTGGTGTTCTTAGGTTTGTGATGCTAATGTGTTATACAGGTTTAGTATTTGATGATTGCGTTTTGATTGTGTTAATTTGTGGATGGATGATGGATCGTCTTTATTCTGTCAACAAATTTATAATGACACCGGTAATTTGGTTTAGTATAAGAAATATGATAGAATTGTTAGAGTGTTGACATTGTAGATACTCAGTGGTACTGAAAGTTGGACATGAAAATGGTTATATGCTTAAAAACTAGGTTATTTAGGTAACCAAGCTTATTTTGAATGTAATACATGTTCAAGTTGAAGGTTGTTCCCAAAAGTATTGCTTTAATCTATAGTTGCGAAGAGTATTATCATGTCATGCATTTATGTTGTTTATTAGTTATAACTGGGGTTATAATTGTTTGCTTTGTACTGTTTCACCTGTTTAAAGCAGAGATCATGGGCCGTGGTGTGAGCAGTGGTGGGGGACAAAGTTCACTTAACTACCTATTTGGAAGTGGTGGGGAGCCAAAGCCCACCACCGTGTCCACAGGCAGCACAGAGGCTCCACCAAGCCAGGTCCCGGTAGCCGCTGCCACTGAGGCGCCTTCTAAACCTGCAGTAGCTGTAGATGTTGCGAAACAGATCCCAGCTGGTATTCAGAGTAGCAAGATTAACAACTATACCCGAGCTGATGGTCAGAATACTGGCAACTTTCTCACGGTATGATTTAATTAAGTTTCATATTCTGCTGGTTACACTTCCCAAACATTAAAACTGATCATCCAACCCTGAATCAAAAACAGAAATTGATTATCCAGAAATTAAGAACTGATTATTGTGACTTCAAATCGCAAATACCAGATACTAGGTTCCAAAATGTAACCTTTAATGGGGTGGTGCAGTGGTAAGCACCCCACTCCCTTCTAGCAGGGGTCTCGGCTTTCTTAGAGTTCATAACTTTCAGTGGTTTCTACCTTAGCACCTGAATGCCACGTGTCCAATGCAAGTTGTACTTTGCCTGGTCCCGCTATCCCTCTCAGTATCCCATTGGTTAGCAGAGTATTGGGTTCTCACTTTTACCAAAAAAGAAAATTCCAAAACCCATGCATCCTCCAAATAAAATAGTATAACACAATACTTTAACAAGCATAAATTAAGAAGTCAATATGGAAATGTGTGTTTTTGGTTTATTGTCTATGTTCTAGATACAAAAAGAAACGTACTGAGCAAGTCATGCTTATACAATTCATGATCATGTACAGGACCGTCCTTCAACTAAGGTTCATGCTGCTCCAGGGGGAGGGTCTTCCTTGGGCTACCTGTTTGGTGATGGAAGCAAATGACAATGTTGTTGTAGAATAAAGGATTTGTATCGTTTGCTGTTGACTTGGATAATTTGAAGAAACCGTTATCTTATCATGGTAACTTTTGACACTAAGAATTGTAATATAGTTTGCTCCAAATTTCATAGAATGGCAGTTAATGCCTATTCTCTGATGTTTCATAAAATTTGCAGTAGTTTACAGTATTCTGCTTTCATTTTGCTTTAAGTCAAGACTGTTATATGTTTCAAACCAAGCTATGGCCTGACAGGGTTATTTGTATAAGGGTTACTGATGGGCAAAATATCAAGTGCACTCAAAACAAATGTAAGCAAATCCTAAAAATCGATGAAAGTTGGTTGTCTTCCTAGAAATTGATTAACTTTTAAATCGATGATGTTCATATTCTGTGCTGGTAGAAGCCATGGAATTGAATCATTCAAGATTGATAAACCAGAAAATTAATGAAGTTTATACTCTCTGTGTTAGTAGAAACCAGAATCGATTTGTGCTTAGAAATGGCACGTCCATTCCTTCCATTGTCGGTTCCAATCTGCGACCAGTTGAGTACCATCCATAAATCGAAAACCTAATAAATCGAAAACCCAGAACCCGTGACCGATTTCAATTCATAAATCGAACCCTTTAACTTGATTCTGCAGTTGATTTGAGGTTGTGAGCACCCTTAATAAATTGGAACTAATTTCAATATATGAGATGAAAACAATGGTAATTCATATACCCTTTTCCTACATCCCAATTTCTAAGTGATCATGAAATGAAGATTAAGGACCAAACTGATTTTGTGTTTCGAGTCAGTCTCAGGCTAGCCCAATCCTATTATTGGTTTTCTTTGGTTGGTCCCCAGGATGCAGGCAATGTTAGGTCAAGGATTGGAGCAACCTGGCCTGAAACTGGAACCCGAATAAGCTATTAAATGAGGACCGATAACTGAACTAATTTTGTATGTTTTGGGTTGGTCTCAGGCTTGTCCAATCCTGTTCATCGGTTTTCTTGAGTTGGTTGCAAGATGCTTCACCTATAAGGTGATCACAGGTTAAAGACCGGATCAGGACCAAAATTAAATAAGGTGAAAAGCAAGGACCAAGAAATTGATTTTGTGTGTTTTTGGTCAATCTTAAGGCAGTCCGGGTCAATTCAAATACTTTAAATTTTAATTCAATTGAAACTTTAGTTCTTTCACAAACATTATAAAAGACCCATAACAATCTCAGCAATCAGCACATAATTCCCAACAAGGCATGCCCCTTCAGGACAAGCACATAAATCTTTTGACACATTGTCAAAAATTTAAGAATTCAATATTCAGAATCTGCTGTAAACAACAGAAAATTACTGCCTGAATGAACATGTAAAATTAGAAAGTGGCGATTCACACGAGTGACCCCCTCACTGCCTGGGATTCATGGCATTTTATAATTTTCGCATGTTTGCATACGGCTTACACATTTTACATCATCCACGTTAGCTTCGGGACCAGTCGATGGGGCCCCTTAGATGGTAGGTTACCCTTTCATACAAGACCATCTCCGACGCGGTGCCTGTGAGGGGACCTGTTGACATGAAGCCATGGAGGAGAGAGCCCTCGCCCTTCATGCAGTGTTGGAGATGGTCTAAGCCACAGGAACTTCTTTAAGGGTAAGCTTCAAATAATTTTCCATCCTGTAGTAAGAAAAAAATAACAGTGAAATGCATCAATACATGTGGAGATAAGTGATAGTGAGGATATCTATATTTTTTCAAATTAGGTGAATCCAGAAATAATGGATGCCCATGAAATAATGCGATATGCAAGAAGGTGTAGAGGTGGCAATTCCATCCCTTTACGTACAGTTGATCGATCTGGGTTATGTATTATCCATAACTAGTTAGTGGTTTAAGCTACATTTATAACTGAACATATAAACGGGTCAAACTGGTCGAGTGGATTAACCAAGTCAAAAGTCATCTGACTTGTATTCAGGCACATTGGGTAAAACAGCTTTAAAAGAACAAATCTTTCAAACCATAATTCTTTAAAAGTTTATTGTTTTTCTAGTCTTTGCATTCTTTGTCATACGTTGGACGAGTGAAAAAACAAACATTTAAACCCCCATTCAAATCTTGAATCATCAGAACATTAGGCAAAAACCATAAGGAACAAGTCTTTTAAACATTTTTTATTAAAGTTGGTTGTTTTCAATAGATTTGGTGAAAAAATATCACGATCCAGTACGATAGAATAACAAAATGCAAGTGTTATATAATGAACTCAATGGAAACATAAATATCATTTAAAACATAAAAACAAAAGCTCGTTTGCTGTTAATTCGCAGTTATAAATATGCCATTAGTATCGCTTAGAGCTTTTAAGTTTGAAGCTAAAGGTGTTGGAAAAGTCACACATTGACAACTTAACACAAGAAAGAAATTGACCAATATGCATATATAACAATTCATGAGAAAAACTAAGAGTTTAAAAGCTGTTACTGCAAGAAATTAGTGCATCAAGATACCTTTACGTGGTTGAATTTACCAAATGATGTGCCTCATCTCATATTTCCCAAACGCTTCAGAAAAAATCAAGTGTTAATCCATTAACGAAGTTGTTCCATAAAAGACCTAATGTTCTTCAAATCTTGTTTAGAATCTGAGTACTTTGGTGGCTTAAAAAGCTTCCACAATCCTTCAGGATGCCGGGGTCTAACCTTAACATCCACAAACCTCCCGTATATCTTCTCACACTCTGGATACGGTTTCACATAAAGATTATAAAATCTCAACCTACTAAACTTAACCAAAGACCTCAACCCCACCTCGTCACCTATCCCGCCTTTTGATCTCAAATACTCGATCACATTATAACGAGGAACAATCTGTTTCTCAAAATTTACCCCTAAATACTCGGGAACTTCAACCAAACAAAGAATATCAAACTTCATTGTGTTCACTAAAAACTCAATCTTTTTATCAATTTCATCCAAATCATATAAAATCACCCTCGGTTCTCTCCACAATACACTAAACGCGTCTCTATACAACAACCCATGCTTGTGCAAGCAATCGATTCTTAACTTAACGTTATACGACGCCCTAAACGCACCATCACTGAAAATCTTTTCCTTAACAGGAACCCTACATTTCAAACTGTTTAGCATCCTCAAACATTTCGACAATTCTCCCACTTCCGACTGAAGAATTCTAGGGTTTCTAACAATCTCCTCTCTAATTTCATTAGGTTTAAACCCCATATCAGTGAACTCAGAGATCAAAGGCTTCAACTTGTTCTCCACCCCAAATCCCAATATCCCTGGAAGAATTTGGATCACAGAGTCTATTTTACTCCTATGGATTCCAATTCCTAACAAGAACTCAATTTTCCCCCAAATTTGCTCTTCATTCATGGTGAGAACCATAGGAAACTCCTCTAAAACCCTAGTTATTGTAGCAGAGCTAAACCTAAAACCCTTTAAACCCTCAATACACTGTAAAACATCATCTGGGTATAAGTCGAATTTACGAGAAACTTCAAGAACACTCTTGATCATTCTCGAGCTACTGTTGTCTGAAAACCCTAATTTGGCAAAACCCAATTCCCATTTTGTGACAAAATCGAGTTCTAGAACCCTAGGGCAGTTGTAAACGATGGAAACAACAAGATTATTGGAAGAACATATGGAAGATAGGGTTTTCAAAGATGTTTCGACGTTGGAAACGTTGGAATTGAGCAAAAATTGATTCTTTTTGAAGAAACTGTGAAGATCAGAAGGGGGGAAACCGTACCGTTGGAAAAGATTTGATAGATGATTTGAACTGGTGCAGATTGTTGAAGTGGAATTAGGGTGTTGAAGTGGGTTTGGTTTGATTGATTTTGGGAGGAAGAGTGTTCTTGTTATGGTCCTAAACGCCATTGATGAAGTGTAAGATCACTTCGAGGATGTATGGACTTTGGATTGCTTATTGAAAGTGATTTTTGTTTATGATTATTTGATGGTGTGAAGAGAGGAAGTAAACGGGATTATTAAATAAATTTAGTTTCATAAAAAAAGATAGACACCCTAAAATTATAATCAACACCTTAAATTTATATACGTGTCGTATAGCTTCATACTCGTTGTATAGCTTATACGGGTATAACTCTCTGACAGCCCTTTGAATTTTTCCTTGTAGTCAGTGGTGAAATTTGTTATACGCATCGTATAGCCCATATGTGTCGTATTGGGGGTCGTATATGGCTATATGGGGCGTATAGCCCTCTGACAGCCCCCACTGAATTTTCTTCGTTTTCAGTGTTTTCGACCCTATAGGAGGGTGTCGATTTATCTAAGTAGGTGTCTCTATATTAGGACCCTAAAAAAAGGTTTAATTAATCCAGTTATATAGAATTGTTATTTTCGTCACTTAGGTTTGGTGTATTTTGTTATTTTCATTTAAAAATATTTTTTTCTTTGTGCGTCACTGACATTTAAAAAACTTGCAATTTACATCCATTTTTGTTAACCCCGGATTTATTTACATGTTAAGTAGTCATCACGTGCACTACATGTGAGGGGCATTTATGTACTTTTGCACATCATCATAAAAAAGAGAGTCTAAATAAATATTGTTCAATTGCCCCGAACATTCAAACGTTATTTGATTGCTTTTAAGATTCAAAGCTGATGTGCACTTAACATGTAAAACAAACAGAGTTAAGGAAAAGTGGATGAAAATAGGAAAATTTTAAAATGTCAAGGATACAGAGGGAAAATTAAAGTTTTTGGATGAAACGACAAAAAACACCAAACCCCAGAGACGAAAATGACAATTAACTCATCTTGTTATTAGATAGATAATGTTTGGGTTTACATGTTTCATTTTTTTTACTTTAATAAAATAGTAATTATATAAATTTTCATTTCATTTATTTTTTTCTTACCCACGTGTCATTTCAATCATATTTTATCTTAAATCATCGTTATATAATTATATGAATTTTCATTCAATTTAATATTTTATTTACTCAATCTGAGTAATACACAAGTTTCATAAAGCTAGTAATACTTATATTAACGTTTTGTTTCCTCAAATCTAATACACCTTTTAAATCATAGAGTACAAGTGTTTTATGCATCTATTCCTACTTTGCATTAATTAATAAACTTAATACATTATTTAATACATATTATTAATACATTGTTTGTTAATATGAATTTTTTTAATTCAATTATCTTATTTATAATACTTTACAACAACAGCATCAGTAGTAGAATAGTAATAATAATAATAATAATAATAATAATAATAATAATAATAATAATATAATAATAATAATAATTATTATTATTATTATTATTATTATTATTATTATTATTATTATTATTATTATTATTATTATTATTATTATTATTATTATTATTATTATATTATTATTATTATTATTATTATTATTATTATTATTATTATTATTATTATTATTATTATTATTATTATTATTATATTTTCTATGGGCATTTATAGGTATTTAATCATTTTAGTATTTATGACTAAATTTTTTAGTTAATGGCATGTTATTTATATGTATTAAAATAAAGTTACAATAATAATAAATATAATCATACTAATAATACTTAGGTATTTAACAATTTTAGTATTTATAACTAAGGGTGGCGGGGGTGCCCATGTTACACCCACCACACCATATCACACCAAACACCTACCAATCAAATAGAGTTATGTTATAATTTTTTATTTGGGATATAATTATTTCATTAAAATTAATAACTACATTAAACTTAAAATAATAATAAAATAAATTATTATTCGTCATCTAGAACCGTCATATCCACATTCTGCACAACGTGTTCCACGAGATCAAATCTAAGTATAAATTGTGTGTTCATATTGCGCAACTCTAAATTATATTTTCGTTCTCAATCGGATTCGTCGGTGGATCTCGAATGTGCACTGAAAAAATAGCGGTGCCGTCATTTTTTTAAAATCATATTGTGGAGTATAATACACGCGTACATTTACCTTCTCCTTTTTTCAATCTTCATCGCTCTAGCTGGTCGAGCAATTATTTGTCATCTTGCTTTTAAAACACCAAAAGCTCGTTTCACATATTTTCTTGCGGACCCTTGCACCTTTTTAAATTTTTTTTCTTTGTATTCAACTGAATATGAATATGACTTCATAAAAGTTGACAAGGAAGGATATATACCGTCAGTTAGATAGTAACTACGTTTATATCGATGTTCGTTAACATCAAACGAACATATCAGGGTGGTTCCATTTAATTCTCGAGTGAAGATTGGAGATTGATTGAAAAGATTAATGTCGTTGTTAGAACTGGCTACACCAAAATAAGCATGCCAAATTCACAAATCATGTGACACCACGGCTTTGAGAATCACCGTTGGACCATCGTGATCACCTCGATAATATTATCCTCGCAAATGCGTAGGACAATTTCTCCATTCCCAATGAGTGCAATCAATGCTACCAAGCATGCACGGAAGGCCATGACTATATTGATGTGCATCTTACAACAATGCAATGTCATGACTAGTGGGCATTCATAAATATTAATCAGTGTATAAATTAACAATAGTGTTCCAAAAATATTCAGTACATTCACGAGAAGTCCTATTAGACATAGCAAAATATTTGTTGTATATGTCGGGTGAATTACCTGTTACGAGTTGATGTATTGTCAAAGTGCAATTGCCATGAAACTTTCTTTCCACCTCTCATCAAACCATTCTTTAAACCATTGAAAGTTGTTACGTATATCTTCAACAACGCGTAGAAATAAATCTCAAGGTACCCGAAACCTATTTCTAAACATCTCGTTTGTTTCTTTATGGGTTCTCCACAAAATAATCATTCATAAAAACATTATTAGTCCTAACACGATCACGTTTCAAGATATTTTTTTCTCGAACTTTCAATCCCGTCGACGTGTTCAGAAAGAAGACTAAATAATCAACCCGTCGGACTGGGAACCATTTGAAGAAGATAAAGTGGAAACAAAATTAATATCATGGGACATTTTTCAAAAGTTGTTAGTGAGTAGAGGATTTTTTTATATTTTTTGTGTAAAAAATATGAGTTATAAGTTAGTATTTATAGCGTAAATTTTTTTCTTATGCATTTAACCATTGAGGCCTGAGGGGTGTGGTGGGGGTGTTAACGGTCAAAAAATGACCGTTTGGAAACGGTCAAAAATAGGAAAGGGTTGTGGTGCCATGGATGACTACATGTTGTGAGGCATGGTTTGATGCGGCGTAAGGGACTGACGTCGGTAGGCCCATTGATTTTGTTCGTACCCGATCAACCCAACCGACCCGATCTTACCCGTACCCGAAGAAACTCGACCCGAACAACCCGAAAAGTGATTTGTATTTGTGTCTGGTTTCGGATAGACTTTCAAACCTAAAAAACCTGAATTACCCAAACCGATTAACCTGAAATACAAATAACCCAATCAACCCACATTATAATAAAGGAAATTATATGTATACGCTTGTTTAGATTGTCCATTTGTATACAAATATATATTTATGCATATTTTCTAACTTATAGAAGTAAACTAATTTAAGTCACTAATATTATAAGATTTCAAATAATGCTCACTAAAATCTACTAAATTAAGTGTATTGTTTAATAGCGGAAACCAGACCCAAACAACCCGAAACCGATTAAACCGATTGTTATTCGGGTCGGGTTTCGGGTAGACTTTTAACGTTAAGAAACACGAATAACCTGATTAACCTGAAACCCAATTAACTAACCCGATCAACACCCCTAGACGGCAGTGTTGCCGCGCGACATCAGCCTCCGCCACGGGCTTCCGGCGTGGGCGCCCTCACCCTCCTAAATTCGTTAGTTGATGACATACTGTTTATCAAACAATGATAACAATAATAATAAATATAATCATAATTAAAATAAAAATAACACTAATAAAATAGTTATTATAAGGTTAATATTAATAACAAAACTAGTAATAATAATGATAATTTCTTTTTACTATTTATATTTTTATAACTAGGTACTATTTAAATTAAATATTATCTTATTCAAATACTTAAATATTACCCCTATATATGAAAAATCAAACGTGATGAACAGTAGTAGGTGAGGTCTGTTTAGTCTTTTTGACTTGTGCCCTTATGGCAGCACTCCAAAAGAAAACAATGAGCTAAACCACCATTTTAATGAGATGGTCTTTAGAGAAAGGGGGAGAGAGATCTATCACACCCCCAACCACGACGATTTCCCGCTGGGCATGAACGTCATGGAAGCACAGTCATTGATCGACCACTACATGATTTGGTAAAACATACGTTGCAAATAAGTTTAAAAGTAAATAATTGTTTTCAGATTTAAATAGCGGAAGTAGTAGAAGTAATGTAATTGTTTTCAAAACATGACAAATTAGTAATAATGTCCCAATAGCATTAATGACCCTAAATACGTTGAGTTCTATGCTAGCTTATCCTGATGCAAACCTAAATTTCCTAAGAAAACATGCAGGTAAATATATAAACATAAAGTTGGTGAGTTTACATGTTTTAAAGTAATAGTAAACAGTATAATAGACCACAAGTCTTTCCATGATTTGATTGTTGATCATACAATATTACAACATTATATAAGCACCGCAACCAAAGTTAGACTATAACTGTAATAGATTGGCCCTACCCATGCCTACCATAATCATAGGCATAAACAGGCTAATAATTCACCCGTTTAGACATCCAGTCAAAGTTCGGCTAACTAACCCGGGTGGGGATAGTCAAACCCAATAGTACTATCTATGATTACTTTTTAAGAACAAGATTCTTTATTTAGTTTATGTTAAAATGTTTTGTGTGAAATATTATTCTTGAAACTCTTTGTTGGTAAAAACATTATTTTTAACATGAATGACTCTTGTGGATTAATGTTGTTACATATAAACTAGTAGATGAATAAACATGGTAAAGTAAAATATATTGTAAACAAGAAGAGGTTGTTATCACTAAGAACAAGCAAGGAAAGATGGATGTTAATATGTAAGAATCTTGAAATCTCCAAATATTACTTGATCTTCACCAAAGCCACTTGAAGCACACAAGATTTGTAGAATTAAAGTTTTAAAAATGGTAGAATGATGGTGGGTGTGTGTGGGCCAAATTTTTTAAGGGAGATAGAGGGAAAGAGTGTGGTGAATTGTGCTTGTTGGTTGTATTAGTAGCCCTTCCATGTTTTTGAAATCATAATTCTTGTGGATCTTGGTCAACATAGAAGGAAGAGATTTACAAATGTGGAAAGAAAATAAGACATTTTGTTCATAAGCTTTTCTTTATTACACAAAGGGTAAGTCTCAAGATTTACAAAAAGGTAAAAGTGATCTTGTAAGGATTTAATAAGAAAAGAAGAAGAGAAATATTTTAATATTGATGGTATGTTAATAATACACCATTTATCTAGTAGTCGCGTTAAAAATATCCGTTCCAGGTTAAGTATCAATTTACGCGTTTAGGTTTATTTATAAATTTAAGCTTTTCCAATGTATTTAATTTGGAATATAAAATATTTTGAAACACTTTAAAGTATTTATTAGTACATATATATTAATCATCATAAACGTTCGTGTATGCCGGTTGTACCGTGTGTAAAATGTTAATTACGCCGAATCATCGATGCATGAAATGTTATGACAAAATTTCGCAATGCATGAAATGACTTTATATAATTAGAACTCGATTTGAAACTCATGTATAATATGCATAATTATGACTAGTCGTGGGCGGGTATTGACCTGAATTTGTCGGTTGTCACAAAACGATGGTCTTGGAGGCCGTGGTTATCACCACCTCGGCCTAACCGCATCAGGAGTGAGTGCCGGTTTTTATGGTGGGTGTTTGTGTTGTTGCTGGAATAGGTCGTCGCCAGCTTTTTCCCACAGCCGCCTCTCTTTGATCTGGTCTTGCCGTTTACACGGTTACTTAACCAATATATTTAGCATGTGCTTTTAAATAAAAACTATAACTAATAAATGACCAACTAAAATAGGAGTGTGCACAATACAATATGATTTTAAGCTCTCACCAAAACTAAAACTAAAGTAGGAGCGTGCACAGTGCAAGACATTATAAATATATAAAATAGCAAACAACAATTAATTTTTTTTACATTTATATACATGTTTCAATTTAAATGTAACTAGAATAATACCCCACGTGTTGCGGCGGTATATTGTGCTTGACATGTGATAACGTGATGGTCTTTATTTTATTAGGCAAGTTTGTACAAAAGTAGAGACTAAGTACATTATAAGAAATATTGTGCGCAATAAAGACACAAAAAATAGCATAAAATACAACACCTTATGCACAAATAAGTTGCTAATTAGAATTATTTAAATTAATTACATACTTATACATATTAATTTATGTTTATAGCTAATAAACTTTTTGTAATCTATACGTTAATGTTAGAAAAGTTATATTTTTGTTATCTAAAGAAAAAGTTAATTTGTTCCGGTGCCGTTCGGTTACTAAGCTTAATTTATACATCAAAACCAAAACGCAATGTGCAGTTAATCGCTAAAGCCTTAACCGAACTATCAGTTAATTGTTTGGTTCGGTTAGTTCGGCTATGATTCAGGTAAATCGGTTATTTGCTCACTCAATAATAAAATACAATAAGAGTAGATTAACCAATTAGAATCGATAGCAATAAGACAATATTAATAAAATACATATTTAATTTGTTATAGATGCATCACTTATAAACCAACAATTTTAATTTCTACAAGTATGATTCAAAAACGTTGAGGGTTTCCATTAGCGTTGATCATCACACCACACTATGCAGAAGCTCTTCATCTTCAAACAATCGTCACCATCACCCCCATTACGCCACCACATCGCCACCGTTACGCCACCACACCACCACCGCCATGGGTTCACTCACCACACCACTTTCCCACAGCCATTGCAGCCAACACGGCAGATTTCGCATAATGTGATCTTCAAACCCAAAGTTTCGTGCAAGTTATTCGTCGATCATGGAGAATTAAGGTCAACAAGAGTTGATTTCAGAAGACGCAATTTTCTATTCAATCAATCAGTTGGTTACCATGAAACATGCTGGTAATTTCTTTTGTTTATCGTCACTTATTTCATGATTAATAAGTAATAACATTCAACGTACCCTAATAGTCTAGGGTTTGAAACTTTGAATCTTGTTAGGGTTGATATGTTGAATAGTTAGAACTTGAATACGACCCGTGTAACACATTTTAAACAGTGGACCCGAATCCGACCCGTTTAACTAAATGAGTGTAACGGGTTGATTGGTTATAGTCGGGTTGTAAACGTTTTAAATGGTTGGTGGGTTGTAGTAAACGGGTCGTAACGATTCTTAGCATAAGTAATTGAGTTGACTTACCCAAGACCTTACTAAAATAGGTTGAGGTCTTGGGTTCAAGTCCGACCTGTGATAAAAAAAAGGTTTCCAGGTTGGGTTATGAGGTTTTCTCTTACCTATGGTGAGTTTCCTCCAGAAGGTGGTCTCGGGTTGCGTGCTCGAGTAAATAGAGATGATCGGGTGGCCAGTAGTCTGTCAGTGATCCATTTTGTTGTTAAAAAAAATAAATAAAAGATATAACGTGTTTTAAATAAATGAGTTGTGGGTTGATAGTTTAAACGGGTCAACCTGAACATGTATCGTTTAACTATTCAGGTTGACTAGAGCACAACTTGTTTAATTATACAGGTCAATTAAAGATGACCCGTTTAATTAAACAGGTTAACTTGTACATGACCCGTTTATTAAACGTGTAAGATATGACAATCTTGATAAAAGCTTGTTAGTTTTCAGACTAAAACCTTGATAAATGAATAACCATGCTAAATGCCTTAGATTGTATTACTATTGATATCATTATCGATAAATAACCTTATTTATCTAGGTTTTACTGTATTAAAGCAAGGCAACACAAATCACAATAACTGTAATCTTGTTTGATGAAATATACAGAAACAATTCCTTTTGTTGTTACCACCATTTATTTGTCGTTATATTCATAGGAAGTTACATTCGACAATGAGACCCGCACCTGCGGATGGTGTGGTAAAAGGGCTGATCTTAACTAATGTGTTTGTGTTTCTGCTTTGGAGAGTCGCCGACCAAAAGTTCATGATGCAGAACTTCTTGGTGAGTCCTCATGTGTTTGCTAACGCCTTAACTAAAAAAGTAGGAAATGTTTTCTCTAACGGGCCAAACAGGTCAAATATAAAAATTAGCTTAAAAGGAACTGACAATTAAATGATATTACTTCTATGATCATATTTGACATACTAATTGCATAAAAGTTTGTCTGGGTTAAAAAGACATCAACCTGACCCGTATAAAGTGTACCTGCATTCGTTCCTCACTTTCTTTATTCTTTAATCGACATCATTCTTACCTTTGTGTGAGTTATTGCATCTGTGCAGATCCAATGGGATAACATTAATAGCGGAAGATATCATACTATGATAACTCATGCTTTCAGTCATTTGGGCATTTTACATATCCTCTCAAACATGATCGCGCTTCACATCCATGGCAAGAGTGTAAGTAATAACTAATAAGTTCCTGCGCAACGTTCATTCTTTCTTGTTTTCTGTATTTATAGCTACATTCCACAGATTGTACAGCGGGTTGGGCCTGCATTCTTGCTTAAGTTGTATCTGGTTGGTGCTTTTGTTAGCTCGGTTTCATTCCTCGTGGATCGGGCTTTTCTGGCCTCATCATCAAAGGTACAACATCCATACTCTATGTCATGAACCACTCAGTCCAGCAAAATGGGCAGGTCGGGTCTGGTTAGATAACGGGCCAAATTTTGTGTTCACCTTCAAAATGAGTCGTTATGAAAAGAAAAGGTATCGATATGGGTTCATCGCTATTACATTATCCAACTGTTATTGTTGCATATTGCAGGACAACCAATTGTGTAAACCTGACCGTTCAAAAGCTGCAGCACTCGTACATGACTAACATTCTTGTTTCTCCCATAATCTTGCTCATTTATGTAAAATTCTTGTTATGAACAACATTTTTAACTCTTCTTCTTCTTTTCTTATTTTTTTCTTTTCATTTTAGGGAGCAAGTGGTGCAGTGAATGCCATCTTGATGCTTGATTTATTACTCTCCTCAACGGATTCTTCAGTTCCTGACTTCATAATACCCTATCCTGTTCTAGTAGCGGTAAATGAAATCTTCACGTTTTATGCAAACATGTATAAATAACATATCTGTGTAATGATAACTTGTGTCCATATATTACAAGCTAGCATGATGTTAAGTGTAAACAACAGAGTCAATTATGTGTATATAAGAAAGTTAGAGTGTTAGGAATGTAAATCTTTTTAAAATTTGTCTACACATCACCTTACACGCAGGTGATGTCAACATCACCCGACACAAGTGTTGTTGGATGATGTTAACTTGACATCACCTGACACACGTGATGTTTAATTATATAGATACAAAAGTTTTTTGTCACTGAACAAGTTTCTTGCAAGTTTATAAGTTTAACAGATCTCATAATGTGTTAATAATACTAAAAAAGGTTATAATTACTTGATTAGTTGTAGTGACAGAAGGTTTGTGTTCTATATCTCATGATCATTTTGTTTCATGTGATAGCTTGAGGTGATATATAGAATTTGGCAAGATATAGAAAGAGTAAAGGTATGATCCTTAATATGATCTCTCCAATCTATTTACTTTTGAGCGTTATCATTTCAAAATCAAGAATATGTTGAGAACCACGATAACCACATAATGCATTTGTACCTGTTGTTTTAATTGTGACACGCAAGATGGTTATATAACCCCCTCTGTTAATCTATCCCACTACTTCTGATTATATTTTATGCACTATGTAGAATTGCATTATGTGGTTATTTCAACTCCTAAGTCTCAACATATTATTGGTTTCGAATATATAGTTACAGCTATTATTGTTTATTATTTCAGGAAGATAGTAACATTGGAGGAGCTTCTCACTTGGGTGGGGCTGCAGTTGGAATCATAGCTTGGGCATGGCTGAGAATCGGTGGTTGTAAATTCTGATCACTAGACTCGAAATTGTTTGCGTTGAAGTATAGTTTCGATATACATACGTACATACATACTGATCAAGTCACAAAATTCACTTAATCAAGTCACTTGAGATGCTTCTGCCAATATACACACATATGAACAGCCTTGGTATGAACAACCCACATACATACATCCATTTTGAACAATCTTGATTTTGAGCTATGCTCACCTGATCGATGATGTTGAATTGTTGATGAACCCTGATGGCTGCCATTTGGTGATGAAGACAGTCGACAACCCGTTTGTTCTTGCTCCACTGAAACTTGTAACTTTTAGTTCTCGAGACCAAGAGCCAAACCACATTGTTTTTCTTGGGTTTATTGGGTTGGTCCGGGTTGATTTCCTCGGGTTCCTTGGATGTTGCTCACCTACTACTTGTAAAACCTTATGAAGCAAAGTGGGTGTTGGAGCTTCAGGATTGTAAAAGGACTATTCCAAGTTTATCATTTTGATCTAACCAAAAAACTGTTGAATGCTCAAGGCCATATGACACCAAAACAAATGGGGTGTAAAAGGTTATATGCCATCAAGTAACTATAACATGGAAGCCTAACTAACTTAACTTATGAACAAAAAACATCCAAGATTGTACCTTAATAGCTGTCTTCCTCCTCACTTGAAAACATCCAAGCTTCTGCAATCTTTAAGGCTATCTTCCTCTTTGATTTATTTTTTTCCTAAGTTTTTTTTAAAGCCTCTTTATTGTTGTAGTTCTAGAGTCATTGCATTTTTTTTCTTCCTCATTTAGAGTGTTGAGTGTATTTATTGTCGTTTAATGTCAGCCCCATCATCCTTAAAGTCATCCATCATCATTCCCAGCTTGTATATTCGGTTTTCCTCATAACCTTACATCTTTTTTTTGAACGGCAAATGTGCGACCCTACTTCGGAGAATATATTTTTTCTTAATCGGCCCACCTATTCGTTTTCCAGCCGGGACGCACCCCCAACCCCTTTAGGAGGAAATTCATTGCTGAGAAAACCGCTGGCTCAACTCTAAGCATTTTGTTCAGAGTGAGACTTGAACTCAAAACCTTCTAATATTTAAATGTCTTGGGTACCTCACCTTAACCAGTTGGACTAAGGATCATTGGTTAACCTTACATCTATGTAACCAAGTCAAGCCAGTAGTCAATGAATGAAGTGTGTATGAACTTGTGCGTACATGAAGTCAAATTTGTGTGCTCATCTTGAATTTCTCTTTAAAAATTCTCAATCCGACACCTAAGTCCTAAATTGTGTATAAATATGATTCAACAAAATGTTCATTTTGAAAAATAGGTTTGAAGTCCTAACAACGTGTTTTGTGAACTAACCCCAAACCACATTCATCACCGTCTGCAATATTTGACAAAATACAACTCATTTGCATCAAATGTTTAAGATATGTTGTGACATTAGAAATAAACCATCGTATGAGTTGAAGAGGAAAGAATGCATTGTGCCTTGATGACCGAAATAGAATGCTCAATGACTACGGTTGATGTATTTCGAAGTGTGGGGAACGATTCGAGCAAACACAGACTTGATGAGATATACATTTTCATGACATGAGGCGCGCATGAGGCTGATTCTAACTGAAAAAAAAAGTTGTTATCATATTAAAAGTTTAATCACAATACGAAAAGTGTCAAAAGTTTCTATTTTAAACTCTACTGTTAAGTTGAACCTAAGCGCATAAATGAAAAAAAGTTGCTTACTTTTATGGTTTTATCCTATCCACCTACTTTAATTAAAAGAGTAACTAGGGGGACATGTGACAACATCATATTTCTCCTCATTAAAATTTTTTCGCTTCTCTATTTTATTAAATAATTACAATAATTACTAATAATATTGTTTAACTCTTTTTTAGATTAAAAACAATTTTTATAAATAAACTGAGAAGACATATTAATTAATGTTATTTAAAATAAATAAATTTTTATAAAATAAGAATTTTTTTTAAAATATCAAATATTTTTGAATAAAATATTTTAAAATTGGTGTTTTTAAAAACAATTTTTTATAAACCAACAATAATTAAAATTGGGAAAACTTTTTAAGAAAGATAATTTTTTTAAATGGTTTGTTTTAAAATAAAATATTTATTATTTTTATTTAAAAAACAAAAAAGTTTTAATCAACATATTTTTATTATATTTAATATTTGTAAATTTAGTAAAACTGTTTGATTTCAATATTTTCTTTTTCCCCAAGTAGTTCAGTTTTTATGTCAGTGTTCCGAAATCATCCATCAGTATGAAAATTTTCCACACCAAAAGATCTTCGTTTTCATCTGGGAATTAGGGTTTGAAAGATTTGATTTCGAACCTTCTACGATCAACAAACAAATACAAGTCTAAAAATGCAAAACTTTCAAAGATCTTGAGTCGTCGGGGTTCGTTTGCATAAATATCACAATATGCAGAAGCTTTTCACCCTCAAACTAATCACCCAAAACCCAAGAAAATTTGTCTCACAAACCTTGCGATCAAACCCACTTCCCATCCACCGGACCACCAATGCGCCACCACATCACCACCACCACCACCACCATAGTTTCTCTCACTATGCTGCTTCTATACGGCAATTTAAGGAAGCACCCACCAACTGTTTGATGAAAGTCGTTTCAAACCCACTGCTTTTAAAGCGGCTTTTACCTAATGCGTTTTTGGGATCGAAAGCTTTAAACAAGTTTTTTGTGGATCATGGGAAGTTTGGGTCTTTTAGGGCTCAATTCAGAAGACACAATTTTCAGTTCAATCAACCAGTTGGTTACCAAAAAGCTTGGTAATTTCTTTTGTTTTGCTGCTAATTTCTTCCCTAATTAATATTTTTGAAGTGGGTTATAATTGAAATGGATGAGTTATACTTTTTTATTTTTATCATTCGGGGATGTAATTAGGTTTTTTTGGGAGTTTTTGTTGATTCAATTTGGAGGGATGAAAGTCAAGAACTCTAGGCAGAACAAATATATATTTTTAGGTATTAATACTGATCAAAGTATAGGTCTTGCTGTCTTTTGTTTGAGTAATTGGAACAAGTGATGATTGTTGTGTTTCATGCTATAACTTCTGTTAACCCAAAGTGACACTTTTACATCATTTAAAAGCAATAGTTTAGCCATCTTATGAGAAGTGAAAAACAGCATAAGCTATCTAGGGGTAACTTGCAATAATAATGGACAAGAAAGAACAAAAAGTACATAGGTTGGATGTCCAAGTGTGCAGAATTACTTTAGTTGTTTGTCAGTATAATTCTCACAGATTATTATCGTACACCTGCAAGTGTGTAGATGTGCGTGAGTTGGTATCCATGCTTCATTTAATTGTTAGAGAATGAAAGTTGGAAGTAGCGGGAGATGAGAATGCTGGGGTGGATGTGTGGGTACACAAGGTTAGTCAGGAAAAGAAATATGGTTTTTGGAGATAGATTAGGAGTAGCTAGTATAGCAGATAAGATAAGGGAGGGGATATTAAGAAGGTTTTAGTATGTAAGAGGAAGCAGATGACGATGCAAGTTAGAGCAGTGGAGACCCTTATAGTCGAGGGGAGGAGTAGAGGTTGGCCCAAATTGACTTGGGAGGAGAGGATTAGACTAGATTTGGTAGAGTTGCACCTCTAAGAGGACATGGTCTAGGATAGGGGTATGTGAAGACTTACAATTGATGTTAAGGACATCTGGGGGATGGTTTAAACGTGTCTTAGCTAGTACACCACACATGTTATTATCTTATTGTTTCATGTCACTTTTGCTTTTGCTTGATCATTGTATGTTGTTGCATATTGTGTGTTCCTTGTTGTCTATTTTATATATTGATTGCTTACTGATCATACTATATTGTTGCTTATTGTATGTTTTTGTTTTCTACTGTATATTGATTGCTCAGTTTGTGTTGCTTGATTGATTATTGCCATTATGTTCTTCTTGTTCATCATTGTATAGTGTTGCTCATCGTATGCTTCTAGTGGTCTACTATATGTTGATTGTCTTCCGATCATTGTGTTATCTCTTCTTATTGCATGCTTTGGTCCTATTGTCTTCGTTGGAGAGGGGGGGGGGGTCTCGCTGGAAGCAACCTCTTTATCCTCTCACTTAGAGATATGGTTTACTACATCTCACCCTCCTTATGGGATTTACTGGGTTTGGTTACGGTATAGATGTCATGTTGATAGCATACACGACCATGAACAAGTTTTTCTTTTTGTCCATTTCAAAATAATGATTTCAACCTACAAATCATTTTCTATATGGTTTTGGTATTAGTAATCTAGTCTTAAATAGTTGATGTAATCACACATAATATCTTTTAGCCTTTTACCTTTACAACTTTGAGCCCTGTGGAATCAGTTTAAGCATGTTCACTTTGATAATATGTTCAGTACTATATTCACAGGTTGTCACAGTTCAGAAGGAAACTCACAACTGATGGTGTTGTCATAGGCCTGATTGTAACAAATGTAGCTGTGTTTCTGCTATGGAGGGTTGCTGATCGTAAGTTCATGACGCAGAATTTCATGGTGAGTTCTTCATGGTTATGTTGATTGTTTTCGACCATCATGCCTAATCTTTTTTATAAATAAGTAATAACAATAAAGGTGGCAATTTCAACTCATTTATTTCAAAATGAAAGAATTATGATGAAAGTTGTCTAAAGTCTATTTTGAGTGCGTTTCTTTCATACATTATTATATTTGATTTTCAGATACTTTTTATAATAATATAGTTTTTTTTTGTAGTCATAGTTAATACATTTAGTTATTCCTAAAACATGAACAAAAAGTATTTGCCGGTCAACTTGAACCTAAACAAAAAATTACTCCTTTTGACTTGTTAAATAGCCCACAAATTTGCCACCTCTAAGGTTGAATTTTTGCATCACTGTCACTATATTTAATCATTTCATCAGCACAGATACAACTGGACAATGTTAAAAGTGGACGGATCCATACTATGATAACTAGTGCATTCAGTCATATTGAAGTTGGACATATTATCTCAAACATGATCGGGCTTTATTTCTTTGGGAAGAGTGTAAGTTCACATCCTTTGAAATTCCCATGGAACTTTTGCTATTTTTTACTGTAGCTATTAGTTAGGTTCAGAACAGTTATGATATTAATATGCACAAGTTTACCATTTTCAAAGGGTTAAACTGACATGTTGTTCACAAAGTTTAATTTACAATTCATTACTTACAGTTTGTAAGAAATATCTTTTCCAAATGCTGGTCATCATATTGATTACGCCCTTGCCTCATTTGATGACCTTTGTTTTCTGTTTACGCCTTTTTTTATTAGAAACAGGATTTATGCTTTTTTGTTTGGGAACAAAAGTTATAACATGTGTGGCAGTTGGCAAGATTGTTTCTTTTTTCAGAAATAAAGATAAAAAGGGAATTATGTTTACCGGGTTAGTTTAATAACAATTTTGATTAGTAGTACTTTTTGTTGCTTCATTGGACAGATTGGATACCAATTTGGGCCTGAATTTCTGCTCAAGTTATACCTAGCTGGGGCTTTTGTTGGTTCAGCCTTCTTCTTGGTGCAGCATGCTTTTTTGGCTCTATCATCAAAGGTACTACACTTCTAACCATCGCAAGAATTAGTTTAAGAGTGATTAATGTTGAACCCTAATAATATTACAAATATTGATTGTTAAGTGCTTCCAATGTTGTAAAAGTTGCTAGGCGCTAGTCGGGCAGTGAGGTAGCAACTAGGGATTAATCGAGAGTAATCAGGATAATTAATCAGATAGGAGTTATTATATATAAAGTCCAGTTTTATATATAAAAACAAACATTTTTACATGTAATATTAATAAAAATGTTCAGATTTATATATACACACACATATTTAGCCTGAAATTTCATGTTTTTCCGGGAATTTTAGAGATTTCGCCGGAAATTATGCATCTTGCCGGAAAGTCGCCGGAATCTAGCCGGAGAGTTGCTGGAATCTCGCAAAAACCAATGATTTTTGGCCAATTAGGACCGGCTAGGTCCGATTTTGATCAGGGAGCAGAAAAAAACATAGTTGACGGACTTTGAGCGTCTAGATTATTTGATCCGATTACTAGCGATTACTACCGATTAATGTCGCCTAGGACCGACTACCGATTAATCCCCGATTAATCGGCCGCCTAGGCCGATTTTTACAACACTGAGTGCTTCCTCCATCCATGTTTTTCAAATTAACTTTGTTACATATGGCACCCTCATTATATTTATATGTACACTATGACTATCCTTGGTGTTAATAGAGGTGCCAATTTCGATCCATTTATGTGTAAACTAGTTCATTAGGTTATATTTTTCTCTAAGGGGTCAAGTAGGTAAACTCATGAAACTTGGGTAACGCGTATTCAGAATGCTTAAAATCTCATACGTCCTATATTAAAATATGTCAGATCATTATTTTTATCATGTAGTTATCAAACAGTAATTAACCCATTAATTATGTATAAAATCAAATCAAATTTCACAATCAAGGTAAAACATATTAATGCATTTTGTCATATGTTTGTGCACTATAGGACAGGCGATTGTTTGAACCCGACCCTTCAAGAGTCCCAGGGCTGGTATGTGAAAACATTTCTACTTTCTTCAAAATATCATTTAATGACGTTATGTAAGACTTACACTTCTGATTTTGTTATATTTTTAGGGAGCAAGCGGTGCAGTGAATGCTATACTGCTACTTGATATATTTCTTAACCCTAAAAAAACTATATATCTCGAGTTCATAATACCAGTCCCTGCTATCTTACTGGTATATCAAATTCCATTTTACCGCATATAGGATAAAATGTTAATTTTAAATATCTGTGACATTGTTTCATGCTGTTCGTTTCAGGGGATATTTCTAGTTGGCCATGATATGATGAGAATATTAGAGGTATTATTCTTAAACTATAACAGAAATACGGGTCAAGCTTATTTTTATTTTTTAAACTGGAGAATGACGCCCGCGCGGTATATGAGGTCAAACAAAGTAGTTTTAAAAGTCAAAACTGACATGTAACATTTCCTTTTTGGGAAAGTTTTAATGTACAATTCCTACTATATCCATAAGTCATGTGAGAAATTTTAAGCCATCGGCTGGTTTTACGATTGTATGACTGTAATTGTATGGTCAACGGTTTCAGGGAGACAGTCAAATCTCAGGATCTGCTCACTTGGGTGGTGCTGCGGTTGCTGCCATAGCTTGGGCGCGGCTGAGGAAAGGGCGGTTCTAAACTTAGAAGTAGGCATTTTGCTATGACTTGTTTATTTTTTAACCTTACACACATTTTGTTGTTGTTTCTAATTGTATTTACTTTAACTAAAACTAAATATGTCCAATGAGCTTGTTGGCCGGTCGGGTCAATGGTCAACGACTTCGACTTGGTTAATTTGGACTTGGATTGAAAGTCAACACCATTTGGAGAGTACTTTTATTCTTTGAAGAAGACTTATGTCATTATATGAATGTATTCAAATTTCAATCAAAGAGGAGCCCTTTTAGTTGGCCCCTGGACATAACTGGGCAATTTGCACAAAGTGTAGGTAAATTGTGTATATCAGATCGTTAAGTGATATGGATTCACTTTGGACCCTGAGTATGGTAGGATTAAAGTCAAGCTTAGGATAGTATTTTAATTTAAGAATATGATTTTTTTTTCACTTTGCTTAAAAGACATGAATGTTGACATCGGAGCAATTGGTATGATTGTTATTTTGTGACCTTAAGGTTACCGGTTTAAGATTGGGAAGCAACTTTCTGCACAAAATGTAGGTAAATTGTGTGTATTAGATCGTTAAACGATATGGCTTCACTTTGGACCTTGTCTATGATAGTATTTAAGTCAAGTGTAAGATATTTTACCAAAAAAGACATAGTAAAATGAATTATGAAAAACTAAGAAAAAGAAAATGAAAAAACGAGTAATAAATGTTAGAAGCTTGTGAGTTGTGTGGTAGTCTTTTTTTTCTTATTTTTTTATACACATAAATAAGGCGGGTTTTGTGACGAATCACAAATATAATCATTGTGTTTGTGTATTAGTGCATGCTTAGTATATGCGTATAATGAATGTAGCTAAACGTACTTTCTTTCTACTAAATGTACCCATGTGAGAGGGAAACTAATTTTTTTAATCAGGATGAACTTACAAATTCTATAAGAGAAAAATAATATATTTAACAGCACTGGTGTATGAGTTTTACTCTGGTCAATATACTTTAAAAGTGACTTCAAGTTGATTATCAACCATGCATATATAAGAAGACATCTCATCAATAAAACATGATTATTGCTTTGGTTTCTTTGATTTTGATTTAAAAACAACCGGATTCTAGTGAAAACTTGATTTATTCCAAATATTATTCTTATTGTCTCTCAATTATGAGGAAAGTGAAATGATTTAAACAAGAAATTGTTTAGAGAAAGAATTTTTTGTTTCATGGTATTTCCTTAAGTAATTATGTTCCTTCAAATGTTACCATATTTAGAAAGCTTGGTTTATGCAACATACTCTAAACAAAGAAAGAAGAGTTTGTGTTCGACACAAGGCTAGTTGCTTTTTAGAAGTCAATACTATATGCATTTCTTGACAGTGATAACACTATTTGGTTTGAGTCGAGTTTTTTTTTTTTATAAATATGAATCTAAACTGAAAAGTTGTGTTTCTTAGGATTTAAAAAGTCGTTAGGCTTTGGTCAAGTCGATCCTAGCTCATGGCTTGGTTCATATTGGTTATGGTTAATTTAGTAAAAAAATGGGTTAGATCGGACATAACTTATTTCTTTATATTGGGTCGGTATTTTTTAATTTTTTATTCAGCCTAACAAGCATTACTTTAAGAATAATTAATTCTTGTGGTATGCTCGTCTTATGATTTTTTATTTATAACTTTTAGAAATTACGACTTTAGAAAGTTTGTGTTAGTAATAGATAACCAGATGGTCCTTATTATAGGATGTTGAGAAGTTTGTGTTACCCGTCACTATACAATGACACTTAAATATGTAATAATTAAAAGTTAATAATTAAATCACAATATGGACATAGCTATTTGTATAACGTCTTCTGAATTTAAGTATCGTTATGAATTTGTAAAACAACCCTTAACTAAAACATAGAAGTTTTCTATTTATTAGATAAATTGTTTTCATACTAAAATCTCTAAAACTACAAAAGATTAGGCCAGTTTTAGTTTATTTGGTTTGGTTTTTGGAAGAAACCGAAACTCATTTAAAAAGTTTTGTTATTAAAAACCTAAAGAAGTTTGTCGACATTTCTTTAGATTTACTGGTCCATGTGGCCTATCATCTAAGTTTGTCGACAGTTCTTTTGTCATAAGGCTATTCCCTGCAATAACTTTTTTATTTAAAAAAACAAATTAGTAGTTAAAAGTTAGTAATATCAAGTTAATAATTTCTATTCATGTTAAAAAATAGGAATTGAGCCCATGATCTTTAAAAGAAGAAAAACTTCCCACCTTACTATTAAACCATTAGACGATTTTTATTTCCTACCACAACTAATCTAACCTTTTTTCTTTCTTTCTTTCTTCTTTAATTTATTTAATTATTTTAACCTTGGTCATCCCTACCTCTTGACACATAGAAAATCAAAATCACATTTATTTTAAAATTTATGAACTTCATAATTTCACGAGATTGACATCACTTTACTTTTTAACTTATTTTAAGTTTCCCTTATAAATATAGTGTTTTTTAATAGGTATACATCGTTGCTTTGTGTTATGTTCATCAATGTTTTAATACAAATTTCATTCGCAACCAACCTAGGTAAAATTTAAACTACTTTTAATTTTTTCATAGCAATGTAATGTTTTCTGTAATTTTGAGTATACCGTTTCCGACGTCTTATTTTAACGTGCATTTCGAGTTAAATTTATTCCAGACCGTATGCCTCGCGATAAAAAATAACGGGTCAAGTATAATATTTATTTTTAGCTTTTTCTCTTGAACAACACGTAATGTTTTTTGAATTCCGAATATACGATTACAACTTGTTTATTTCTACGTGTGCTTCAAATTAAATTTTATTTAAAATCGAGTTAACTATGTAAATTTCATTGCCGCAAAGCGCGCGAAGTTTAGTTATTTTTATTATTATTTATTAACTAGATTATATTAGGTCGTTAATTTTTGATTTATGGATCCACTTACACACGTCCGCACTTATTTATCTTTTAGTTGTTTTGGCCAAGATACTAGTCATTTTGTTTCTCTTAATTTAGGAGAGATGTTATAAATAACGAATCATTATCATGTTAAGTGATTAAATTACTAAGCATAAAAATAATTGATGTAGGAATACTTTAGAATGGGATTAAACAACGTCATTCAGTTTTGGCTTTGATTTGATTTGTTTATATTCTATTGGGTCTCTTGTTATTATAAGCAAGACTATATTGTTTAGGTAATAAATGTTTATAAGCAAAAATAAAAGATAATGTAAATAATAATTGTCACATGTCATTCTCTTAATCTACCTCTTTGCCATTTGTCATTTTTTTAGACACCATCATCTTATTTTTCTCTCCAAAAGGGTATTATAGTAATATTCTAATAAAGTAAGCTTTCTAAAGACACATGTTATTCTCTTGATCTACCTCTTTGCCACTTGTCATTTTTATAGACACCATCACCTTATTTTTCCCTCCAGAAAGGTATTATAGTAATTTAAATATTAAAACTAACTAGATTTAGTAAACCCGTGTATTACACGGTTTAAATAAATAAAATATTAATATAATAAATTTATTAATTAAACAATGATATTATAAGATATGATATGACTGGAATAAAAAAACAGTAATATCAACTTTTTTAAAATTTTGTTTGTAAATTTCTTTTATTGAAAATAAATATTTTATTTTAAAACAAACCGTATAAAAATGTCATTTTTAAAAGTTTTCTTATTACAACTCCCAAATTTGATAATTTAAAAATAGTAATTTATTTAGATATAACCTTAATAAAAAGATTTCTTTCTTAATTTATTAATTAGTAAAAAGTATTAAAATAATATTATTAGTAATTAAGGTAATTATTTAATAGGAGAGAGAGGCGAGAAAATTTTGATGAGGAAGATTGTGGTGCTGACACGTGTCATCCCAATGATTATGGTGCTGACACGTGGCACCCTATTTACCCTTTTATTAGAGTAGGAAGATTTTTCTCTCTTATTAAAGATCAATTTTATTAATTGTAATATTTCTCTCTCTCATCTTGATTTTTTTAAAATTAATGCATATTTTTAAAATTAGATTTTATTAAGAAAATAAAAAATCACAGTCTTAATTAAAATAGAACTAATAATACATTTTTTTATAATATGAAATTTTCAAAACACTAAACCTTTTTGAAATAAAATATTTTAAATCTGTCATTTTTTAAAAAATTATAAAAAATGGACTTTTCTAAAAACAATCTTATTAAAACAACCAAAATAATTACAAACCAGAATTTTTAATAAACAAGATTTTTATAAAAATAAATTCTTTTATAAAAGAATCTTAAGACGAATGTTTAAAAATAAAATTATTTAGATAAGATAGTTAAAAAATAATATAATTATTTTATTTTCTTGAACTATTACGCATATAAAATTCATATCTAATATTAAAATATCGTATTGTAAATCTTTGTGTTTATTACTAATTATAAATTCGTTTAATAAATGGGTTTCTAACTTATCTATCTATATATCTATCTGTCTACTTGTCTACCAAGCTATCTATAATAAGGAAAAAATAAGATAATACGTGACGCAATCATAAAACTCATCTTACTAACTTTCTTATTTCTCTCTATTATTAAAACTAATATTGAATACTAATAATATTACTCATACCATTTTCAAATTAAAAAATATATAATTTAATAAATTGAAAATCTATTTATTTTAAATTAAAAACAAACTTTTTAAAAACAAAAAAGGAACAAACTTAAAAAAAAACCATTTTACTTAAAGCAAACTGTTAAAAAACCACAATTTTTTTATAAAACAAAAGTTTAAGAAAAAAATATTATTGTTTATTTACTTAAAATAACTATTTATAAGTAATTATAATCATATTTTATCTTCAATCATAGTTTTATAATTCATAATTATTTTTACTAATTATTTTAATAATTTATTTATTCAACCCGTATAATACGAGAAAATATATATATAATGTAAGATTGTTAGGGGGTACCATACCTATTTGAAAGGGACATCTCTATGAAAAGCCCCAACTACATCATATGCTTATTGTGAAGAAACACGTTACATAGATATTATTCTCTTTTCTAACCTTTCAATCTAATATTATTCCTACTATTATATTTATATATGTATTATTATGATACAACGATTGTGAATTTTGGGACATTATTAGAGTCTGTTTGGTATGGGATAATATAATGGTGTGACACTGATGTGACACGGGTCCTAGATCGACTTAGTTAAATTTTTCTTTGTTTTACGTCTCAGTCTAATTTATCCACATTAACACACCACAACTTTAGTGTTTGTGATCACTGCTAGTGGTGTGACATTGGTGCTATTTGGCATGGTTTTACGCTCCCGCCACAACGCGAGGACTTAATTCTAGTTATATATAAGTACTAAACTCAAGTAAATCTTTCTTTCATCCTTTGCATGTATTTTTTAAGGGGCATGCACCGATATGTGGGTCGCTTGCTTAATTAAACAATTTAATTAAATTGATAAACAGTTCAATTGAAACATAACCCGTTAATCAACCGAGTTATATACGATAATCTAAAATTTGATTATTTTCATAAAGTGCCGGAAATTGTCACCCCTATGTGATATGATATTTTTGTTTGAGTAAGCGGAACTACCCAGTAATTAACCCATGAATCCTGCCAAACGTAATTTGATTGTCAAATGTTCGCAAACACTATCCATACACCGAAGAATGACACACAAGATTTAGGGATCCCAATACATAACTTTAAGCAACAATCTAAAATACGTGGCACTAAACAATTCCAACGCCTCCGATTGATCTATTCTTCAGTTTCTCTTTTACCGTAGCAACAACATAAATATTTTCCTTTGTCACAAGAATAACCTTATAATAATTCTAGTTGAATAGCACAACAATCAGAACTATTTACTAGAGATAATGAAATCATAAATAAGAATTATAACAATGTAAAGATAGATTACATAAAATCCCAAGAAACTCGCAAAGAAACCCTAATCGATGAACAAGTTCACAAGATTTTATAACATGTATAACATAAGTTCGTCACGCCATGAACAAATTGCACGAAAAAGTTAAAACTTCTTGAGTGTTGGAAAAAAAGTTATCGACAAGCAGATTTGTCATTGTCCCAAAAAACAACATTGTAATATGCAAACGATCTTTCTTTTACTGCAATTGATTTACGAATCACATCACTATTGTCTAGTACAGTGTGATCTACCCTCTGGTAATCCCCAACCACACGATACTTATTATATAATAATATAAGTGAGATTTGTTATAAATACACTTACTAGATTATATTTCTTTCTATCTTTTTCTATACGCATATAAATATATAGAGAGAGATGGAGACGTGTAGATGTCTTAATAACAAAATTGTATGTTCATGTAACCCAAAACAATATAAATATAAAAGTTCAAAACATAAATATAGTATTTTTTTTATTGTAACAACTTATCAATATATTACGTCAGTTATTTGATTCATACGATTTTTTAATTATTCTCTTTTTGATAACTTTGGATTTACTAAGAAAATCTTTAAGCTTAAGTTTAGTTCAAAGTTAACTTTAATGTTGTAACAATTATACAGTAATTTCATTAGTAGTAAGTTTATATCGTAATGGACAGTTAACAAAGACGGTTAAAATATATTTATTTGAGCATCTTTAACATGTGTTTCGAATTAAGTATATAATATAAGTAAATATCTTAGAAAATGAAGCAACAAAATATGAGCGATAATGACATTTCACCCTTCTAACTCAAATTCTTTTGATTGATAGCACTTTTTTCATAATCTTATGAGTTTGTTTGTATTCTGAGTATGTATGTACAAGGCTATAAGGCAATTTTACTTTCAAGTGAATCATTTAGTTGAAAGTTTCCATAATCAAACATACTAAATATCATCCTTAGTAAAAAGTTATTGATTCTATCTAGGAAGGATAAGATGTAGGTAAATCTTATCTTTTATCACATAGATGAGATAATGCTTCCAGAAAGTTAATTTATCTATAAAACAAACGAAGATGGACAATATTTTTATATTTGTTTTCAAAACTAAATAAATGAGTATCACTGACGGATAATTAACAATGGATGTTAATTATAGGCGGAATGCACCAATTAACATTAAAAAATTTTAATTCTTTAATAAAAACAACAATGGCTATTCGCCAATACCTTTATCTGAAGGGTTACTGGGCGGTAATTCATCGATAAGATTTCAGATGGGATTCCTGATAGGATTCTTAGAGGGTTGTTAGTATGGTCAGTTTCCGAGGAACATATCCCTCAAAGATCTGTAATGGTTTTTGTATATAGAAACCTCATGCTTCGAATTAGTAATAACGTATCCTTTTTCATATAAATCAACTGTAACTAAAAAATAAGTGAATCATCTCTGGAACCTATCCTTTTCATATGTGTTGTACCCTCTTCACTAGTTTTGTTAAGTTTTATGTTGGAATTGATAGTCGAAAATTAAAACTACCACGTATATGCCAAACAAGACTACTAATTAGTTGAGAAGAAGTGCATACCATTGACGTGAGTTTCTTTCTAGCTCTAATTCTTTAAATGAAAATGAGCTGGGAAATACACATGACAATCTGAATTTTACACGATGCACGAGGTAGGAAATACACATGTCTGGTGGTCAACTCATCTTGACTGCATTGTAGTGGGAACAATATAGTAAATACATGGTAATTAGCAGTGATATATGACTATACATATATGTTAATAATGCATATCCTTTTATATTTTGAGTGTTTTTTTGTTACAAATTCATCTTTATTGATATTTAATTGTGATTAATTTGGATTTTGTAGTTTTGAATGGTTGCTTGGTGATCTCAAAAGAAAAAGACAAGAAATTTATAAAGATTTTGGGAGTTTATAGGCTGTTATGGTCATGAGTGATTCTGTCATGACCATAACAAGCATCATGTCCCCCTTTCCTACGCATTATGGTCATGATTGATTCTGTCATGACCATAACACACATCAGACCCCCTTTTTAGCTTTTCTTCTTTCACATTTCACCAAGGTCCAACAAGAAAAAACCCTAGTTTCTCTCCATCTTTGAGCTTCATTTTGAAGGAATTTTATAAGATTAGAAGCCAAGATTGAAGATCAAGCACCCCAAGAAAGAATCTAACATCATACAACCTATTTTAGCCATGTATCTCTTTTATTATTCAAGTTGATAACCTTAATAATGTTTTAAATGTTCATTAATAGTTATGTGTGTTTGTTTGACTTAAGTATATGTTTAATCTCGTGGGTATCTTAACCATATTATGTTGAAAAACCATATGTGTTAGGATATTTATTCATGAATATGTATATGTATGTATGTGTATTCATGACATTTGACTAGCAAAGATGGATGAGGATTAAAACATGTATGATTGTCATTCAAATGTACATCCTTATGTATATGCTTGGAAATGTCATTACATTTGTTATGAATTACTCGTATCGTTGTGTATATGTGATTATGGTTTACTAGCGTAATTTGTAGTTCATATATTCATGGTATGATATCACAAGTTGAAGGACTTCTATGTTGTTTTCATTACGTGAGTCGATGTGGTTGGTATGTGTTTACTGTATTAGCTTTGTAAAGGATTATGGAATTAAATAATCTTGATAGTAGTTTAGTCCATATATATATTCAACATAATTGTGTCATTGTATTTTCCTAGAATGGCTATAGATGGTTACTATGTTAACATCGTTTTAACTTTTCAGAGAGTCATATGATTAGGTAGCCTTAACAGGGTCTAGTCTACTTTCGTGTTACACGTGTATAGAATGTTCTCATTATAAATTTGCCTAGGTTGTCATTATTTAGCTATGAAGTTCAAAGTTTATGTGAACATTAGCTTTGCTTGATTATTTTTTTTGATTTTGATCTATCCTTATTTATTTGTCTATTTAGTTTAAAAATACAAAAATACCAAATCATCTATATTTATCGGTTCAATGGTAAGAAAGGTTTACTATCAGTAGCTACTGTGTACTTGGATCGATACTTGATTCTTGTCAAAGCTATGCTACATATACGGTAGCTAAATCTGCCTATTTGTGTGTGGTTTAGTTAGAAGGTAAAATTCATTTCTATAAATTTAAAATCAAGTAGTGTGAAAAATCATTATTAAAAATATATATACACCACACACATCAACATGTCATGCCGAGCCATAAGAACTCGTGCCTCCTTAACTCTACATTACTTGTATGTGGACGCATATGTAAAGATACATATTTCATAAGATTTGGAATTGTAATGTTGATTACTTGTATGATATGGAAATGTAATGTATCTAATTTGTTAGATGTGGAACCGTAAATCCACTTTATTTTGTATGACCTGTTTCTAGATTCGTGTAACCTAAACAACTAACTGACACTTTACAAGGCTTAATAAAGTGCTAGTATTGTAAAATGTGTCCTAATAACAATTAAATGCTATGATCTTTGTCCTATGGATTCATGTAACCCAACACTGTATATCGTCATGTTTTTGTCAATAAAATGACATGTTACAGCTTAATATGACTATGTGTAACAAAAACAACTCACTAACACATCACAAGACCTATTAAAACTATCAACCCCTCAATTAAAAGATATCATAGAATTTCGTCGAAAATCCATCGGTAATTGTTTAATATTCTTTTGTGATTATTGACGGTTTTTCGATAAAGTTACCGATGGAGTTAATGATAATATTATAATAATAATACTAATATAATGATGATAATATAAAAATACAAACAACAACAACAACATCAACAACAACAAACAAAATCAGCAGCAACAACAACAACTATTTCCATCCACCATCGTCCATTCACCTCCTAATAGCCGCCACTATCACCATTAGAAGATTTTCTTCCACCATTTGCTAGCATAGCTGCGTACCACAATCTTGTGAGTATAAAACATCAAGTTCTCTAAATTTGGTTATTTTTATTTGAAATTATCACCATTTTAAATGGCTATGTATGTACATGTATGTATGTAACATGTTTTGAATGATTATGTGTACACATTCGAGTGTATGTAACTTGGTATGTTAAATTTGAAGAACAAGTATTGAATTGTTATCTAAAACTGTCGGGTATGTTTAGGAATAATGTTATTGTGTACATCATTGTGTGGTAGTGGTTATATATATTAATTGGTTTGTATATGACAACATTAGTTTTGCGAATGTGTATTGGTTTAGGCATTATGTTTGGACGTATATTGGTTTAATTTGTTTGAATCGTCAAGACAATGACAACCTTCTTATTTTACTGGTTGTTTATTACTTATAATAAGATTATTTCATTTAAGCTCATTTAGGTTTTGTAGTCATTAACACTAGATGATAATGTTTTATGTCATTGAATTTTGTTGAAAAATTAAATCCTCGTTAGAGTTGAATAGAGTCTATAATATTAGATATGATGTGTTGGTAATGCGTCGGCTTAAGTTATTCTGATAAAATTTTGATTTGGTTTATGGTACATTTTGTGAATTTTAATTGTTAGATTTATAATTTATTTGGTTTATGTGTAAATATAAAATATTTTTAAGATTGTTATCATTAAAACACATGAAGTATTAAAATTAATAAAATAAGATTCGTTGGTAAAGCTAATAGTTATTAGATATTAAAGTCCATTGGCACTAAATCGTCCATCAGTAATCCGTGAGTGAATTACTAATCAACGATCTTCCATTGAAAATCATGAAAATTTTATTTTTGACGAAGCGTCAACAACAGTTTTTATCGATAACTACTCACTTGTTTTATAGTGCTTAGTTAAATGTACTAATAAAACAAGCTTCTTGCTTGGCCCTTGACATTCGTGTAATACAATAATATGTTAGTTAATAAATGTTCGTTTAACGAAAAAAAATTATATAACAATATGCATGCCCAGTCTAACAACATAGGCAACTACATAAGAAAGTGAATATCATGTATAAGGATAAAGGGTTTTTTAAATTGACATGTTTATAATGTATCAAACATACCGTTCGATAAACTTACAGTAAGCTTTAAATCTGTAACTTTAAAAAGAAACAAACAAAATCACAAGACATAAGTACCACATTACCAACCGTGTAATTTACTCGAAAACTGATTATGAAACTATAACTATAATTTAGAAAACATATCATATTTGTTAGAATAAAAACGACGAGTCAAACTTATCACTTAATATTGTTATTGTCGTAAACTTGGATAAGGGCGACGTCGTTACGACGGTGTCTATTTTCCGCATCTTTTTGAAGCATACGAAGTTAGGGAATTTAAGGTAGCCCAAAAGCCACCGATAATGTTATCACTCAATAAGTCACGTGACATTAAACCATACCAAAAGCCACTAAAATTTGTATCATCATATATGCTTGTAATATATAGGTCACGTGGTGTTTAAATTAAACCAAAAGCCATTAAGCCACTTAATATTTGATCAACTACAATTGTTGATAGCAAATATTAGTCTCTAACGTTTAATAACCTGTTTTTAGGTACGCAAGTGGCACATCTCTTTGACTATAACAACAACTTAATATATTGTATAAGTTTATTGATGTTGTAAAACATTTGGCGGTGCCACTTGCTTAACTAGCTAATTGACGTATTAGGTTTACATTAAATTAGTACGATAAAGAAAATGGATCACTTACTTAAGTATTTATCCTAAAATACCTTTCACACACAAATTTAGTAAATATGATTTTAAAAAAAATATGAAACGTCATATATAATTGTCTTTTGATCTTATATTTTATATCTTTTGATCATGATCACTAAAACTTAATTGAATTAATGCATTTTTATATTTTTTGACAATAAAAACATGAGCAAGTTTTTTTATTTTTTTTATTTTTATTTTTATTTTTTTAATAACTAATCCGTTAGTTTAATGTTACTCTTACAATTCCTATTTTCAAACCATAAATAAAAAAAAAGTAAATAATAGAATCAACAAGTGAATCCTTCTTCTAGTTGTGTGTTTAAAATCAATCGGTTCGACCGGGGATCGATCAGGTGGCCGGTCCGGTCTGCTATGGTTCGGTTTTGTCTGGTCGAACCGGCCGGTTCGTCCCGAACCGGTGGTCGGACTGGGAAACCAGACCGGTTCGAACCGGATTTTGATTTTTTTATTTATTTTAATGGGTAAAAACGGGGTGTTAAACCATAAATTAGTACGTTGGATATACAAATATAGTTAAATTTTATATAACTATAAAATACATATATAAATTACTTATATTTAATTACATATATAAATATAGTTAAATCCGGTCCAACCGGTCCGACCACCAAACCAGTAAGGCGTCCGGTTCGACGTCCGATCCGGTTCTTAAAACATTGTTTAAAATAACAAAGCATTTGGAAAGCTCCATAAAACTAACATCAAAATGGTCTAGATAAGCTTCTTCTTTGTTGGCTTTTAACGAAGAGACAACAACCAAAGACGTGATCAACTAATTCAGGCGAAGCATTACACATATGACCATTTTTTGATGTGTGCCTACGTTGGCACCCACGAAGTCCATACAATTGTATTTCTATATTATCTTTTTATGTTATTTGCTATTTACTTAGATTAGTGGGTTAGCGGAAACTACATGTTCTGTTAGTTTCTTTTTGTTTGTAAGCTTATAAAAGGTTGTGCTATTTCAACATTAAGGGGAAAAGAAATGAATTAGTAGAAATACTCTTGTTTCCTTCTAGTTTTCTATCTGGTTTCTCTCTATTTTTCTTCGATCATTTGATTAACAACTCGGTTCGTATCATTTTTTATAAATATAGTATCGAAAAAGAGATTTTAAACAGAGTGAGTTAGTAGCGTGATAGTGTTGTGTGCTTCGGTTGAACCTGGTAGTGTGAGTTGGACTCCACGCCGGGGTGACAACTCGGTTTTCTTTATGTTTCTTTCTTTCCTCTTTTAATTACTTTTTATATTTGTATTTCTATTTTAGTTTTTACTAACTTCTTTAACTAATTTGTTGTTTCAATGTTAGGTAATTTTCTTTTACTAACCTCTTTAACTAATTGTCTATGTTTCGATTTATAGAACCGAGCAGGCGCGACTACATATGTTTCTTCTATATATTTAATCATGTTAATGTTACCGTCTCAACATGAATAATGAAGTTCATAAACGCACCGCAACATGAATCAATTAATTTGTATTTCGTGATTATTAATAAGCATGCAACACTTGTACTTGTTCCAAACAATCATGTGGTATGTATCATAGGAAATATAAAGTATCTAATTCATGGGAGATCATATATAAGATGATAATAGTATAATACAGGAGTAATACAAGGCAAACATAGAACACATAACTTAACATCTCAACATATTTACGCAGCATTTGATAATACTATTTTCTACAAAATGATAAATATACTACAATATTTTCAATATTTCATGAGTAATATTGAGCTTTATGCTGTCAATTTAATCATTATTATAACTATTTCTATGATTGTAGATATGTTTGTAGTAATTTGAGATAAACTTTGATTTATTCAACCTTTTCATTTACTTTTATGCATGTGCAAAACATGAAAGAAATGTAGCATGCACACAACTTTTTCTAACGTAGGGGTTGTTTGGCAACTTCTGAATGATTAAGTGTTGAACCAATAAGAGGTCTGAACCATTAAGTGCTGAACCATTAAGAGGCCTGAATCATTAAGAGCTAGTATATCGTTTAACCATTCAAAGGCAAATGTCTGACCAATTCAGATAATATGTCTTAACCATTCAGCATTAGACATCTTAACCATTCAACATCAGTATAATGCTTAACCATTCAGAGGTAAATGTCTTAACCATTCAGACATGTGCTCGCGAAACAAACAGTCTGAACCATTATGTGTTAAACCATTCAGACATCTGAATCATTAATAGGTTGATTAAGAGGCTGACAGGCTGTCAAACAACCTCGTAGTACAAACAAACTACCGTACCTAGTTAATAATCAAGGCACATGCAAGCTTCATATATGTGGTTGTCATCGACATGCTTCTTTTACCCTGAAGAAACATGTATTCAATCTAAAACATGTACAGTGTTGTTCAAAACTCGAATGAAAAATAAATGGCATATATCAAGAGGATATAATATAATGTTAATTCATGGGTGGGGATTAGCGACAAAATTAAATAAACCTTACTAAATTTGCTATTAAAACCTACGTGAGAATTTGAGTTTTTAATATGCTATGAGAAACACGAGATACACAAAGGAACATTATGATTCTGGTCGTTGAGTGAGGTTGATTAATACCAACTTACAAAAGGAGCAAAATATCAGCGTTTATTTTGTTATTTAAAATAGAAATAAAGACATTAATATATCGTATCTTGGATTGATTTGGATGCCATTGCATGAAACTTATGTGTTTTATTTATTTGATTATTTAAATAATCTTTGATGAAGCAAAGAGCATTTGGTATGACGGTATTCAAGGGTGTAAAATGGTAAAAGTTGAGGGTGTTTGAGTTCTGTAGTGGAGAATTATGTAGTACTACATAATTTCTTGCAAGACGTTACTTTCAAAAATATATATACCAATAAGTAGGGTTTTCTTTAATATTTAAATGAGTATAGTATCGCCATCCATACAAATAAAAATAACATTTTCTAGCTCTTTGTGTTTTCCAACGCATCATTGTGTTTTACTAATCGTTATTACAATTTTTCTAATCAAAATGATGAAATAACAACGTTGTATACTTATATATAAAATAAAATTATAAAATAAAAGATAAAAGAAAAGTCATGATTAATAAATAAAGTAAAGTTACTTGGGCAAATTTCTTTTCAAACGACTACGTGAATAATCTGAACAATTAGAGGGGTTCTTAATTGTTGGGTTGTAATTAATGAATCATTACCAATAAGACTTTATTAAAATAGAGGGATGTTTTGGATTCAAATCAACATGTGATAAAAAATATGTTACAGGTTAGACCAGGGGCTTTCTCATCTAAGGTGAGTTTCCTTTTTTCGTACTCGAGTAATGGAGAAGATCGGATGGGCGACTGCCCCGTCAGTGATACTTTAGTCGTTCAAAAATACATTAATGAATAATAAGAGGAGTTTTTAGGGTTTGGGTAAAAACTAATGTCTTGGACAGAGTAGGGTATTTGTCATTAAGATGTACATACCAACACACGTCTTTGATTAGGGTAAAATATAGTTTGTGTTATGGGTATATGTATTAAGTTCAAGG
This sequence comes from Flaveria ramosissima, assembly GCA_025215565.1. Classification (NCBI taxonomy): domain Eukaryota; kingdom Viridiplantae; phylum Streptophyta; class Magnoliopsida; order Asterales; family Asteraceae; genus Flaveria; species Flaveria ramosissima. The sequence goes on along the minus strand of CM046044.1, from coordinate 36,535,338 downwards.
TCAAATTTGGTTGTGATTTATAAGAAGTTTTGTTATTGATTATACTAAATTGGTTGGTTATCAATAATAGATTACATAAATATGAGCATTTTAGTCGTATTCAAGCGAGTGTCAAATATTCTTTTATATGGTTTAGCCGGAGCCTTTGACATGAATGCTCATTAACCTATCAAGTCGAGCTCAAACATTCGCTTAAAAAAGAATAGTCATACCTAAACTCTTACAAATAGGGGTGTTCAAAATTAGGTATTTGAATTTCGGTAATACGAAAAATTTGGATAGTAGATTATACTATCCAAATCTATATCCGAAATCTAAAAAAATATGTATTATTTAATAATCTTTATAAGAAATTTATATTTTTTATTTAAAAAGAAAAAAAAGATTCCGAATATCTGAAACTTTTACAAAAATATCCTAAACATCTAAAAAAATTCAAAATTTTTAATTAATAATTAATTTTCAATAAATTTTAGAAAAGTATTTCGGATATCCGAATATCTGAAAATCCTCAAAATCACTATCCGAATCCAAATCCAAAATTCCAGATATCCGAAGCTGATATTTCAGATTCGGATTCGGATAATTTTGAATACCCTTACATACATTCTTGAGGCATATCGGATGGTTGGCACGCCAAACCGAGAACGACACCATTCTTGAACAACTTGGGCCGAGACTTATTTTCGCACTATTGCGATTATGAAAATAATGGTAAAAGTCGGATTCAGTTGTCCTATCAAAAATAGGATTGACTATGGATTCGAGCAATAGCACATGGTTTCATAAACCACACGATTTTTCCTATCTAAATCAAACACGACCATTGTGCTTCATAAGGGGGCTTTAGTCTCGGAAGTTTAAAAGTTTTAAAAAGAAACCTCTAGTATTCCTTTCAAACCGCTTATTTCTTTTTCTAGCGCTTGTGATTTGAATTATCAGTAAAATTTAGAGCATTAAGACTTACTTTTTGTTATTTTGATGTTCTTAGATACTATCTAGCTGGGAATCGATAGTTGTGAAGCACAACTCTGGTAATCATAAATTTAATTAAATAACTCTAGTACAAAAAGATTAAGGGTGTTGATATTCTAATCATGTGTAACAAAAGTTGATCATACGTGACTCGACCCGAATAAATAAGAGACTAACAAACTTAAAGAATCGAAATTTACTATCGTTTCTAGATAGATAACAAGAGGTTATATGCCAAGGGCTCATAATGTAGCTCATATATCTACTACGGGTGAACTATTGGTAGCATAAACACTAGTACAATCTTATAAGACAAAATGAAACCACTTATGCATTAAAAAAATACAACTACTCAATATTATTTTGATCACATTATTATCATTATGATCTTATAAATAAAATGAAAATCTGTTGGACCAAAAGAACCAATGAGCCTGATCAGAAAAACCTCTAAGTCCCACAGACATTACAACTGCTGAAGATAATCACATCAGCTGAAGACATCAGCTGATTACAAAGGTCTGAAGACAAAGTCTGAAAGCAAAGAACTGAAGACAAAGTCTGAAAGCAAAGAACTGAAGACAAAGTATGAAGATGAAGTGCTGAAGACAAAGACTGAAGACCAGAGTGATCAGCAGTTGTCACAACAGCTGAAGTTGTTAACTTCAGTAGTTGTGATGGTTTTACTTTTCAGTACTTGTAATTTTATATTTCAATAGTTTATTGTTTCAGTAGTTATTAGTCAGTAGTTTATGTAATTGTACTTAGCACTCACTGAGATGTAATCAGTTGTTGAGAACATCTCAGTAGTTTGCTTATTTCAGTTGTTTTTGTAATTCTGTTAGATGTCACTGTCAAGTGACATCAGCAGACGTCACATTCCTCTATATAAGGGATGTTGACCTAGCTGTATTTCCAACCGAAGCATTACGCGTGAATGAAATCTTTCCCTTAACAGAAATATTCTCTCTATAATTGTGATTGATTGTCTTGCATATTCATTACCTTTCTTGCTTGAATTCGATCTCAATTGGTGATATTCCGCTGCATAATTCTAACCTAATTGATCCGATCCTATTAAATGGTATCAGAGCAGGTTAATCATTGATCGATCTAACAATTGATCATTGAAACTGTTCTTTTGATAGCAAAGGTTGATCGAATTAGTAGTTTTGCAAGAACTGATTATAGAGATTAATTTTCTGTGCTTCCGGTTTATTAATTGTGATTCTAATTGTGTTTTCTAAGTGTGTTGTTGAGTTTTCAAACCAGACCAATTTTAATCTCCTTGACTTCAATTGAATTAGTGAAAATGACTACTTCAATGAATGATCCTCACAATACTGGCTCCTCAACTAAGCCTCCTATGCTTGTTAGGAGTGAGTATAACATATGGCAACGCCGAATGCTACATCACCTGTCTGTTAACAGTTCAGGTTGTTGGAAGTCTGTGGTTCATGGACCATACAAGCCTATGGTGAGTAATCCTGAAACCAAGGAGATGGTTCCTAAAAAGAAGGAACAATATTCTGATGAGGATTTAAAACTGTTTGAGATTGATGCTAAAGCCTATGGAATTCTGGCCATGGCACTGCCTAATGAAATCTATTCTGGGCTCATGCATCATGAAACTGCTTATGATCTCTGGGTTGCTCTAAAGGAACAATTTGGAGGAACTGATGAGGTCTTAGCAAACAACAGAGAAATCCTTGCCCAGCAATATGAGACATTCTCTCATAGGAAGGGTGAGACACTGACTCAACAGTTTGAGCGGTTTTCATGTTTAATCTCTGAGCTTAAAATGGTTCAACATGAATACACAAACAGCCAGATGAATAATAGATTCCTCAGATCCCTGCCTGAGAGATGGGACACTTACACCATTGTCCTACGCTCCAGTGCAAATCTGGATACTCTATCTCTCACCCAACTTCATGGGAAGCTCTTAACATTTGAGAGAGAGATAGAACAAAAAAGGAAACTATCTTCATCTGGAAAGCTCACTGATGACTTTGTACCAGGTAATACTGCTCTGGTTGGTCATGAGTCTGAATATGCTTCATCTGAAAGTTCATATGATGAGCATATTGATTTCTCTTCAAACAGTGGAAATCATGCTTTTGTTGGAGTTGAGGGAAACTCATGTTTTAATGCTGATAATTTGTGTTTTATGATGGATGATTTGAAAGGAATAGCTGATGATGATCTTGAAGAGATGGATATTTTGAGCCAAATGGTATTGATTAATATCAGATCTCAAAAGTTTTATAAGAGAACAGGTAGGAAATTTCCTGGTCTCTCTGGCAAAACTAAGGTTGGTTTTGACAAGAGTAAGTTGAGATGTCACAAGTGTCACAGACTTGGACATTTTGCTAGAGAGTGTAGATCATCTGGATCTAACTCATCTGCACCCTTTGTGACTTTTCCAAGTAATAATTCACAATCCAAAGGGCAACATCCTACCAGTTCTGATCATCATTCTCAGCATCAATCATCTCCTGCATACTTTGTCCCTCAAAGCCCCATGCCATATCCTTATCCATGTTTTTACATGCCTCAGTCTGGTCAAGTTTCAGTACCAATGGGTCAACAACCACATGCTCTACCTGATCCTCAGCCTTCTCAATCAAATCAGCAATCTCAACCTCAATCTCATCAGAGCTTTTTCACCCCTGAGGTTGTTGACTGGAGCAGCCTACCAGATGATGTCTCTGGTTATTCTGAGCAATTTGCTGGTGCTGGTCAACATGGTGGTGACAATCCTTTTGGAAACCTTGCTTTAATGGCCCTGGAATCTACTGATGACAATCCTTCATCATCACAGGGTTTTCATCACAGGTACCACAGGTATCTTCTGAGGCTAAGGCCAAGATTTGTTCTGAATCATGCATAGCTGCTTTTGTTTCTATTAGGGAAGCAAATGTAGCTTTAATTAATCAAAATCTTGACCTAGAAAAGGCAATGTCTAAAAGGAAATCTGAGTTTGAGTCTGTGTTAAAAGAGAAGGATGAAGAGATTTATAAGCTTAAATGTCAAATTACTGATGAAAAGGCTAAGGTAGAGGTCATTCTAGAAAATCACAAGAATCTCAAGGATACACTTGCAGCTACCCAAGTTGATTGTGAACGATGGGTAACATCTTGCAAGGGATTTGAAATGCTTCTCAATAAGCAAACTGCTTCAAATGTGAAGTTTGGGATTGGGTATAATCATACCATACCTCCCACAGATTTTACTCCTAAGTCAGAAGTACAATCTGAGGTTGAGGGTCATTCCCAAACCACATCATCAGGTGTTTCATCCTCTATTGAAAATTTAAAATCTGAGGATGAAGATAGTGTGAGTATCTCAGTTAATCAAATAACTGATGATCCTACTACTTCGAAACACTTGATCCAGAAGAAGCTGAGAAATTCAGGTGTTGTTCCACAAGGTACTCAAAGTACTGAAGGGCAAAACACAACACCTGAAGAGCATTTTAAATCAGAAGAAAATATGCAATCCTTGACAACTGCTGAAGAATCTATCAGGATTCTAAGAAATACTGATAGCAAACCACTGAAGAAGAAATCTTCAGTTGTTGAAAATCCTTCAGTACTTCCCAAAAGTACTGAAAGGAAGAAAGTACTGAAGAACAAATCTTCAGTAGTTTCCTCAACTTCAGCAGTTGTTCAAGAAAAGATGAAAACAAAACCATGTGAAATATGTGGTTTGTTCAATCATCTGACTGATGAGTGCTGGTATAGCAAGGGTTTAAAATTCAATAAAAAGAAAATCATTAAGCAGGAAATGCAGAAAATGAAAAACGAATTTCAAACCAAGTTTGTACCTCAATCATCTCATTCTGATAAACCTAAGCTTTCTCAAAATGCCACTAAGAAAGAAGGGGTTTTTCAAACAACAGCTGGAAATATTCCTCAGGGAATATTGAAAACTCAGACTAAGTCTGTGTCTTTTCAAAAGAAGGGTGTAGAGAATAACAAGAACAAATCATCCACAAGTACTGATGTGTCAACTGAGTTGAAAACTCTATCAACAAATCAGACACAACTTGTGATGATGATTCAACATCTATTGGGGAGAGTTAACCAATTGGATGTTTCTGTGTCTAAACCACTGAAAAGGATACCCAAGCAAAAATCCAAGGAATCCTTTTCAGCATCATCTACATCTTCAAAAGCTGTTAATCATGCACAACCTGTTAGTTTAACATCTGTTGATGAAAACAAACCCAAAACCAAAAAGGTTTGGGTCTCCAAAGCTAACTAATGTTTGTGTTAAATGCAGGGTTCTTCATCATGCCAAAGAAGCATCTGGTATGTGGACAGTGGAGGATCCATGCATATGACAGGGAGCAGCTCTCTTCTTCATGACTATTCCCAAAGGAAGAAGGGATTTGTTTCATTTGGAAATGATGCAAAAGGTTACATCATTGGGAAGGGTTTTGTCTCAAATGGGGAGATAAGATTTGATGATGTCAACCATGTGGAGAACCTCAAATACAACCTTTTGAGTGTCAGTCAAATGTGTGATAAAGGGCATGTTGCACTTTTCACAAGTCAGAACTGTCGGATTCTGTCTTCCACAGTTTTGCACAAGATTGACAAAATATTGGATGAGTATACTCTCCTGAAGGCCAACAGGATTGGTAGAGTATATGCTTTAGATCTATCAAAGAAAATAGATCTAAAAGGCCATCCATGTTTGTTCTCCAAAGCCTCTCCTCAAGAATCTGAACTATGGCATAGAAGGCTGGGTCATGTAAATTTCAAGAACATGAATCAGCTCATTCATCATGGATTAGTGAGAGGCTTGCCATTGAAAGAGTTCAAGTGTGATGATACCTGCCCAGCTTGCTTGAAAGGAAAGCAACACAAAGCTTCATTCCCTTCTATAGAAGAACCTAAGTCCACAGCCTGCTTGCAATTACTGCACATGGATCTTTTTGGTCCTGTGAGAGTAATGAGCATGGCAAAGAAAAAGTACTGTCTGGTAATTGTGGATGATTACTCTAGATATGTATGGACTTTCTTCTTGCACTCCAAGGATGAAGCAGCTCAAAGTATTATCTATTTTGTGTTACATGTGGAGAAGCAGCATTCACTTCCTGTTAAGTGTGTGAGAAGTGATAATAGGACAGAGTTTAGAAATCACACTCTTGATGAATTCTATTTGTCCAAGGGAATCAAAAGACAATATAGTATTCAAAGAACTCCAGAACAAAATGGAGTGGTGGAAAGAAAGAACAGGACCCTGATTGAAGCTGCAAGGACAATGTTGGCTGACTCTGGGTTGCCACTAACCTTTTGGGCTGAAGCTGTCAATACAGCTTGCTATGTTCAGAATAGAGTATTAGTGAATCAGAGGTTGATGAAGACTCCTTATGAGCTCTTACATCATTTGGCTCCTTTGATTTCATTCTTTAGAGCCTTTGGGTGTCCTTGTTATATTCTTAACACAAAAAGTATCCTTCAGAAGTTTGATTCCAAGGTGGATGCAGGGTATTTTGTTGGGTATTCATCTACTTGCAAGGCATACAGAGTGTTCAACTGCAGAACAAAGATTGTTGAAGAGACTTTGCATGTCAAGTTCAATGAATCCCCAAAAGACAAGATTCCTCAAAACCCTGTTGAGATGTTTGACTTGGACATACTGCAAATATGTTCCATATCAGCCTCCACCTGTTATGGTCTCTGAAGATCCATCATCTCCAACTGAAGATACAAATGCAAGTTGTAGTAATCATATGTCTGGTTCTACTACACTTGATGTTCCTGTAGCCTCAGCAGCTCCATCCACAACAAATGCTGATGAAATCTCTGAATCCTCTACTTCGTTTAAACTGCCATCTCAGTCTAGGTTTCAAGAGTCTACATCAACATCTGCTGCTGCTGAATCTTCTACAAACACTTGCACAGATATTATTGCATATCAAGAATTGAAGAATCATCCTGTGTCCCAGATCATTGGTGACATAACTGCTGGGGTTTCAACAAGAAGTCAATTGTCCAATTTTTGTCTCTATGCTCTCTTCATCAGTCAGCAAGAGCCAAAGAATTATCATGTTGCTCTAAGGGACAATGGATGGGTTGAAGCCATGCAGCTTGAGCTTCTTCAATTTCAAAAACAGCAAGTGTGGGAACTGGTTCCTCTACCCCCAGGTAAGTGTGCAATAGGCACAAAATGGGTGTTTAGGAATAAAACTGATGAAAAAGGTCAAATTGTCAAGAACAAGGCCAGACTGGTTGTACAGGGGTTTTCACAAGAAGAGGGTATTGATTATGATGAAACCTTTGCCCCTGTGGCCAGACTGGAGGCAATTCGTTTGTTTTTAGCTTATGCTGCTTTTCATAACCTTAAAGTTTTTCAAATGGATGTCAAAAGTGCATTTTTGTATGGTAAAATAAAAGAAGAAGTTTATGTATGTCAACCACCAGGCTTTGAAGATCATAAACACCCTGATTGGGTGTATAAGCTTGATAAGGCTTTTTATGGGTTGAAACAAGCACCCAGAGCCTGGTATGAAACATTATCTAATTTTCTTCTTCAAAATAATTTCACTAGAGGCTCCATAGATAAAACTTTGTTCATAAAGAAAGCTGACATGCATAAGCTCCTTGTTCAAATTTATGTTGATGATATTATTTTTGCATCATCTGATCCTCAGTTGTGTGATGCATTCACAAAATTGATGCAACAAAAGTTTGAAATGAGTGCTATGGGAGAATTACAGTTCTTTCTGGGTTTACAAATCAAACAACTGACTGATGGAACTTTCATTCATCAGTCAAAATACACAAAAGATTTGTTAACCAAGTTTGATTTACAAAACTGTAAATCCTGTTCTACTCCCATGTGCAGCAACACACAACTGGATGCTGATCAAAAAGGTAAAGCAGTTGATGAAACTCTTTACAGATGTATGATTGGTTCCTTGATGTACCTAACAGCTTCTAGACCAGATATTATGTTTGCAACTTGTGTCTGTGCTAGATTTCAGGCGGCTCCTAAGGATTCCCATATGATTGCAGTCAAGAGGATCTTTAGATATTTGCAGGGAACTAAATCACTAGGACTATGGTATTCCACTGGGCACTCTTGTAAATTGGTTGCTTTTTCTGATAGTGACTATGCAGGGTGTAAGTTAACCAAAAATCAACTTCTGGTGGATGCCAATTTCTAGGCAACTGTTTGGTCTCTTGGCAGAGTAAGAAACAAACATCAGTTGCTACATCAACAGCTGAAGCAGAGTACATTGCAGCTGCAAGCTGTACATCTCAGGTACTTTGGCTTCAAAATCAGTTATTGGATTATGACATTACTGAGACTAAGACTCCATTATTAATGGATAGTTCTTCAGCTCTTTGTATTGTTAAGAATCTTGTCCAGCATTCTAGGACCAAACATATTAAGATCAGACATCATTTCATTAGGGATTGCTATGAAAAAGGTCTGATTGATCCAAAGTTTGTGCCTAGTGCTGATGAGCTTGCAGATATATTTACTAAGCCTTTGGATAGTGCAACATTTCATAATCTTGTACTCAGGCTTGGTATGCTGCAGCTAGAATAATTTGACAACTACTGATGCTCTTAGTTCATTAATACTGATGAGCATTAGTACTCTTTTGTCAAAAATAAGTGCTGATAAGTCATTTTATCTTTAGTAGTTTTACAACTACTGAAGACTTAATTACTTAAAAGTACTGAAGTATCTTATTAGTTCAAAAATACTGATGTAGTTCAAACTACTGATGTCTTTTGTAATAAATAAGTACTGATGACCGATGAAACATCTGAAAATCAGATGATCTGATGAGTAAGTGTCAAGGTCATTGAAACAGCTGAACTTTGTGAATTGACGACAACTACTGTTTCATTTCCAAACAACTGAAGCCAAAAACAAGTCTTCAGTAGTTTTCCAACTACTGATGACCAACACCAAGTCTTCAGTTGTTTACAACATCTGAAAGTTAAAACCATGTCTTCAGTTGTTTTCTAACATCTGATGACCAACACCAACACTTTCAGTTGTTTTACCTCAGCCGTTTCATAACCTATATATACCTAACCCTAACTTCAACCTTTTCATAACCCACTTTCCAAACGTTCATCTTCCATTAATGGCGACCATGCAAATCAAACCTCGACACAACTCTGTTGCTCATCTTACCAAATAACCATTCTGGAAAAAGTTTGATGCTGCTATCGACTTGATGATCGATTCCCAATACCGCACAGCCTTTCTCCTCAATCCAACCATTTACCCTGATACCCTGTGCCAGTTCTGGACGAACGTTACCGTTCATACTGATGAGAATGATGCTACCATCACTCTCCAGTCTTTTGTTAACCAGAAACGGGTGATCATCACTCCTGAGATCATTCGTCAAACCCTAGACCTAAATGATGCCACCTATCCCACCAAGTACCCAAAAGGCACCATTGATCTTTCTTTTGCCAATCATGGTTATGAAGGTGACCTAAGTGCTACTACCATACTGAAGAAGCACTTCCATGATGCTGAGCGACTCATATTTCACATGATCAATGTCTGCCTGGCTCCTAAAACATCTTCTTGGGATCAAATGTCATCCAGATGGCAACATGTATTATACTCTATCCTTGAGCATCAAAATCTAAATTTTTCTGATATTATCTTTTTGGAACTAAAAGATTTGGCATTGAAACCTGTGGCAAATAGATGGATATTATATCCAAGGTTTCTTATGGCAATCATTTTAAACCAATTAAAATCTGATGGCCTTGTTGGCCTTGGAGTCCCTGCTCTGTTGGTTCTACCAGAGGTATACTCCAGGCACAACTCAAACCCACAACTCAAACAGGCTGCCAAACTGCTCAAACCCAAGCAGAAGGAACCCACAGCCTCCACCTCCAAATCTAAAGTCCCCTCCAAACCCAAACCAAAGAAAACCAAAAAGGCTACTCAGGGATTTGAGTCCCCTGATGATGCCCCTGCAACACAAACGCAGGATGAGACTACAAGTCTTAATCCCCTTGTAGTCTCAATGACTCCACCAGCTGAAACCGCTCAGGTATCCTCTCAACAGGGTCCTGATGCAACCAATATAGGGGAAACCACATTGCTGGAATCTATCTCACTTGAGAAGATTACCATTGAAGAGCACCAATCTCCCCAGGTGCAAACCTTTTCACCACCATCTCCCACTGATACCGCTCCTACAAGCCCAACTGCAGTCATTGCACAAGTGCTGACTCAGCTACATTCCTCTACCCCTCCCCAGATACCTGTTACTACTGGAAAAACCTCAACAGCTGAGGGAGAGGATCAAAATGTAGTTGATATCCAACAGCATAGGGATTATCAAGTTCAGTCTCCCAGTGTAAATGTGGAGACTAGAACATCTGGTGAGGCTACCTCTTCCCCTGCTTCAGCACATGAACAGGATGAAGCTGGTATCATCTCTAAGACCTCACCAGAGGCAACTGTCAATGAAGGACATGCTCCTGAGACAGGAAGTCCCCAGTTCCAAGACAAAGGGGCACATGTGATTACTGATTTACACTCAGCACATGTTCATCCTGATTCACTCAGGAGGTCAGGTGATTCAGTTTATACTGATGATGACCTGGGCTTTTTTTTTAAGTCTTAGCCCAAAACACTATTCTTGAGGCTGAGGTTTGTAGATTGAAAGATCTGCTTTCCATCCTGCCTCAGGAATCAAGACCATCTGCCCCAATAAACCCACAGATGGCAGCTTCTGTTGAAGCTTCCCTAAACACTGAGCCACTCAAATCAACCAAACCACCAGCCTCAGGTTCAGGCACCATTTCTCAGGGAGAGAACCCCTCTGAGCAAATGATTGCTGCATTCAAATCTTTCTTACCTCTCATCACACCCATCATCACATCTATTGTTCATAAAACCATTGATGAGAGGCTCTCCTCAGATATTACCTCACTTGTGACTGATGCTGTGTCCAAGAACCTTTCTGACATTCAAACCCCTGAACCCAATGCAACCAAAAAGGGGGAGTTTAAGTCAGCAAAGGATGATAAAAGGAAAAGAGCTGAAGAGGAAGAAGATAAGGAAGAGAACAAAGGCAAAGAGATCATCACCTACAAAAGAAAGAAAAATATTGGTGATCAAACTGAAGATGAAAAGAGGTTAGATGAGATGATCAAAGAAGCTGATGACCAACACAGCAGATCCATGGACAGGATCATTGATCAGCTCTTCAGGCAAGGATTTGACACTGCTAAACTTGACTCAGAGATCAGGAGACTTGAGATTCAAGAAATTGAAGATCGATGGGCAAGTTGTAATGAAGAAGAAAGGGAGAGACTAGAGGCTATGATTAGATTTCTATCTAAACATCTGGGAAGACCTATCATAGAGATTAAATCATGGTCCAGAGATAGAATCTTGGAAATAACTACCAAGATATGGTCATCTGAAAGCTTCAACAAAGGCCTAATCATTGAAGCTCTGGATGAAGCTGGTGCTGGGAAGAGAACTGATATGGCCAAGTTGTCAAAAGCCACCCTCACCAACAAAATGATAGAGCAGCCCTTCAAATCTCCCTTACCTAAACAATCCTCCAAGCCAACCTCACAATCAAAACTGCCTACATCTAAACCTTCAAAACAACCAACCTCTCAACCTCCAAAACAAACAACCTCACAACCATCTAAACCAATTCCTTCACCCAAGAAACCTATCCAAGAGTCCACCAGTGAAGCACCAAAAAGAAAAAGAAGGTTGCTGAGGATGGAAGAAGAAGAAGAAGAGGACGAAGAAGACAATCTGCCAATATCTGCTGTTCTTGAGAAGAAGAAACTGAAGCCTAGGAGTCAATCACAACCAATAACTCCTGAAACTCAAAGGCTGACAGTTAAAGTCAAAATTAAAGAAGAAGAACAGCAGAAGCAGCATGATGAGCAGTTTCTCAAGATGGTTGACAAGGACTTCCCTCAGTCCTCATCTATTCAAGCCATGAAGATTCAAGCTCAAAGGTTGTACACTCTCAGGCATACTTTTCAACATCAAAAGGAGAGAGTGCGGATTTGGCCAGATCCCAGGGTAAGTTCTAGAATTCACAAGAAAAATTTACCAAGTAGATATCATGGCCAAGTAAGAAAGACTTTAAATGCTGCAATCATGCTGGCCATGGTAGTCTCACCCTGGAAAATCATTGAAGAATTCAAGAGAGCTCACACATCCAAATCAACCCCTATGTCTATTCTTGAGAACAAAATGATCAAGAAGGGGTTGCTGTACAAAAGACTTGAAGATCTTCAGAAGAGTGAACTCCAGTTGTTACTTGAAGGCTCTCATCCAGATGAATTCGCATATAGAGAGATAACAACTGTTGAGCTAAAGAATGGGAAGACAGTAAGGTACCTGTCTGAGTATTATGGGCCTGAGTTCTTCTTTGAGGGAGAAGCAGAAGAACTCACTAAGGAGGGACAAGTTGTTCTCCTTGAGGCCTATGCAAGGGAGTCTTTCAGACTCATAAATGGGAAATAGGTTTATGGTTGGGACAAGACTCTGTGTCCAATTTCCCCAAGACAGAGTTCCCTTCCATACTTAGCCAATCAAATGATTAGAAACCTTTTCCTGGCCTGTGCTTATTTGTTTACCTCTGAAGCTGATCAAGAGAGTACTTTTGCCAAAGAATAAGTGGGATCTTCAATAAAGTTAGAGGTTTTGGCTGCATTGGTTCAGGGGGAGTTTGTTGGACCAAAAGAACCAATGAGCCTGATCAGAAAAACCTCTAAGTCCCACAGACATTACAACTGCTGAAGATAATCACATCAGCTGAAGACATCAGCTGATTACAAAGGTCTGAAGACAAAGTCTGAAAGCAAAGAACTGAAGACAAAGTCTGAAAGCAAAGAACTGAAGACAAAGTCTGAAGATGAAGTGCTGAAGACAAAGACTGAAGACCAGAGTGATCAGTAGTTGTCACAACAGCTGAAGTTGTTAACTTCAGTAGTTGTGATGGTTTTACTTTTCAGTACTTGTAATTTTATATTTCAGTAGTTTATTGTTTCAGTAGTTATTAGTCAGTAGTTTATGTAATTGTACTTAGCACTCACTGAGATGTAATCAGTTGTTGAGAACATCTCAGTAGTTTGCTTATTTCAGTTGTTTTTGTAATTCTGTTAGATGTCACTGTCAAGTGACATCAGCAGACGTCACATTCCTCTATATAAGGGATGTTGACCTAGCTGTATTTCCAACCGAAGCATTAGCGTGAATGAAATCTTTCCCTTAACAGAAATATTCTCTCTATAATTGTGATTGATTGTCTTGCATATTCATTACTTTTCTTGCTTGAATTCGATCTCAATTGGTGATATTCCGCTGCATAATTCTAACCTAATTGATCCGATCCTATCAAAATCACTTATGCATTGAGTACACCTGTAAATTACTTTGATTGCAGAAAGGTATTTTTTTCTCAAACATTAGGGCTTTCTATTCCATCTCATTTTTATTAAACTAATATTTTATATTTTGAACCTTGATAACTTACGTTTCTCCCATTAAGTTACCCATGAGTGCCCGTTATACCCCTTAACTTATCTTTTTGTTTTTTCACTTGTATCTTTTGTTTTCTTTTATTATATTTAAAATTTAACTTTTTAAAAATTTGAATATATTATTGGGACATAGTTATTTCTACCTAAGTTTTGGTGTAAATTTTAATCCAAACAGTGTTGTGTATCACAATTACAGCTTATCATAATCACAAACGTATAAGCTATTAGAGTTGATTCAATGTTTTGATCATTTTATAATTTCTTTTTCTTCCTACAACTTTTTAAAATATGATATCCTATAAACTCCAAATTTATACTCATTTTCAACATTTTTTTTACGTTCTTACATGAATTTTTCAAATAGCTTCATATATTTACATCAAGTCTAGAGGATTATCAACATTTTTTACGTTCTTCTAAGTCAACCCAAGAGGTGGGGTTTGAATTGCTATCTTTGCCTCACATTTATGTTTCAATCGTACCCTGATCATCGTCGTGGGCCAGCCACCCAATGTGTTCACTCGGGGTGATGATCGAACTTGTGTCTCCTTTAAAAATCTCTATGTCCTGTCACCAAATCACATTTGAGTGGTTGGTTATTTTCATAATTATGTAGATTTTTAATTCGCACTTTGTGTATGTGTGTACTCAACTTTTTTAATCCAGTATATTTTTAGATTTTACTTCTATCACAACATAATAAGAAAATTTTACTAGTTATATATGTGGTTAAAACTCATTTGTCACAATGGGAGCGGGTTTACTCTTCATTTTGTTAGAATTTGTACCAATGTTTTGAAGTTGATTTCTTTCAAGTTACATAATAACCAATCTAAATTATACCTTACACCCCTAGTGTTTTGCTTTTAATTTTAAAAACAAACAAATGATGGCAGACACCTTAATGTTTAGACGTATTTTTAGCGTATTTTTTAGGTATACAGTTCACTTAATTACAATCTGTACAAACGTTTAGGCATAATTCTTTAGTATATATGTTAAGTTTTGAGTCTGCTTGAAAAAAACTCAGTTTAAATCCACTAGTCAACAAAAAAGAAAACTTGGGAGTATAGTAACTCTTTTGGTAAGATTTTGACTCATGGAATGATTGGTCAAATACATTTATTATATCCTTAAGGTTTATCTTTATTCTTTTTGCCCTTTTAAGTTTGGCTATATGTCATTTTATACCTTATGTTTATAAATTTGTTTTTTTTACATTCACAGTCTTTTAGTTTTTTATGAGTTTTAAATTTTAATTTTTATAAAATTAGAAATATTCCTTACGACGTGCTTATTTTTTTCTATGTTTTAGTATAAGTTTATTCAAAGTGACGTTATGCACCAAATTATACACATAATCGAAACATAAACGTATAAGCCTGATCAAAGCTTATTTAAGGTTTTAATTCTTTTAGGTTTACTTTCCTATTTCTCTTATAACTCTTAAATTATAATATTTTATAAAATCAAAAATTTATGTATGCTAATTTTTATCAATGTTAATATCTTCAACTGTGAAGTTTTTGTTATTGTGACACACTTATTTTTATTCACATTTGGACATGAAATTTTGTAGCAGATTAATTTTTTATGTATAAACTTCCGAGTATTATGAATGGGCCCACAAAAACGCATAGGTTTGTGACGTTTTTGTTTTTATTTAAAGTTTTAAATGTTATATCCATTTTATTTTTCATATACAAAGTTATGTATATTGTCAACCCTCTCAAAACACGGATTCACGACAATATTTCATCATTATTTTTTCATGGTTTTACGTCCCCCGTCGCATTCTTACCGGTGAGACTCCTCTGGTTCGACCCTTTGAGGAGTTTTACATTTTTATATATAGTTTTCTACCAAGCCACCTACGTGTCTTTCCTCATTTTGTTTTGTTTTTTTCTCTCTTTTTTCTAACTTTAAGTTTTATAATTACTTTTAGAGATATATTATTTCCTCTTATAACTTTCTAAACACAATGTTTTTCTCATTTTATGAATTTATCATTACAACATGCTTATATTTATCTAAATTTTGGTATAAATTTAAACTAGAACCGATACAAATAAAATACAATGCCTTTTATTTTTCCTTCAAATAAAATTGACGTTCCTTAACGCTTATTCTCACAACATTACAGTCAACGTTACGCTATGTTTACATCTATTCATATTTCAATATAACTTACCCCAAACCTAACCGCCGTAACGCACGACATAACTCGTTAGTTTATGTTGATATAGTTTACACCAAACCTAACCGTCGTAGCATACAACATAACTCATTAGTTTATTTCAATATACTTCACCAAAAACCTAACCGACATAACGCACAACATACCTCACTTGTTTATAATATCTCATAACATAAATTAAAGCAAAATGAATCAACTATTTAAAAATCATCAACTACGCCTCAACTTGTATTATATAACCCCAAACATATACAAATTATTACAATTACAAAATAAAAAGAGGAAAATCTCTCTATATAGAGTCACACTCGTCTTCTTCCCTATATAAACCCCTTTTTTTCATCACTCCATCACACACACACACACGCAAAACTCCATTTTCATATAAAGCAAATCATTTTTACTCACTTTGTTACCACTTCATTATATTATTTTATTACACATATAATATAAATGTTCTTAACATTAATTTCTGTTCAACTAAAAGCCTAATTCTTAACATGACAATGTTTAATTAAAAAAAGCAATGTTTTATCTTAACATTTGTGTTTAATTAAAATCGTAAGAAATAAACATTCGGAGTTGGTTTAATTAAAATAGTAAAAAATAAACATTTTATATTTTTATACATTTCGTTTTGATAAATAGTAACCTTACTATTTTTGGATGATGCTATGTTTAATTACAACTTGATATACAACGCACTGTCGTGCGAAAGATTTACAGGGTCGGATTAAATATATTTTTTTATTTTAGAATTCTAGACCGCTTATAATATATTTCTAATTTGTTGTTTTTAGTTCAATTTGATGTTCCTTTACGATTATTTTCATAATGAGAATATCTAGACTCGCTAAGTGGCATACAAAACCCTTACTCAAAAATGTCATAGGAGTCAACCGACTCATGATTCTAAGCCAACCCAAGATGTGAGGTTTGAATTGCCATCTTTGCCCCACAATTGTGTTACGCTCGTACCCTGACCAATATGCCTAGATCATCATCGTGGGCTGGCCACCTAATGTGTTTACTCGGGGTGATGATCAAACCTATGTCTCCTTTGAAAAATCTTAGTGTCCTACCACCTGATCACATTGGATTGCTTGGTTATTATCATAACAACGTAAATTTTCAGTTCGCACTTTGTGTATGTGTTTACACAACCTATTTAATTCAGTATATTTTTAAATTTAATTTCTATTGCAACACAACGAGAAAAGTTCACTAGTTATGTATATGCTTAAAATTCATTTGTCACAATGGGAGTGGGTTTACTGTTCACTGGTTACCATTCGGCTGACGTTTTAAAGATGACATCTTTCAAGTTACATAATGACCCAAATAAAATTATACCTTACGCTCTAAAGTTTTGCTTTTATTTTAAAACAAACAAATGATTGTAGACACCTTAATGTTTTGACGTAATTTCTAGCGTATATGTTAAGTTTACTGTTCACTTGGTTATGATTTGTACCAACGTTCAAACGTAACTTTTTAGCGCGTTTGTTAAGTTTAGAGTCTGCTACAAATCGTGAGTACAAATCCACTAGTTAACAAAAAAGGAAACTTGGGATTACAATTATAGTTTAAAACCTAACAAATGATAGCCGACACCTTAATGGCTTGCACTCTCACCGGTGAGACTCTTCTCGTTCGACCCTTTGAGATTTTTTTCTTTTTATAGAAAAACTTTTTCTCAAACTTTAATTTATTAAATTACTTTTAGAGACATATTATATTCTCTTATAACTTTTTTAAATATAATTTTTATATTATGAATTCACCATAACAACATTCTTATATTTATCTAAATTTTTAGCATTAGTTAAAACCAGAACCAAAACAAATCAAATACAACACCTATTAGTTTTTCCTTCAAAATAAAACTGACTCTCCTTAACACATATTATCACAACATTATAATCAACGTTACGTCATACTTATTTCTATTCACATTTCAATATAATTTACCCAAACCTAACCGGTGTAGCGTACGACACAACCCATTAGTTTATTTCGATCTAACTTACACCAAACCTAATCGCCGTAACGCACAACATAAAAACCATTACTATATAATATCCCACAAACCAAATCAGAGCAAAATGAATCAACCATTAAAAAATCATCAACTACACCTCAACTTGTATTATATAACCAAAAACATATTCAAACTATTACAAAAATACACAAAAAAAAGAGGGAAATCTCTCTCTCTACAATCACACTCATCTTCTCCCCTATATATACCCCTTTCACCTCATCATCTTCTTCACTTCATCACACACACAAAAACACACACACAAGAACACACACTTCATCTTCTACAATGTCTTCTTCTGCAACTCTGTTCATTCCCACCACCGCATCGCCGCCGATCGCCACCGTGCACCTCCTCATCTCCGTCGTCATCTTTATCGCCGTCGTCACCGTCCTCCTCACCCCCGGTGGTCTCGCATGGGCCTTTACAAAACCCCGATCAAAACCCACGATTCCGGGACCCTCTGGCGTCCCAATTTTAGGGCTTTTGTTTGTTTTCACTTCCGATTTGACCCACAGAACGCTAGCGAAGCTCTCTAAAGCGTTTAATGCCACCCCTTTAATGGCGTTTTCCGTTGGGTTCACTCGATTTGTTGTATCGAGTGAACCGGAGACCGCTAAGGAGATTTTGAACAGCTCGGGGTTTGCTGATCGGCCGGTGAAGGAGTCGGCGTATGAGCTGTTGTTCCACCGTGCGATGGGGTTTGCTCCGTACGGTGAGTATTGGAGGAATTTGAGGAGAATTTCGGCGATTCATTTGTTTAGCCCTAAAAGGGTGTCTGATTTTGGGGGTTTTCGGGGGGAATTAGGGCTCGAATTGGTGAATCAGGTGGCTTTTTCCATGAATCGTGATGGGGTTGTGGAGGTGAAGAAGCTGCTTCACTTTGCTTCTTTAAACAATGTCATGATGACGGTGTTTGGGAGATCGTATGATGATTTCAATGGTGGTGAAGTGGAGGAATTGGTGAGTGAAGGTTATGAGTTGCTTGGGGTATTCAACTGGAGTGATCATTTTCCGATCATAAGTATGTTTGATCTTCAGGGGGTGAGGAGGAGATGCAGAGGATTAGTGTCTAGAGTTAATGTTTTCGTCACCGGAATCATTGATGAACACCGTGAACGAAGGTCTTCCCACGGCGGCGTTAATGGCGATCACGGTGGTGATTTTGTTGATGTTTTGCTTGATTTGCAGTCGGAGAATAAGTTCACTGAATCTGATATGATTGCTGTGCTTTGGGTATGCTTAATTTGTAGTTACACATATGATTGTGATCGATTTCGGTGGATATTACATAAGTGTTATGCAATTTTGTTTCTTGATTTTGCAGGAGATGATCTTCAGGGGAACTGATACGGTGGCGATTTTGTTGGAGTGGATACTAGCGAGGATGGTGTTACACCCGGAGATACAAGCACGAGCGCAATCCGAGATTGACGGTGTTGTCGGGGCAGGGTCGGGTTCGGGTCGGTCCGTGTGTGACACGGACCTCCCGAACCTGCCTTACCTTCATGCAATTGTGAAAGAAACGTTACGTGTGCACCCGCCGGGCCCGCTTTTATCGTGGGCCCGGCTGGCGATACATGATACCCAAGTGGGCCCACATGTGGTGCCAGCGGGGACGACGGCCATGGTGAACATGTGGGCCATAGCCCATGATGAGAGGATTTGGGCCGATCCGGAGAGGTTCGACCCGGAGAGGTTTATGGGTCAGGAGGTTTCGGTTATGGGTTCGGATCTCAGGTTGGCTCCGTTTGGGGCGGGGCGAAGGGTTTGCCCCGGGAAGGCGATGGGTTTGGCTACGGTTGAGCTTTGGTTGGCCCAGTTACTTCAGAAGTTTAAATGGGTCGGATCCGGGTCGGGTCAGGTTGATTTGTCGGAGTGTTTGAAAATGTCACTTGAAATGAAGAAGCCATTGGTGTGCAAGGCTGTGGCTAGGGTTTAAAGATGTGGCAAGAGAAGTTAATAACCATAGTTAAAGGGGTAATATTGTAATTTCAAGTTGGAGTATGCATTTTGTGAAAACATTTTGTTTGAGACATATTAGATAGATATATGTATGCATGTGTGCACTTATATGTATGTATGTCATATCATGACATGGCCCTTTCAAGTTATGTAATGATCATGGTGTTGTTATGGGAGATCTTTATATAGTTCAATTGTGTTTGTTTTTTTGTTGTGAATTGTCTTTTTTAACCATATATAGTAATCCATTCATGTTTTTGTACAACATCCCTTGAGTTTTTTTCATTGGGGCCATATGCTCGTGCAAATGTTACACTTAAAGAACGACATTAGTTTGTGGTACAGAATATGATCGTACAAATATCAGTGAGAAAGTTGGTGTTGTTTTGGGCTTTTCTATATTTGTTTCAAAGGTATAATCATGTGGTAACGTATAAGATTGTTTTATACTTAAGTAAAGCAAATAGTATGTTACTTGGATGGTATGTGGTACTTAGGTTTTGTGGCTTTTGTTTTTTATTTTTTAAAGGATCAATATCGCCATGGTGCTATTTGGTTCTTATCACTAATAATCGTTAAAGAATTTGTTCATTCTTAATATACGATCATCTTGTTGCTTTCATTCAAAAACAAAAGTTCATAAATAATTAAAAAACCTAATCCCTAGTTTTTTTATTTCTTTTTCTTCTTCATCTGCCACCATCATCGGTAAGCTTTTTTTCTCTTACAACATGCTCACGAAAGCTTGGCATGGTGATGAAGGTAAATACAATAAAGTTTTTTTATTTATTTCAAATAAAAATGATAAAATGGTTATTTACTTGGATCTAATAGGTTACTATTGCTTCTTAGGGAAAAAGTCCAAACATGATACTTATTGACAAGGTCAGGGAGTAAATCCATAATTTCTAAGGGTTCTAATATAGGGACACCCATCCGGATAAATCGACACCCCTCTATACGTCGTGTATATGAGTTCATACGCGGCGTATAGAGTCGAATACACTGAAAACGAGGAAAATTCAGGGGGGCTGTCAGAGAGATATACGCCTCGCCCCATATAGCTCTATACGACCCCTTATACGACACATATTAGGGCTATACAACGCGTATAACAAATTCCGACACTGACTACGAGAAAAATTAAGTGGGTTGTCAGATGGGTTATGCGCCCTGTATAGGACTATACGACCCCCCTATACGACCCGTACAGAAATTTGGGGTGTTAATTTATAATTTTTGGGTGTCTAAATATCCACACCCTTTCTAAAAAAAATATAAATCATATAATATGCATACCAGGTGGATGATTCATGTGTGTCATGTCATGCCTTGACCCTTTCAAGTTATGTAATGATCATGGTCTTGTTATGGGAGCTCTTTATATAGTTTAATTGTGTTGTTTTTTTTTACTTGTGAATTGTATTTTTAACCAAAAACTAATAGTAATCCCTTCATTCCTTGAGTCATGCAAATGTTACATTGAAGGAACAATTTTAGTTCGTAGTGTTGCATATGATCGTACATTGCCATCAATGAAGTTGGTGTTGTTTTTTTATCATTCTATATTTGTTTCATCGTTATAATTATGTGATAACGTATATGGCCGTCTTATAGTAAAGGAAGGCAAAAGAGCATGGTACACGAATAGTTTGTAGTACGTAAGTTTTGGGGTTTTGTTATTTATTTCCTAAAAATGTGGATATTTACCTAGTGTTGTTTGGTTTTAATCGATAACAGACGTTGAATATCTATAAGTCCATGATAAATGATGTCTTACCCGTTTCATATATTGGAAAAATAATAATAAATAGACTAGAAAGCCGTATATCTTGTTTCTTTCTTCATCTTCATCTGCCACCATCTTCGATAAGTTCTTTTTCTCCTACAATATCTTACAGAAGCTTGGCATGGTGGCGGAATTAATCAGGTTTTGTTTTATTTAAAGTTTTTTTTTTATTTTTTGCTTTTAAGTAAAATCATAAAATGATTAATTTACATGGATTTAATAGGTTTCTCTTGGTGAAAAAGACCAAATATGATACTATTTGATAACATCAGGGAGCAAATCTGTAACAATTAAGAAGAAATGATCAAAACCATATAACGAGCATTCCACATAAATAATCTGTGTAATTTACTCAATCATAATTAGAATTTAGATATTATTACTAGCATTCTATTTATCTTATTAAATCTTGTACTTAACATCTTATTCATATTTATTCTTTCATGCTTTTTGCTTTATGCCATGTGCATTCTCAAAGGCTATGCTCTATCTTATTGTCAACTTCTTGCATTGTGGTAATAACTTGCATAACCAAACCCTAGGTTTTGTAATATTTAATAAAAATAGGTCAAATATATACTTTGTTGAAGGGTATTTTGAACACAAACATCATTTTCTTGAATTACTTTCTTTCTATGGCAAGAAAACAAAGTTCCTTTTATCAATCCATACAACACCACACCACCACAACTAACATTTATTCACATTCTAAGGGTTTATCATTTTCATATCTTAAATTCTTATATACTTTCTTAAAGTGTCACAATCTATTTAGGGATCCGTACTACCATAATTGATGCAATGTGCTTCTTGTTGCTTATGGTCCAATGTGTTTTATTTTCGTATCTATGACACTTACTTTTTCCTTGGGCATATTATGTCGTATTCAGGAGTGTGCTGATTATATATTATGATTCTAATACATATAAAGGGTCAATACTTTTTTTCGAAATACCATTTTAACTTTGAATGCATTGCAATTTAAGGGATTCTTCTTATAGTGCATTAGGATGGTGATGGTTATTCGAACATATATATTCTATATATTATATCTATTATAGGACAAAACATGGCATTTTTAGGAGTTTTACGTTCGGTGTTGTAAGCATTTATTCGTTTAAGCAGATTAGGAACATATATATAATACACTTAAATAAAAGTATTAAATAGTTAGTAATAAATATATAGGAAATGTTAAAAATATTTCAATGGCAAACAAAGTCAAATTTAATTTAATATTAGTATGTGTAAATCTTTAAAATATGAAAAATAAAATTTTAAAAACATATTATATAGAAAAAATACATAATACAAATAACGAAGATAATAATTGAAACTTAAAGTAAAATTATAAACAAATTAAAATTAAATATAAAGTTTAAATAAGTAAATAATTACAATTTAACTTTTAGATATTATTTAATAATAAG